>CAMZMU010000041.1:132405504-132611942 GCA_947311845.1 Poa pratensis | reverse complement strand
TCACCATTCAAAAAATGTGCATGGTAGACGAAAAGTGTGCACCAATTCAAAAATGTGCATGGTAGAAGAAAAGTGTGCACCAATTCTATTTTGTTTTTTTGGTATTTATTTCCTACATTTTTCTTTTCTTTTTTCCTTTTTCTATGTTTATTTTATATTAAAAATATTTAGGTAGTTTAAAAATGTTCGAGGGGTTTTAAAATTGTTCATGGACGTCAAAATTGGTTAAGAGATTTGAAAAAATATTCTTCATTAAGAAATATTATTCATGGGATTGAAAAATAGGTTAATGGATTTGGAAAAAAATAATCACGATGTTACAAAAATTGTTCATGGATTCCAAAAATTGTTCATGGATTCCAAATAGTTAACGGATTTGAAAAATATCTTCTTGTATTCAGAAAAATATTCACGGTAAAAATTATCTGGTATAAAAAAATATTGGGGAACGGGGCCAAGGCCTTCATGTATAGGTGACAGATCGGCCATAAATACTCCGGGATAAGCGCTTTCGCTACTGAGAAAGCGAATGGTCAGTGCGAGGGTTCGACGAACCAAGTTGTTTCAAACCTGAATTTGTAAGGTAAAAGCTCTATCTTGGATTCTAGCAATCTTTGGGACGTGGAGTGGTCATCCAGAAACTCCGCTGTTTTGCCAACCAATCCTGCCTTTCGATCAAGCAATCCTTCCGAGAAATCCGATTTAGTGTTGGAGGAGAAACCGGTTACTGTCCTTCCAACTCTTCACAGAGCAGTATATCGGGTGCATCATCACATGCCGGGGAATAAATTTTCCCTAGCCCAAGCCATCTATAAATAAAATTAAACTTTTTGTTGAACCATGCCAACTTTCTAAAAACCATGAACATTTGTTTTCATAGAATGATTTTTTAATCTGTATAAAAAGGAAAGACTCAATAAAAGTGTAAAAACAGAGAAACCGAGAAAAATAGAAATATATGAAAAAATACAGGAAAAATGGAAACAGAAAAGGTAAAAGAAAAAAAAAGACATATTAATGGAGAAGCCATATTGGCTCCATCGCCGATTAGTCTCGTACTTGTTGCCAAGGCTTCACACTGTTCATTTCGCAAAAAAAAAAGGCTTCACACTGTTCACACATAGGCTATGATATAGGTTGCCACGTGCGCTGCTAGATTCCGACTTGTGCATGTCGTCAGTAGCCACGTCGACCGAATCGATCAATTAGTTTTCGAGATTTGCCTCCATACAACCGCGTGCCAAAGCTTTCGCGGTGTCGCCCAGGACCTGCTGCTCGCTGGGGAAGTACTCAAGTACACCGCACGACCTCCTGAGTCCCTGTAGCTATACATGGCGATGGGAGCTAATCCGGCTCGATCGGTTGCAATTTCAGCCCGAGCTTCTTCCTCCTTCACTAGAGGATCTTGGATCTTGGTTGATATGGACATGCCTATCGGTACCCTATTGAGGGTATCTGGTGCACGTATCGACTAGGCCCAACTATCAAATCCTACATGAAGCCCATGAAGGGAGGCCACGAAGATGGAGTATCTTCCAAATTGGCGAAGCAAATAGTCGGTTTAGAGTTTTCTTACTTGTAATCGAGTCGGTTACGAACACCCGAGACCCACCTATTATTTAAGGGCTGGAGGCCATCGAACCAGGGCCACAAACCCTAGCGAGATCGACATCTTGCCGGGATCCTTGTAACCATCATATTCACCAATCAATAACAGACAGGCAGGACGTAGGGGTTACCTCCACACGAGGGCCCTGAACCTGGGTAAAATCTTTGCCCTGCTTTCAGCCGACATACTTCCAGCTCTAACACGTTCTCTCCCCCATATTCATACCTAGGGACCTTAACCGTGGGTCTTGATGAGTCTACCCCTCGTCAAGTGGCGCCGTCTGTGGGAAAGAATAGCGCTGGACTCGAAGTTTCGCCGGTCCCAACAGCAAACGGCAAATCGCCGATCACACCAGCAAACGGCAACACGCCGATCTCATATGCAAACGGCAACTCGCCGGCCATGTCTGCAAACAGCAACTCGCCGATCCAGGCGACACACGGCGACTCGCCGATCCACTCGAAAAGCGGCAGCCTGCCCGCTTCACCTGCAAAAAGCGCATCTGCTCTTCCAATAAATTTCAATCCGCACTCGCCAGAGCTTCAGGAGGCGTTTTCCGGCTCGAATCAGCCTGCTCGCCCCATCAACAACCATTCGACCGGCGAGCTCGACAGGTTTTCATGATGACGGAACTCCAAGGTGAGGAGGCAGAATCAGCATACAACACAAGCAACATCGACTTCAACCTACCACTCGACGAGAGTTTCGACTGCGGGATCTCCCTCGATGACTTCTACGAGCCCGCGATTCATAACGACAACAACGTCGACTCGGAGATCTTCACCAACACCAACCTCGACTCAGAAATCCGTAATGGCTTCGCCAACACCGAGATGAGCATAGGTGATGAGCACATCGACAACGAGATCGCCTCGAAGATCTACTCGATGAACACACTGGCTCTGACATGAGCCTCGACGGCGACGTCGAGTCCATGACTGGAATCGACAGCACATACACCTGTCCTCGGGTCACGCCCCATCAGGTCTACGTGGCCTTCACCGCAGAATCATCCGCAGACGCTGCCGCTCGCAGGCCTGCACAATTCCCATGCACGGTAACCATGCCGGATGGGGTCACAACCTTGACAATCACGGAGATGGCAGCAAAAGCAGATAAAGTCATAAAGGAGTGCACTATGATGCCACCAAACTCCACCCCAGAGAGATGTTGACCTTCCAGTACTTCAACTGGCAGGAGTCAATTCGACTGCAAAACTACCGAGCGACGCTCGAGCGCAAAAGGCAAGCCAGCCTCTCGAGTGCCCGACGAAGGGAGCAATCCCTCGGGTCCACACAGCAACCAACCCCTCGACCTAGGTCGCGGTTGGCAAGCCTTCCAGAACATGAAAGGGTAGCAATCACCCGTAACCTGTCGTTCATGACAGAGGACGCTAACGGAATCCCAGTGCCCAAAACTGCTGCGGGTGCATTATTCTCCGTAGGTGCTTACCTCAAGGCAATACAACCTCCGGCGAATGACCCTAACGCAGCCCTGCATCGCCAACAACTCAAATCGCTAGCTCTAGCGGCACAGGCTATGCAGCCAGAAGACAAAACTCCAGCAAGGATCGCGATCGCGACATAGTCGACTCACGACTCACGACACGCACACATCATCGCAGTGGTCGCAGCCACCACTCGGATGAAGGAAGGAGAAGCACGCGCCGGCACAGGTCCAGCAGAAGCAGATCTCGAAGATCCTATAGCAGCGATTCATACTCTGATCGCGAACCAGAGCCATGTGGAGCATTGTGCTTCACTCGACGCATCCGTGAGACGCGGATGCCCAAACGGTTCAAGTTGACAGGAACAACCCAAGTACAACGGTCGCCAAGAACCTTCTGGGTGGTTAGAAGATTACAGACTCGCCGTGGCATGCCAGCGTGGCACGAACACCACGGCGATGCAGTACATACGACTTATGCTCGAAGGAACTGCCCGCGACTGGCTCAAATCGCTCCCTCCATCATCATATGACTCGTGGGATGATTTCCGCAGAGACTTCATCAAAAACTTCGAGCCTCTGTGTGAGCGCCCGAAGACATTCGAGGAATTAAGGACATGTACTCAACGATCAGACGAGTCGTGAGATCATACATACGGCGGTGGACCGAAATACGCAATTCGGTTGGCAAAGTGTCAGAAGACAGGGCCATGGATGCCTTCATACAAGGTCTCGCCAGGAAGGACTTCAAAGAGGCACTTGGTCGTGAAAAGCCAACCTCCCTGGCTGACCTCATCAAAGTTGCGACTGAGTGGGCAGATGGAGAGGATTCTGTACGCAGATCCCGTGCTTCCCCAACACGCGACAACTACGAAAGCGGCAGTCGAAGCCGCAGAGATTCATACAGAGAAGATCGCAGGCGTAAACGTCCAGACGTCCTTACGACGATAACAGACCCGAGTTCATGGCGGCTGGATACACACAGCCAAGGGAGACCAAGATAGAAGCAATCGACGCTCGGATGATCGACGGGACAGTCGAGATCGCGAGCAGCGGAGCGACAGCTACAAAAGGCAAGAATGGCGCAAACGTAGCGACGCAAAACCCGAGCGGTCATTCGAGGAAAAGATGGACGACTGGTGCAGATTCCACCTTTCAAGGGGGACGACGGAAAACTACGCTCCAATCACACCTAAGGAACTGCAGGGAATTCGACCAAATGGCGACTGACTACGTGATACGACTCAAGAGGAATGGCCCAGCACCTGCTCAGCCCACGCATGCACCCGCACCACAGCCGAACGCTGTGCCCGCTCTCATGGCGCCACAGCCGCCACCCACCACCTCCACAGCCTGCTCCAGGCGCAAACCTCGCAGGTGCCATACAACCCGTACTACGGGCGGAAGATGATCAATATCCACAGCCCCACGGGCAGATGTACATGATACAAAAGGGTCGCCCCTCCAACAGGCAGCAAAAGCTAATCACTCGACAGGTGAACATGGCTGTCATGGCACCTCCAGCCGTGCCCGAATTTCTGAAGGGATCGGAAACCATCATAAGCTTCAGTCGAGAGGATCATCCCCAGCTGTAGTTCGACCAGGGCATGCAGCTCTGGTACTCGACGCGCAAATAGGAGGCTACGCCATGACCAAGGTCTTCATGGATGGAGGCAGCGGCATAAACATCATCTTCGCGGACACGCTCCGCAAAATGAACAGGTCAGTCGAAAACCTCCCAAAATCTTCAAATACCTTCCACGGTATCGTTCCTGGCAAAGCAATTAGCCCAGAAGGCACCATACAACTCGACGTTACGTTCGGGGACATAAGCCACTTCAGGACAGAGTCGATTGAGTTCGAGGTCGTCGACTGGAAGTCACAATACCATGCTATTCTTGGTCGCCCGACGTTTGCTCGATTCATGGCGGTGCCACACTATGCGTACCTCACGCTGAAGATGCCAGGACCAAAGGGAGTCATCACTGTCCGTGGAAACTTTCAAAGGTCCGATGCTTGCGACCGCGAGTTCAGCAAAATCTCCGAGATGTTCGGGGTGGAGAATCACTCGCCGACTTAGCGATTACCAACGACCGCACACTCCTTCCGGAGCATAAGAAGTTGGCAGTCGACAGATCCTTCAATGCTACAAATGACACAAGGTCGCATCAGGTGCACCCGACCGATCCGTCCAAGACAGTCAACATATCTTCGAGCCTGCCTATCGCATAGGAAGGCGCGCTCGTCGAATTCCTCCGTGAGAACTGGGAAATATTTGCGTGGTGTCCAGCCGACATGCCAGGTATTCCCAGGGAATTCGCCGAGCACTCTCTCCAATTGTTTCCAGATGCAAAGCCAGTCAAGCAAACGATGCGTCGAATCTCCGGCCCAAAGCGAACCGCAGTCGAATCTGAAGTCGACCGGTTACTCGCAGCAGGATTCATTAGGGAAATCAAGAAATCACAATGGGTGGCCAACCCTGTACTCGTAGAAAGAAGCATACACATCCTTCGGATGTGCGTGGATTTCACAGCGCTGAACAAGTGCTGTCCAAAGGATCACTTCCCGCTACCCGATCGACCAGATCGTCGACTCCACCGCCGGATGCGCACGACTCTCCTTTCTGGATGCTTACTCAGGTTATCACCAGATAAGGATGAAGCAAGAAGACGAAGAAAAAACGGCGTTCATAACCCCACTCGGGGTCTACTGCTACACAACTATGCCCTTTGGGCTCAAAAACGCGGGTGCAACATACCAGCGCATGATGCAGGACTGCCTCAAAAAGCAAATTGGACGCAACGTCCAGGTCTACGTGGATGACATTGTCATTACCACAAGGGAAGAACGCACACTACTCGACGATTTGAGGGAGACGTTCGCAAACCTCAAACGCTTCCATATCAAGCTCAATCCTAAGAAGTGCACGTTCGGCGTTCCAGCCGGGCAGCTCTAGGGTACCTAGTCTCTGCCGTGGAATCGAAGCAGACCCGAGAAAATACAGGCCATCCTCACAATGCAAAGGCCTTCAAAGCTTCACGATGTGCAGAAACTAGCAGGACGAGTAGCAGCGCTCAGTCGATTCATCAGCAAACTGGGTGAAAAGGCTCTACCATTCTATCGACTGATGAAGAAGGCGGACAAGTTCGAGTGGACGCCAGAAGCTGAAGCAGCCTTCACAGATCTCAAGCGGATCCTCACAAGCCCTCCGATCCTCGTCGCACCTAAGGAACGGGAACCACTCTACCTGTATGTCTCGGCTACAAACAGGGTGGTGAGCACCGTACTGGTAGTCGAACGCATGGAGGAGGGGCACATCCAAAGCATACAACGTCCAGTCTACTACCTGAGCGAGGTTCTCTCCATATCAAAACAGCGGTACCCGCACTATCAAAAGCTGGCATACGCTGTATTCATGTCCTCAAGGAAGTTGACACACTACTTCACCGAGCCGATTACCGTGGTAAGCAACTCAGCAATCGGTGATATCCTCACAAACCCCAATGCAACGGGTCGAGTGCAAAATGGCTCATCGAGCTGGCTCCAAGAGACATCAAGTACGAGCACCCGAAGGCTATCAAAGCACAAGTCCTACCCGACTTCACAACCGAGTGGATAGAAGCCCAATTACCTGGAGCACCAGACGTGTCCAATTCCTGGACCATGTACTTCGATGGGTCCAAGAAACACGAAGGCGCAGGCGCAGGCGTCATCCTCATATCACCAAAAGGGGACAAGCTACGTTATGTTTTGCAGATGGGATTCAAGTACCCTCCAATAACGAGGCTGAATACGAGGCTCTGATCCATGGCATGCGGATGGCAAAAGCACTTGGGTGCACTCGATTGATGATCTACGGCGACTCCAATCTCGTGGTGCAGCAAACAATGAAGGCCTGCGACGCAATCGCGGACAACATGATCGCTTATCGCGACCTGTACAACACACTGGAGGGCAGCTTCGAGGGCTGCGAGTTGAGGCACATAGGAAGGGAAAGCAACGAAGAAGCAGACATGCTAGCCAATCTTGGCTCAACTGGCGCACAAATTCCACCTGGTGTCTTCCTCGAGCGTATCGAACACAGATCTATCAAGGAGAAACGAGAGCCTCCTCCGTCGACTACGCCACCCAAAAGCAAAATGCCTAGCACAGAGGACCCCCCTGTCGAGGTATTCCTCATTGAGCCAACCTGGACTCAACCTTTTCTGGCTTACATACTCCAGCGAGCTACCAGATGACATAACCGAGTCCCGACGCGTGACTCGAAGATCAAAAGCATACACCGTTATCAACGGCGAGTTATACAAGCGCAGCATATCAGGTATGTTCCAAAGATGCATCGCATTCGAAGATGGCCAAGCCATACTTCGAGACATTCATGCAGGTACCTGTGGGCATCACGCCAGCAGTCGATCACTCGTAGCCAAAGCCTTTCGCGCAGGGTTTTACTGGCCTACAGCACTCAAAGACGCGGAGGACATAGTCAAAAGGTGCGTCGGCTGCCAGAAATTCGCAACAAGGCCGCACCCCGCATCGGCGTTGAAGACCATACCGCTGGCCTGGCCTTTCGCCCAATGGGGGCTCGATATGGTTGGGCCACTCAAAAAATCATCGCATGGCGGGCATACTCACCTACTGGTGGCAGTCGACAAGTTCACAAAGTGGATCGAGGCGGTCCCCATCACAAATTCGACTGCTACTACGGCAGTCAACTTCATAAAGAGCATCATCTACGCTTCGGTGTCCCAAACAGTATCATCACTGATAACGGCACAAACTTCACGGCTGAGGAGTTCAAAACCTTCTGCAAAGAGCAGGACATTACGCTCAACTACGCATCCGTGGCGCATCCACAATCCAATGGCCAAGTCGAAAAGGCCAATGGACTTGTGACGAGTGGGATCAAGAAGCGCCTCCTGGTGCCACTCAAAAGAGCTGCGGTGCTTGGGTCGAAGAACTACCATCTGTGCTATGGAGCCTACGCACAACTCCCAACACTTCTACGCAGTTCACCCCATTCTTCATGGTCTATGGTGCAGAGGCAATTCTGCCATCAGACGGTTCAATGCGCCACGAGTTGAAGCATATAATGAAGACGACGCAGAAGAGGCACTCGAAGACGCAGTCGACCTACTCGATGAAGCGCGAGACACGGCCTTAGCCCGCACAGCTGTTTACCAGCAAGATCTCCGCAACTACCATAGCCGTCGACTGCGAACCAGGTCCTTCGTCGTTGGTGACCTGGTTCTTCGACTAAGCAAAAGAAGGTGCACAAGCTCGCTTCCCCATGGGAGGTCCCTTCATCATCACGGAGGTCCTTGGGGGGCGCATATCGACTGAAGCACGCGAAGACAGGCGAACTCTCTCATAATCCTTGGAACGTTGCGCATCTGCGCCGTTTCTACGCATAAAGTGCTCACAGTCATACAATGTAATAGGCTAATGTCGGATGGCTGCAGGTTTCAGACGCGCTCTTTTCCTTACCAGGGTACCTAAGGGGACTGGAAGGTTTTTAATGAGGCGGCCTGCAGCCTAACATTCAAAAGAGGAATAAAATCAATGTTCCTTCGACTTCTTTGTGTGACTACTACGCATAATTCATACCTTAACCGCACCCGAAACCCTCGGGGGCTGTGTTATCAACAAATGAGCTCTCGCTCTTGCAGAAACACAATGCCTTAGCCGCACCCGAATGCTCGGGGGCTGCGTAACAAGGATCCAAACAAAGAACACAAAAACTCTGCAGCCACTCGAATACTCGGGGGCTGCACAGTCATTGGTTCACAACCAACCATATTTCACAAACCCCGCTCGACTGACTCGGGGGCTCGACAAAAAATCAAAGTATACAAACTATACAATATACAAAGAGTCAAAATTACACTCGGGGGCTGCCCCTATACAAAAATTGCACTCGCAAACTATTCTAATCCTCAGGCTCGTCCTTTACGGGCAGCTCGGGACCGCAAAGCTGTTCGCGAGTGCACTCGATAAGTGTCTCCGCAGCTTGGATTGTGTCATCCAGTCTTTTTGTTCGAGAACCTCTCCGGCTGCAGGTGTCCGCAACACCAACCTTGGTTTTCGACTACGCATATACGCCATTGCAGCGTTGGCTCCAATCACAAGTCTCTGAGACAGCAACTCTCGAATGGGATTTGTTTGGCGGAAGATGTTCAACACAGCACGAATCCCTTGTGGTTGTGGCCCCGAAGGAAAAAGAGTCTCGTTCAGGCGAATAAACGCGCCCGGCATAACTCCAGCAGTTCAGCACTTCGCCAGACGCGATCCTTCAGGGTGGCGAGTATGCGGGCATGGTACCTATCAAGCCAAAAGTGTTGACGCCCAGTCGTAGGGTCGTCAACCACGCTATCCAGACGCCCTTCCACGCGAATCTTTTCAGCCTGGAAGTGTCGACAAAGCCTACAAACACGGGCACACAGCATCAAAAAAGGCAAAAGCTACGCAAAAAGCTTGTAAACAGAGCAAGACTCGAACTTACACTCGAGTTGCCTGTTCACAAGCTCCATCTCCCGAGCACATAATCCTCGCGTTGGGTGGCCAACGCGGGTCTGGCCCTCAATCGACTCAGCTCAGCCTGGGCATCCTTCAGATCTTGCTCCATTCTCACAAATTTGCCTTCATATACTCCATCACCTTGGCATCATTTGCCACCTGACCCTGGGATCGGGTGGTGATTGGAGCCTGCGAGGAACTAGTCGCAGTAGCGGTTCTCGTGACTGTTCAAAAGCATAATCACAAACACAAAGTTTGTGTCAGAAGCTAAAACATGTCATAAGCATACAACTCTTCGAGTGAAAACATTAGCAAAAGACTTTGCATAAACAAGGTAGCATAAACAAAGCGCAGACTCGCGCAGTTCAGAAGGTATCATTACAAGGCATAAAAAAGCAAAAGGGTACAGCTACCCTAAACCTAAGATTTCGATTTCCTAAGCAGACGATTGGCAGTCTCGAGTGCCCGGCGCTCCATGGTGTTCATAAAAACTTCGGCCAGTCGCGCGGCGGCTCCGCTCACCCCCTTCAGGGAAATGGGCTTCCCATCTGGCTTCTGAGGGAATGCAGACAGTGCTGCCTCATAGTCGCAATCTATCCCATGTCCCATAAGAAGCTTGATGGTGGACTCGGATCCGCGTACCGTGTTGGCGCGAGCGAAACCCGCCATGGTGGACGTCCCGGGGCCAACACGTTGGCGAAGTCATCCACCGTCGACGGCACCACGCCAGTCGGGAACACCACTTGGTATACAGCGCCAAGTGTGCTCGTCGATTTGGCGAGTGCTTCTTTCGCCTGGTTGCATAGAGCGCCTAAGCCGCCCACAGCCTGTTCCAGCGAAAGATCGTCATCGCCACGTCGCAGAGGCCGGTGCGCCAACAGCTTCTGCACAATTCAAAACAGGCATAAGTCATTTTACGACACTCGACAAGTTATATCGTCATATCAAAGGAGAAAAGATTACTCACCTCCCATGACCTGCGCGAGTGCCGCGAGCTGGTCAGCATATTCTCGCTCGCGTGCAGCGGCTGAGTTGGTGGCGGCAGCCAACTCTTTCTTCGACTCTTCGCGCTGCGCGGCGAGTGCGTCTTCCAGCTCCTTCTTCTCGCCTGGCCCAGCAAAATCACGTGCATTCAATACTCGACAAAATCAAGCATTGCAAAAAGAAGTTCGGCAAAACAAAAGCAAAAAGGAGAACTCACGACTGAGCCGCTCGAGCTCGGCGCGCATGGTGTCCCTCTCCTGCTCCACCTGGACATAAGCCTTGGCAGAATCTGCCAAGGTGTGGTAGAAGGGCTGCAGCACACGGATTCAGCAAAAATCCAAAATTCTCACAGACCTACAACTAAACGGGTCAAGCAAAAAGTTACTCACGTGGTTCATCCACGGCTCAGGAGCCGCGACTGATGTCCCGACATCTGGAGTTGCCGCCTTGGCTGTCTCAACGACAGCGTCAGTATTGGCTGGGCAGCTCTTTCGTCCATCGGTGCAGACTTCGAGTGCTCCAGGGTTGGAACATTTTCGACTGGAGGAGTCCCAGGCTGATTGTTTTCAGCGCTGTGGGCAACACAACAAAGCAAAAAGATGGTTAGCACAAACATGTGACAGCACAAAAATCTCATACTCAAAAACACACATACCTGTGCTCCTCATCTTCCTCGTCTTCGGAGTCGCCAAAAATTGGTCCCCAAAGGCTGGGGTGCCACTCGACTGAATCGGAAGAGTCGAGCTGTTGAGCACGCACGCAAAGGAGCGGCTTGGAAAACAGGTGGTGAATCTGATTCCTCGTCATCCTCCAAAACCCGCTCCTTCGCGGGTGAACTTGCAGCAGAAGGCGCCTTCTTGGCCAGTCGACGCCGCTTCGGTGGCGCGGTATCGATTCTTGGTCAGATGGGGCCTTATCTTCAGATGGACTTCTTCTGCTGCTTCCTCCTCGACCTCCTCCACATGAGAATTGGTGGCAGAAGGGATGGGCGACTGATCCCCTTTCGGGTCCACCACCTGTGCCTGTGTTTCTTCAGTCTCGCCATTTTCAGGCAGAGGAGGAAGGGAGGCAGCAGTCGAGTGACCCTGCATAGCATACATCACAGATTGCAAATCAGAATCAAAAAATCGCATATCGCAGAATGTGCGAGTGGCAAACTCCTCATTACAAGCAGGCTATAACTACATACCTCAAGCAAAGGGTTCTCCAACCCATACGGCTCAATGGGACAGTCGACGCATTTGTCGCCTGTCGTCAGGCTGGTGATGTGGCGCACGTGATTCACAGTTCATTCCTTGATAGTCCTCTGGGCTCATCCGGGTGGAGTCACCCGCCCTCAAACTCCCACATGGGGTGCGCTCGGGCACGGAGTGGCCACACCCGCCTCTTCACAAAGGTGGCAATCAAATGAATGCCTGTGACCTTGTCCAGCAGTCCGTTGATTCGAGTCAGCAAAGGGCGGCTTCCTCCATTTCTTCGGCTGAGAGCTGGTGATCCAAGCCTTGGTCCTGACGTAAGCTGCAGTCGAAAAGGTGGCGACTCCGTCTTGCTCGACACTCGCATAAAACCATCCTTTCCTCCAGCCTTGCGCGGAGTCGACGGTCTTCAGGCGGAAATAGCGGGTGTCGCTGCGCACCTGGATGCCGCAGCCGCCCACGGGGTAGGTGCGACCACCTCCTCTGTTGGGACGCACCATGAATATGGTCTTCCATAGCGCCCAGCTGGGTGCGACGCCAAGGAAGCACTCGCATAGCGTGATAAAGCACGCAATATGCATAATACCATTCGGAGTGAGATCATGGATTGCACCCCGTAGGCATAAAGGAGGCCACGAACAAAATCGTGGAGGGGAAGCGAAAAGCCCCTGGACACAAACTCCGCAAAGCAAACGCGCTCGTTGGCGCGTGGTTCGGGGCATACCTCCTTGGGCGATGGAAGCGCGGACGGCGAGTTGCTCCGCGGGAGGCAGAAATCCCTGCTCGCGGAGCTTGAGCAGATGGGCGTCCTTGACGGTGGACTTCGCCCAGTCCCCGTGCCTTTCTTCAGCGCGGCGGATGCAGATGTACCCGCCACAGTCTTCTTGCCCTTGGCTGCATCGGTCGCGGCAGCGGCGGCGGCACCACGCTTGGATCCTCCACCTTTCGCCATTGCAACGATGGCGGGTGTGGGAGAAGAGAGCTTGGGCGCAGAACAATGGAGGTGGGCGTGAGGAAGAAGATGAGACGAGGGGCGGCGCAAAAAGGCAAATGGCAAGTAAAAAACTCTGCCAGCGCCGTCCCCCCTATTTACCACAGACCGCAAAATGATCGTAACCGTCAAATCAAAGGCGCACGCTCCGCGCAAAATCTGGCCATACACGTGGCAGCCCTGGAGAGCAACCGTCGCCGGCCACTCCGTCCACTACGCACGAGAATCTAGGAAACCATCATTACGCCCCATGAAAATCACGCCAGAACGGTCAAATCAAGTCCACGCGGCGTCATCCCTGGTCAGCTCTGCATAAACGGGCCCACAACACAGGGTCACGTCTTATCAAAGCTTCTCCAAGCACGCCACCACTTGTCAGAGATAGCAGTCGCAAAATGCGTCATTGCTGACGATGTTCTCTCTTTTACAACTGGCATAAAAGGCACTCGATGATATCTTCGGGTGGTCTCTCGCATAAGTTTCTGTCGTGGTGGGATCACGGCAGATGCCATGGGTATGGCTTAGTTGGGCCGAATGGTCGTTGGGGGAATCCGGGGAGGGTTTATGCACTCAAGATGTGCACAAGCAGAACATGCAAGAAACCACAAGAACATGAACAAGAAGCCAAGAAAGCCAAGAACACAAAAGACACCACGATGTACCCAGGTTCGGGGCCTTCGTGAGGAAGTAAAACCCCTACTCCTGCCTTTCCTCTCTCAATATATCAGTGTAGTTCTCAGGTACAAGGTGCTCCTCGAGCTGTATGATGCTGCCAAGTGAGAGCTCTAGATAGAAGATGAAACTATGAAGGGGGAAATGAGCTAGGGTTTTGCCGTCCTCCTCCCTGGAGGTAGAGATGCCGCATATATACACAGGCCGAAGTACATTTTTACCCCTGCCTACAACTGACAATGGCATGGCCAAAAGGTAGAAGACAAGCCTCTGCCTCCTGCCAGCTCAACGGCCGGACTGTCAGGCCAGCCAGGCCTAGCTTTCCTCTTCCGGTCATACTTCAGTAGCCTGCCGAGGTCTAGCCTGTAGACCTTTCCCGAAATAGCCGAGTCAGCTCCTAGGCCCCCGAGCTTCCGGGAAACCCGTGGACGGACCTCGCCGTCCTCTGAAGCCTCGGGCTACGAGCTCTGCGGCGCCCGTGACCTCTCTGACATGCCTCGATCCTTGCTGCCAACCTCGGATAACACTCCGGATCCTATACCTCGGTAGAGAATACCTTATTCCTGTGGTAGCTAGCTGACTGCCCCGAGGTTATACCTCGGAGGATATACCTCGGAGAATATACCTCGGACGTACACCTTACGTCGGATGACGCCTCCTGCGTCCTTGCTCAATCGTTACCTCGGACAGCTTACTACCTTAACCTTACATGTCTTGACCTCATCATTACCCTACCCGGGGGTAACCCCCCGACAGTAGTCCCCGAAGCTGATGTGGTCTTGCAGCCTCGGATGAAAGGCCGCACCAGGTTCAACCCGAAACCACATGCGCTACAATGTTTTGCAGTTACCGAACCAATACTCCGAGAAATCCATCGGTCTGTTCCTCGGGCCATACTGCTTTTCCGAAGTATCCGCCGAGATCTCGGACGTCAACCCCTCGATTTCTGCATCTTTACTGACTTCGGTCAGAGAACACTGTTCACGTGTCCCATCCGTCACTTCCTGGTCCACGATAGTCAAAGCACTCGAGTGCTTTCCACCACGCGGCCCACGTCAGCGGAGGTTTCCCGCTTGCGCCGCTTCGCGCTCCAGTAACCGCGCCGCACGACGGTTTGCCTCCTGCAACCGATCCTGTGGCCTGCTCGTCCACCGCTATCTTCGTGCCACGTGGGCATTTGTGCACAAACGATCCCACTCGCCGCTCCGATAACCGCGCGGTAGTGCGCAGTTACCGCCCGCGGTTATAAATACGGGCCCAGGGCAGTGCTTCCCTCTTCTTCCTCATTCACTCGCCGTCTCGCCTCCATCGCAACCAGTGCCGCCGCTTCCAGTTGAGAAGAAACGCGTTCCCGCCGCCGCCGACGAGCAGCTCCTTCGTCGCCGCTGCGACCGCGTCACCGGCGCCGCCCTTCAGCACCTCATTTTCACGGTATGTACTCCCTTTCTTGATACCCTAGGCATTGCTCTAGGTTTCTTCCTCTTCGCGCTTTGGTTCTTCATATGTTCTTGAATAAAACTCTATTTACTCCTCCGGTAGATCTTACTCGCATACTCTTTTGGGTAGAAATGAGTTTCATGCCTCGGATAGATGTTCGCCTAGCATAGATGTGCCTCTATGTACATAAGATAGCCGTCCAACTCCTCCTGAGTTAGCCAGATATAGCCTTAGATTCCAGATTTACTTTTTCCTTTGCTAAACTTCTGTGCATTCTCTGCAGATTGATTCTGCCGAGATGTCTCCTCCTGAGACTTCGGAACAAACCGAGGTTCCAGACCTCGAACTGGAGGTCGGAGAACGAGCCGGCTGGGAAGGTTCGGATGTAACTCCGGACGAAATCCAGTGGCTCAGGGCGACTCGGCGGATTCCCGCCGGGGTAGAGTGTCGCCTGCCAGAGGGCGAACTCGAGCCTCAAGTCAAGCAAGGGGAACGGGTGGTCTTCGTCGCGCACTTCCAGCGCGGCTTCTTCCGGAGCTTCCTCGACAAGTTCGGACTCCAGGTTCATCACCTCCCCGCCAACGCCATCACCACTCTCTCCTGCATTGTTTCCTTCTCTGAGGGATACCTCGGCCTCGAAGCCACGGTAGACCTCTTTTCTCGCTACTTCCAACTCAAGCGGCAAGTGATCCCGGATCCAAAGAACAAGGATCTGCCCAAGCAATTAACCGCCTGCGGAGCTGCCACCATAGCTCCTCGCCGAAACTCCATCTTCCCACGTATCACTACTCCGGACACCGTTCGCAAGTGGCTCCGGACGTGGTTTTACGTGAAGAACTCCGGCGAAGAGGACCTCCTCAACCTGCCGGCGTTTAACCTCAGCCCTCCTACAGAACAGCTCAACTGGGACTACACTCCCCCTCACACCGGCGAACTCAAGTCCATCCATGGGTATATTGCGAAATGGCAGGACCCGGAGGACCCCGGGAACGACGGGAAAGTCCTGACGGCCGACGACTGGCCTGCACATTCGTGAAGCGCAGGGTCTCCCCTCTCAGGCGAGGTCTCACAAGATCTGCCACATGAGCGGTCTTTATGACCCCACCCGACATACGCACGTTGCACTGGACAACGCCGCGGTAGCTCGGCGAGTCCGAGCTATCACCAAGTCCAAGATCTCTGACGCTTGGACATGGGGAAGGGAACCCCACTACCGGACCAATCCAGCGAAACAGGTACGCTATTCCGACGTTTTCTTCGATACTTCTTTACCACCGAGGTCTTGCTACCGACGTTCACCTTGACAATTTTTCTTCCTAACTCCTTTTCATATGTCTGCCATACAGCTGTTCGCCCGCCAACCGCCGAGGATGGAGTCCATCCTGGACCACTTCGGCAAGGATCTCCCTGTCGAGGACCCACCATCCAACGTGGACCCTGACGACGAGGATTATATGCCCATTGCCTCGGCCCGCATCACCACCGCGGGTAAGCCTCAAGCACAAGCTTCAGTTCAAGAGATTTCGGATGACGAGGAGGGGTTCCTCGTCATGGAACCAATAAACGCGGTACCTCTCTCCGCCTTCCTCACCTTCCGAACTTTACTCCAGCAACCAGCCGGAAACGCGCTGGTGCCGCAACTTCGGCCGCCGAACCATCCGCCACTGGAGCCTCCGGACCCACTGAGGCTCCGGTCAAGAGACGCCGGCTGAAGAAGTCCGGACTTCCTCCTCATGCCCGGGGGGCAGGAGGCTTCCTACCTCGGATGGGTAACGCTTTGCTTCTATAGCCAACAATGTTTGTTGCTTAAACATATTATCTCGGTATTAACACTTGACCATCTTCTTTTCGTTGCAGTGCCCCCATAGACGTGGATCAGGAGGTATCCTCCATGACTGCACCCGTTGGTGCCTCTGAAGCCATGACCACCCCGACGAACTCTCGCCCGGATCTCCTCCACCGAGGTCTGGCCCGGCCTTGGGGAAATCTGCCCCCACCCGAGGTCAGACTTCTCCGCGTCCTCAAACGGATGCGGGGATCAATCGCGCCAGAACTCCGGCTACCGCCTTGCCGGAGCCTCGACTCTCCCCCCCAGCCAGACTGCCCGCAACCAACAGCAGCAACAGCAGAAGCAACAGCCCAAGCAGCAGCCCCAAAAACCAGTTCGCCAGACTACCTTGCCGTTGGAGAAGGGCAAGGAGAAAGAAAAAGAGACGGTGAAGTCTAAGGTCACCCCCAAACCAACATCTGGGTCTGGCACCCTGACTATCTCTTCTCCCTCAAGGATGCAACCGAGGTCTCCTCCCCCGGACACGCCGAATTCCTCCATTCGCCGCACCCATTGATGAGACTGCCCCTCCGGCCGAAGAATATGCTCGGAGGGCATCTCTTATATTGGATAACCGGCCTGCTTCAAGCTCCGAGGCTACTTTGGCCTTGGAGGCCTCGGTTAGGGGCATCGAGCAGGGCGGACCGTGGGGATTTCCTCCTCTGCGCACTGATAGTGACCAGAGCCTCGGCTCCTTGGAACACTACAATGCAGACTGGAATTCTGCAGACATGGACGAGGTCTCTTCTGCCTCCTTGACCGCCCAAGGGGACGAGCATCCTGCGGGGAGCAGCGCCTGCGCCCGACGCATGCTTGAAATGCAAACTTCTGCTTTGCTTGCTACTCGAGCTGTCAACGTAAGTTCCACTTTCTTTACTTTCATGCAGTATCTCCTCTAATATCCACCATCTCCAGTCCCCGAGATTCGAGGTAAACTATTGACGCTCCGCCGGAGTTAAAATTGTTTGGCTTGAATCTTAACTCTCCATTTTCATCCGACGTATCCAATCCATTTTATCTCACTTTAGCATGCACCTCGGGTACGAGTCCCCGAGACTCCTGTCGAGGCATACCCCGGCAACATTTTCCCAATGATTTGACTCCGAGTCCCCGAGACTCTTGTCGAGGTATAGCCTTTCTAACCGAGCTATATTTTTCTTCCTTGCAGAATGCTATGAACGTCCGCACGGATATCTTTCATACCCTCTTGTTTGACCACAAGAAACTCCACGACGAGCACAAGGCCGTCCTTGCAGAAAAGAACTCTTTGGACGAGAAGCTACAACAAGAGAAAGCCGAAGTAGCTCGTCTGGTAAAGGAGCTCAAGCGCATCACTGAGCTGCGGACGTCTGAAAAAGAGCAGCTGCAGGCGGAAAAGGCCAGTGTTGTCGAAACAGAGAAGAAACTTCGGGAGGATGCCGCCAAGGATCACGAGAATGCGCTCCAGTTAGCCGAGACCCGCGCCACCTCGGCCACCGAGGCTTATGAAGCCCTTCAAGCTTCGGTTAACCAGCTCCTCCCGACGCTGCAACATATCAACCAAGAAATGGACAGTAAGCTTCTTGCCCCCCTTAGCCTTGCTTTGTCCTCAACATTACTGGCTCTTTGCCGAACTGTTTCTTTCATTATTAACAGGCTACCTTCTGCAGAGCACTTCACCTACACCCAAGTCTCGGCCCGCAATATCACTGCTCGGCACAGGAGAGGCGTAACGAGACGAACCCCGTTGGACCGTTGAGGACCACATCGTGGCCATCAAGCTCGGATCCATCCCTTGAAAACCATTGGGTCCGAACTCCTCGACGCAGGTCTGTCTGCTTTCCGAGCCTTATGGCCTCTTGCCGACGCTCCCAAACTACGCCCGAGCTCGCCGCCAAGCTTCGTGAAGCCGAACAAAGACTCCGAGAGTGGCGTTCATCTTCAGCTCGCGCTGGAGCTGATGCCGCTCTCAAATTCATCATGACTTGGTGCGAGAAGATCGACCTCGAAAAGATGGACACTCTTCGCCGAGGCTCGCCCTGGTCCTCGGACCCAATTCTCATCAAGCGCCGCGAAAAGATGGCTGCCTTCTTCGCTGGATATGCCAACACAAGAACTTGAGCGAAGGAGACACCTACTCCGACGCCGAGGATTACGAGCCAGAAGACGAGGAATACGAAACAGAATCCGACGTCGAGGCCGAGCAAGGTGACGGCGGTGAAACCCGCGAAGCAGAAACCGAGGCTTCTCCACAACCTGATGCCGAGGTTACTGCCGACGTTGCCAGCACTTCCCAGGCTACCTCGGCTCCGGACGAAATCCCTGCTGCATCGGCTGCTGCCGACGTAATTCCTGATGCCTCGACCTGAACTTATGCTTGGCCAAAAAACTTCATTAAATCCCCGGTATGCCGGGACGCAGATGTAATCAAACTTAAGTAGTTCCTTTGCTACCTCTATTACTATTATGCTCATTCGAACCATGCTTTTCTAAGCTTTATGTCGAATCCTTTTGAATGATTGCTCGAGTTTACTTTCGTGTTTACTATATTTGGCATTCTTTGCTCTTGTCTGCCATTCTGGCGTTCGACAGTCGAGTCACAAGATTGTTGTTCATAGCATACAGTACTTGGTAAATTCCGAGGTATGTTTCAAAGTCATCCGACATAAAAAAGAAGTAAAAACAGGGGTTAGTAAACGACATATGCCGAACTGTCTTTTTGGACCGAGTCCCCGAGTTCATTTTCATGTTTCCCATGTTCTTTCGTCTTTGCTCTTGACTGCCATGCTGGCGTTCGTCAGTCGAGTCACAAGATTAGTTACATAGCATACAGTACTTGAAGTTTGAGACGAGGTTCAAAATAGTCGGCATACGAACGAAGAAAGAGTACAAACAAAAAGAAACATGCAATCATAAGAGCGAGGCAGTCCCCGAGCTCACTCTCGAGGTGCCGAGTTTTTATTTAAAGATCAGCCGAGGTACATACATTACTTCCTTCAACAGTAGAAGGGTCGGAGTAGAGCTACATTCCATGGACGCTGAAGCTCCAAATCGGGTCTGTCCAGCCCATCTCCCCTTGGTTCCTGTGCATCTATAAGATAGTATGAATCATTGTGCAGAGCTCGGCTCACAATGTACGGTCCCTCCCATGGAGGTGACAACTTGTGCCGGCCTTTACTGCGCTGCACAAGCCTCAGCACTAGGTCTCCTTCATTAAACTTTCGGGGTTTTACATGCCGGCTTTGATAGCGTCGGAGACCCTGCTGATATATTGCTGACCGAGATAAGGCCAATTCTCTTGCTTCCTCAGCAATCTACAGCATCTTCCCGAGCTTCTTTAGCCTCGGCTTCTGTGTACATTGCCACTCTGGGCGCATCATATTCAATGTCGGTTGGCAGCATTGCCTCGGCCCCATAGACCATGAAAAATGGCGTATAGCCAGTTGATCTGTTCGGTGTGGTCCTTAGACCCCACAGAACTGCTGGTATCTCATCGATCCAACACCCCGGTGTTTTCAACAGTGGTTCTATAGCCGAGCTTTGATTCCGGCCAATACCAATGCATTTGACCTTTCTACTTGCCCATTAGCCTGTGGATGAGCCACCGAGGCTACATCAAGTCGAATTCCCTTACTCATGCAGAACCGAGCAAACTCTCCGACAGCAAAGTTCGTGCCGTTGTCTGTAATGATACTATGAGGATATCCATATCTCAGGATTATTTCCTTCAAAAAGGTCACTGCCGTATGACCATCCACCTTTCGGATTGGCTTCACCTCGATCCACTTAGTGAATTTGTCCACCATCACCAGTATGTGAGTCATATTGCCTCGGGCTGGCTTGAATTCTCCCACCATGTCCAGACACCAAACTGCAAAGGGCCACGTGATAGGAATGGTTTGAGCGCCGAAGCTGGCATGTGCTGCTGCTTGGCGAACCTTTGGCACCCTTCACATTTCCGAACTATATCTTCTGCATCGGCATTGGCGGTGGGCCAATAGAACCCGTGCCGGAACACCTTGGCCACCAGAGCTCTTGTGCTGCAATGATGTCCACATTCTCCTTGGTGGATCTCTAAAAGCATCTCCTTGCCTTCAGCTGGTTCGACACATCCTGCAACACCTCGGTCACACTTCTCTTGTATAGCTCCTTGTTGATGATGGTGTATCCCTTAGCTCTCCTCTGGATTCTCCTTGCCTCGGTTGTGTCACTTGGCAAACTTCCATCGGCTATGAAATTCATGATCTGCTCCGCCCATTCCGGCACTGGATGCAGAGGAAAAAGCCTCTCATCTATCTCCATTGGTTCGGTCGCCATGATCTCCTTCATGATTTCCTCCACCATTGCTCGGCCAGTCCCCGAGTGTTGGTGCGAAGTCCCCGGGTCAGACCCGAAGTTCCCATCATCTAACTCCATAGGAAAAGCTCCATCAGTCCTCGGATACTGCGAAGCAGTCCCCGAGTCCGGCCAAACGCATCCGACGTCTACCTCCATAGGAATAGGCTCAGACTCCGAACTTGGCGGTAAGAAAATTGACTCGGAGTCAGGAGAAGGCTTGATTGAAGGAGTTCTCAAATGGTTCAGTGCTATCCCCGGTGGCACCGGTTCTTTGGATGAACCGAGCTTGACAATACGTCGGCGGCTTCATTCTCCCCCGAGGTATGTGCTTGTACTCACATCCTTCGAAGAACCCAGACACCTTTTGCACATGAAACCGATACAACTCCATGTTCGCATCCAATGCATCCCAAGTGCCGGTGGATTGATGCACCACCAAAGCTGAATCGCCGAAGCATTCTATACGCCGGACACCTATCTCCTTTGCCACCTTGAGCCCATGGATCAGGGCCTCATACTCCGCCACGTTGTTCGACGCCGAGAAATGGATTTGCAGCACATACTTCAACTGGTCTTGCTTCGGCGAGGTTAGGACTATGCCGGCACCTAATCCGACCTTGGTCTTGGACCCATCAAAGTGCATCTTCCAATAATTATAGTCCGGCAAGGGCGGCTCATATTGCATCTCGGCCCAATCGCATAAAAAGTCCGGTAGCGCCTGCGACTTGATTGCATCTCGCCTTTCATAATGCGGAGTATATGGAGATACCTCGATCGCCCATTTGGCAACTCGCCCAGTTGCGTCCTTGCATCCGATGATCTCCGAGATTGGAGCATCACATACCACCGTCATGGGATGCTCTTGGAAGTAATGCTTCAGTTTCTTAACCGCCAGGTATACTCCGTACGTCATCTTCTGGTAGTGGGGTAGTTTTGCTTCGACGTGGATATCACCTCGCTCAGGTAGTAGATTGGTCTCTGCACCGATTTGCCTCCTTCGTCTCGCTCCACCACCACTGCAACACTTACGACCCGGTTTGTAGCCGCAATGTATATCAACATCGGTTCATTCTGCAAAGGGGACGCCAACACCGGAGCAGTGGACAACATCTTCTTCAGCTCATTGAACGCCGCGTCCGCCTGCGGGGTCCAAGTGAAACTGGTACTTTTCTTCATAAGTTGATACAATGGTAAGGCTTTTTCTCCTAGCCGACTTACAAACCGACTTAAAGATGCAAGGCATCCCGTGAACTTCTGCACATCTTTTAAACAGTTCGGCAACTTCATTCTTTCGATCGCTCGGATCTTAGCCGGGTTAACCTCTATACCTCGGCTTGATACGAGGAAACCGAGCAATTTTCCAGCCGGGACACCAAAGGTGCACTTGTCCGGGTTAAGTTTCAACCGATACTTTCTTAAGTTTGCAAATGTCTCTTCGAGGTCTTCGATGAGAGTATGCTTCTTTTTAGTTTTGATAACAATGTCATCACATACACTTGCACATTCTTGCCCATTTGAGAGTGTAAGCACTTCTGCATACACCTTTGATAAGTTGCCCCGGCATTTCTCAAACCGAAACACATGACACGATAGCAATACGCCCCGTACGGGGTAATAAAGGCAGTCTTTATTTGATCATCAGTGTTCAGTGGGATCTGGTGAAAACCAGAATATGCATCAATAAAAGACAACAGCTCACATCCAGCCGTAGAATCGATCACTTGATCAATCCGAGGTAAAGGAAAGGGATCCTTCGGGCACGCCTTGTTCAGGTTGGTGAAGTCAATGCACATGCGCCACACCTTGACTATCGCCGGTTCGTCCTTCTTTTTCTCCACGAGGACTGGATTAGATATCCAGTCCGGATGCAGCACTTCCATGATGAAGCCTGCAGCCAGTAACTTCGCCAGTTCTTCGAGTACCACCTTTCTTCGGTCATCTGAGAGCCGCCGCGTCGGTTGACGCACTGGTTTCACCTCTGGCCGAACAAACAAAGAGTGCTCTGCCAACTCCCTCGGAACACCTGGCAGGTCTTTAGCCGACCATGCAAAAATGTCCCGATTCTCACGGAGGAAGTGACAGAGCGCGCTTTCCTATTTCTCGTCCATGCCAGCACCAATGATGGCGAAACGCTCCGGGTTCTCCGAGTCCAGCGGGATTTTCTTGGTCTCCTTGGGCACCTCGAATGAAGCGCTCATGTCCGGAGTAATTAGTCCGGACATGCCGAGCTGAGTAGACTGCGCCATTGCCACCACCTTCTGAAGTTGCTTCTTCTCCGCCGCGATCACCAAGGACTCGGCTAAACTGATCCCGCCGAGGCACATTGCATAGCCTTCTTGTAGTCACCTGAAATGGTTATTATTCCCTTGGGCCCCGGCATTTTCATCTTTAGGTAGGCCACATGAGTGGAGATCATGAACTTGGCCAAGGCTGGCCTTCCCAGCAAGGCATGGTAAGGGCTCTGCAAGTCCACAACCTCGAACTCAAGACTTTCAACTCGGCTGTTATCTCGGGTACCAAAACCCACGTCGACCCAAATCTTTCCCATAGGTGCACAAGAGACCCCGGGCACAATACCGTGAAACGTACAGCTGCTAGGCTGCAACTGGTTCGGTGAGTATCCCAGCTTGACCATGGTGTCTCGGTACATGATATTTATGGCACTCCCATTGTCCACCAAGACTCGGGTGAATCTCACATTGTTGGTCGGCCCACAGAACGTCGGATCCACCACCAGTGCATAGTTTCCAGGGCTCGGCATGATCCGAGGTGTATCTTGCCTGCTCCAAGTGATCTCTTGCTCGGACCAATTCATGTATTTCACCACTGCTGGAGTTACTGCATTCACCTCCTTGGCACGCCTCAGCATACTCTTCTTATCAGTTGACTCAGTCACAAACACCACGTAACTCTGATGTACTTCCCTATAATCATTACCGGGGTTCTCATACCTCTGATTCTCAAAGGACCACGTTTGGCTTTGGCCGGCACCACCGTTGTTGTTGTTGCCCTGGGCACTCACTGCATTCACCGGTTTCGCCTGCACCATCTTCTGGTTTTGGGCCGCATGCACCGGGGTTGAATTTGCTCCGGTTAAGCTCTGATTCTGCGCCGCTATGGTCGGCTTATGCTGCTGCTGCGCGTTCGGATATTGAGGTCTACGCCATTGGTTCGGTGGCCCACTCCGGTTTGTCCCAGCTTTCGCCCCTTCTGCAGCGGTTCGGTGATGAAAACTACACTGCAGAGTGGTATGGTTGGGTGTTTTGCCATTCCTGCCATGATAGATACATGGCCCATTCACCAATGACTCGTAAGTCACAGGTGGTCCGGCCTCCTGCCACTGCTTCGCACCACCGCCCTGATTCTGGTTCTGGTTCGGAGTCCACGCCTGACCCTCAGTCTTCGGTTTCTGGGCGCCTCCAGGTCCGGACTGACTTGGGTTTACAGCATTGACTTGGAAATCTGGTTCTCTCCTCTTTGCCCGAACTCTTGACGGTTATCAAACCTCGGTCCGTTGTTGCGATTGTTCATCGGATTCCTCCTGTTCCGGGCATTCCCATCCATCAGAGGCTGCATCGGATCGCCAAGGGCATAGGAATCAGCTATCCGAATCGTCTCGGCCAGAGTCTTTGGCATATCTCTCTGGAGCCTCTGCCACAACATGCTACCATACCGACATCCATCAGCAAACCACGCTATAGCCTGTGCTTCGATAACTCCTCACAGGAGTTCCGAACATTGCTCCACCGAGTCAAGAATTCTCGGTCAGTCTCATTGTCCTCCTGCTTGCACGCCTGCAAAAGCTGAGGTCGGTTTGGCCTCTTGTAAGTGCTGGCGAAGTTGCTATTGAATGCCTCCTCTAAATCCAGCCAGCAATTGATGCTATTCTCCGGCAAATTGTTCAGCCAGATCCGAGCAGGACCTTCCAACATGTGCGGGAGATACCGGACCGCCCATCGGCGATTGCCCCCCGCAATGTATACTGCTGAAACATAATCAGCTAGCCAATCTTGCGGCTTGGTGCTCCCATTGTACGGCCTGGTACTCCGACCCAACTGAAACTGAGACACTGGTGGAGGTGGTTCCTTCATGATCCGAGGTCCAAAACACGCCGGACCAGGAGGCCTTCCTCTTCCAACCTCTCGGACATGTAAATCCGATCTAGCTTGTATCGCGCGTCACCTGTAGGCAACGTCCGAGCTCCGATACGCTCTCCCAATGCACCATCCACTCTATAGAATCCAGCCCGCTCCATGGCTGAATTTCCATCATCATATCGGTCGCCACCTCGACCGACGCTCTTCGGCTGCGGAACATACTCCGGCTCTTGCTGATACTGCTCCTGCGGCCGGGGTTGCTGCTGATGCCTCGGGGGCTGAGGTGGTTTACCTCGGCCAGCCGACGCTGCTTGCCCACCGTTCTGATTTCCCTGAGCTGAACGGCCTTTAGCTCGGCTTGCATCACCTGGGCCGGGGTCTCCATTGGCTCGGCTAGCGTCCGACCTTTTGCTTTCCAGCTAACACCGGATCGTACACTTGCAGCTGCATCTCCTTGTTCCGACCTGAAGTGACACTCCGGGCACGATCGGCTCCTCCGACGTGTGGAGACGAGGCTTGCCCCTTGGACCCCTGGCTAACTGGCCTAATCGAATGGACCGCCTGCGAACCGCCAAGCCCGGCCTTGCGGAGGGCTTCATTTTGCTTGCTGGCCACATGCACTAACTCATTGAGCCGCTTCTGCTGCTCACGCCATGCATCTCCGGTCAACTCCGATAGCCCGGCCCTTACTGCTTCGGCTGCTCTAAGGTTCTTGCTGGTGAACTATACACCGGCCTACCAGTAGCCGACCTGCTACTTGTTGCCTTACTCGAGCCGAGACTGCAGCCCTAACCATCTCCTCATAGAGGTCCTTGCCTCGGTTGAACAGAGCAGCTTTCTTACGCCGCACAACCGGAGTAAAACCATCTCTATACCATGTGCAGCATTGTACTCCTTCTGCTCCATATCGAACTGCTGCTAGCCTCGGCCAGCAACCGAGCTTCTCTCAGCACTCTCTGGCGCTCTGCCTCTAACCCGGCCACCGTATGCTCCACACTTGCCTCTACTGCGAGTGGCCGAGCTAACCTATCAACGATAGCTTCTAAGGGAACTTCTTCCCTTGGCATGCCCAACTGCTCATTCTGACTAGGTTTCTCGTACGGAAACTTCGCCGCCGACCTGATTTCTCAGGCAGCGCGGTTGGCGTCGCCTCCACCTCGGCTAGCGCGACCTTGCCAGCATCTGCCTTGCTAGCTGCAGGCTGGTACCAGCCACCATCACCTCCACACACCTCGGAGGGCGAGTAACACGTTGGCCCAAAGCCGCCAGGAGTGGAGTTTCGTCGTCCACGAGCACCTGCTCCGGGTACTCGCGAACCACCTCGACAGCAACGTATGTGGGGAAACTGCCGAGCATCATGAGGAAACCATTGGTGGGGAAAGGCTTGCCGGCGAAGCACCCCGCATTGTCGCTCACAAAGGCGAACTCGCCGATGTTGGCAACAAGGCCAGAAAGAACACACTCAGAGGAGCCCGTCCGGATGGAAACTCCACCCAACGCCTCAATCTGCCCCACGGTGGGCGCCAACTGTCGTGGTGGGATCACGGCAGATGCCATGGGTATGGCTTAGTTGGGGCCGAATGGTCGTTGGGGGAATCCGGGGAGGGTTTATGCACTCAAGATGTGCACAAGCAAGAACATGCAAGAAACCACAAGAACATGAACAAGAAGCCAAGAAAGCCAAGAACACAAAAGACACCACGATGTACCCAGGTTCGGGGCCTTCGTGAGGAAGTAAAACCCCTACTCCTGCCTTTCCTCTCTCAATATATCAGTGTAGTTCTCAGGTACAAGGTGCTCCTCGAGCTGTATGATGCTGCTCAAGTGAGAGCTCTAGATAGAAGATGAAACTATGAAGGGGGAAATGAGCTAGGGTTTTTGCCGTCCTCCTCCCTGGAGGTAGAGATGCCGCATATATACACAGGCCGAAGTACATTTTTACCCCTGCCTACAACTGACAATGGCATGGCCAAAAGGTAGAAGACAAGCCTCTGCCTCCTGCCAGCTCAACGGCCGGACTGTCAGGCCAGCCAGGCCTAGCTTTCCTCTTCCGGTCATACTTCAGTAGCCTGCCGAGGTCTAGCCTGTAGACCTTTCCCGAAATAGCCGAGTCAGCTCCTAGGCCCCCGAGCTTCCGGGAAACCCGTGGACGGACCTCGCCGTCCTCTGAAGCCTCGGGCTACGAGCTCTGCGGCGCCCGTGACCTCTCTGACATGCCTCGATCCTTGCTGCCAACCTCGGATAACACTCCGGATCCTATACCTCGGTAGAGAATACCTTATTCCTGTGGTAGCTAGCTGACTGCCCCGAGGTTAATACCTCGGAGGATATACCTCGGAGAATATACCTCGGACGTACACCTTACGTCGGGTGACGCCTCATGCGTCCTTGCTCAATCGTTACCTCGGACAGCTTACTACCTTAACCTTACATGTCTTGACCTCATCATTACCCTACCCGGGGGTAACCCCCCGACAGTTTCGGTTGGTTTTTAGCAAAGGTCATAGAGTCCAATCGAAATTCTTTCGACTACAACATACTACTCCCATCGGGAGCGTATCACAAATTTCTTTGACTGATATGTGCAGGGTAAAAAGATTTTGAGATTATCCTCCATTGCAAGCAATAAAGCACAATCTCGGGGGCTACTCCATCGGGAGCGCTGTCGCGCACCCGATAGAATTATGGCAAAATAACAGTCGACAAATCATTCGACTCAGTTCATAAGCAAAATCATACTCGAAATATTCCCGAGTTGATCCGACGATCCTTGGATGTTGCATGCATAGTGCAAAAGTAAGACCCGCCGATCAGTCGAGCTGGGCTAAGGACCGCTCCAGCAGCGTTATCCTTAAATTTTCCGTGTCAGCAGACATGATGAATTATCCCCGACGGACGCGTTGGGTTGATTCAAAATTATACTGCAGTTCGATTTCGTAAGACCTCAACGGCCGTTTCGAGTCTGTCCAGTTTGTTCCAGATTCGAGTCCGGGGACTCGAGTTTGATTGAAAGCTAGTATGGTTTTGCCACAAATGGTAGTTAACCGGCCCCGATCCGTCGTGTGTGCTGGGCCTGCTAAGCTAAAATCCCTTGACTATCATAAGCAAAAACTCGTAGTCGATGAAACACTCGACATAGCCAACATGTGCTATTTCATAAGAATTCTAAATGCAGATGTAAAAAATATATAACGTGCATGATGTATGAGTCCATGCCCGACTCTTCGAATCAGACAAGTACTCGGGGGCTACTGACATGGGTATGCCTATCGGGTACCCTACCATGAGGGTACCTGGTGCACGTATCGACTAGGCCCAACTATCAAAGCCTACATGAAGCCCATGAAGGGAGGCCCACGAAGATGGAGTATCCTCCAAGTTTGGCGAAGCAAATAGTCGGTTTAGAGTTTCCTTACTTGTAAATCGAGTCGGTTACGAACACCCGAGACCCAGCCTATTATTTAAGGGCTAGGAGGGCCATCGAACCAGGGCCACAAACCCTAGCGAGATCGACATCTCGCCGGGATCCTTGTAACCATCATATTCACCAATCAATAACAGACAGGCAGGACGTAGGGGTGTTACCTCCACACGAGGGCCCTGAACCTGGGTAAAATCTTTGCCCTGCTTGTCAGCCGACGATACTTCCAGCTCTACCACGTTCTCTCCCCCATATTCATAACCTAGGGACCTTAACCATGGGTCTTGATGAGTCTACCCCTCGTCATTGGTGAAGGATTCATGTCTGGCTGCACTCCAAGTGGTTTTGTCCCCGGTGGTGCAGGCAGTCCCTTGGCCTTGAGGTTGTCGGCGGCGTGCGGTGAAGAAGAGAAGCTCTCGATTGCTTTTCTGAAATTTCTCCAGAGGGCCTGTTTGTAAAGTGTAAGGACCTAGTTGTAATTTCTTCTTTCTGTTTGGTCCTTCTTGTAATCACCGCTATGACTATATGGTTCTAGGGCCTCCGGGCCTTTCCCGTTAAAAAAAAATACCCCTCTGATAGCCAAAAAGCTCGTGACTTGTACATACTGTACGTGAGCTGTTCATTTCCTCTTGAGTCTTATACCGGATAGGAGGGAGTAATATTTTCTGCTACCGAATCGAACGATCTAGGTAACATAGTGATTGATCCATATCTGCTTGATGTGATGGCCCCAGGGGCTACGGTCCTACGAGGCTACGATGACCTCTCCACGGTAACATTCTAGTTTTTGAACGAGACTTTTCTAAATGCATCAGTCCATTCCACGCTTGTTCTGCTAAACTGGTAGCAGAACCTTACCGATTGCATGAAAGACGACATACTAAAATGCCAATTTGGTCTTGTATCATTAAGTATACCGTCACCAGTTTAGGATGGCGCTTCTTTCTCCATGAGGGCTTGCAGATACTAGCTCCTCAAAGTCTCTTACCAACACAAATTTCTTTTCTGATGTCTCATATTCCCATGTGCTCTCTATTCGTTGTCCTCTTGTATCAACATGTCTAAGTTTGAGTAATAGCCACCTACTTTACCGCATGGGAATGCCAAGGAAATAGTTTTGAGGTGAGTGTTTTGGGTGACAATGAGTGGAATGGTAGAGCTTTCTGCTTGTTAAAGGTGGAGATTGTGTAGCATATGTAGGGGAAGAGAACACCAACCTCAAGTGAAGTTTCTTTAAGACGACCCAAAGCTAGAGGAAGGAAATCACACGGGTTGTGTTGTTTGAATAAGGGAAAATAACACAATTAACAATATCTTTTTAGCACGTTGGCATTTGATAGTGTAATCTTTTTTATTTCTTTCAAGGAAGTAACATGGTGGTGGAGTCATAATAATTAGTCCAGAGCTAAGATCCTGGAAATTCAAAGTGAAGGAATAACACATAAACAACTCACTTAGCCATAAAATTTGTTCAACTAACCCGTTGAGCAACTTAAAACTTGATTCATAAGCACATATATAATTTAGCAGATTCCTTTTCGTCAACAAATGCAATCCATTTTTAATTATTTCATCACTACATGGTTGATGTACAGTATAATATGTAAATGCAACCTATTTGATATCGAAATCATATTCATATTTGTTCCCATATATAGATCTGAATTAAGTGTCAAATGGTATATGTTTTCTATATACAAAATACAAAGAAAGATTCCCACTTGTTATGGAAAAATAGCACAGTGCATCTTAGGCTCGTCACTTACCAATATTTTTTGGCACATGTGGGGTGAACTCTGCATTTATAGCATCACTGGAAAAAATAACTTGATCACACAAACACATTTACCCGACATCGATCGTCTTTGTATACGAATCTCTGTTCATTGTAGTTCGTTGTGCCTCACACAAATTTAGTTAAACCTCCTTCCGTTGCTAGCCGACGCCTTCTCGTTTCTCGTTGTTGTCGTAGCTCATGGAAACATGGCCTAATTTTAGACCGTTGATTATTTTAGTTCAGATTCATGTTTTGAATGGTCTTGGATGATCCATTTGAATGGACTTTTTTAATATTAAGTGTCACTAAAATGTTTTAGAATTTCAATTTCAAAATTTATCGATTAATTCAGTTTAGTAAGTACAATTTAGTGGTTAAAAGTAACACAATTTGGTCTATTTGTTCAGCAATAGTGGTTTTTGGGCCGATGAGGTCGACTTCAGGGTAGTGCACCAAATACCTGATAAACTTTCAATTCATTCTATTATATGTTAACGAGTCAGGAAATTTTAGATTACGTGCAGAAGTCACCATCCAGACTCAGAGACATGCACCTCTGTCGTAAGAGGGAGTAAATCAATGCAGGATATTCTATATACGTACTGCTACTACAAGTTGTGGCTGCTAATCTGCTATTCTGGCCCAATTTGGTTGAATGCAATCGAGAGAGTATAAAGAAACTTCACTTGAGGTAGTTTTGCTCTTCCCTAAATATACCACACAATCACCACTTTTAACCGCCATCGAGCTCTACAGTTCCCTTCACTGCCATAAAAATTCTGACCTCCCAACTCTTCCTAGCTTTGGCACTTCCATGCAGTAAAATAGATGTCCATTACCCAAATGTAGACATGATGATAGGAGAAATTTTTTTTTTGGAGGGCACGTAGGATAGAAGACATCGGAAAATAAGTTCATCTTGGTTCGTGACTTTGACGAGCTAGCGTTTGAAACCTCTCGAGGACAACGAAGACCGTCCGTAGTGGTAGTACCCCCGTTGGCGAAAGATCGAAAGACCACTTTAGCAACATGTCTCTTTCCATAGTAGCTTAGTATATGTACATGTTGTAGAATTGATCAATTCCCGGTGTTCTTTCTGATAGGTCAGAAAACCCTCCCGGGCCGCCAGCGCGAGGGCGGCTCCGGAGGCGCCCCTCACCACCGAAGAGAAGCGCCGCCCGCCCTCTCCCTCCGGTCGCTGCCGCCGGCGCAGGCGGTGGCGGCCACGCCTGTCCTTCGACGCGGCGGGCGGGGTGGCGCGGCCCGTCATGCTCCCTTCGCGTGGGGGCCGACTCTAGGCAGCGCAGGTGGAGACCAGGCGGCTGGGCGGAGGCGCCCGCCATGGGCGGCGCTTGCCGGCAAGCTGCAGGGAGGCGGAGGCGCGAGGCCAGGGCGGGCGCAGTCCAGGGGCGGCGGCGCGGTTTGCTGCTTCCTGAACGGCGCTCGATCTGGGGGCCTACCATGGCTCGATTTGAGCCGGAGTTGACCCACTCGTTCTGATCGCCAGGAGCCGGCCGGCGGCGTGGGGGCTGTGGGCTCGGAGCAAGGAGAATAAAGGTGGTGGTCCTAGGGTTCCAAATCACGAGAAGATGAAGATCTGCTTGACGCCGGTACCTTGATCTGGCAAGAGTGTCGAGTTTAGGAAGGCTCCGCCGGTGATCTTTCATGGGCTAATTCCTAATGATTGCTGGAGCAGAGGGATTCGGTCGCGCCGGAGGTAGCGGTGTGAAGCTCTGCTTCTGTGCCATCATGGGCAAATCCATGGTGTAGTCAGATGCGGAGAATGTCATGAAAGCTGAGATTAAAGGACTAGCAAATGGCGATTGGAGGCTTTGTGGCGATGAGGAACTTGCTTGGAGTTACAGGAGGCGGAGCAGCGGCATGTTAGTGGGGGCAACATCACAGGTGAAGTTCAAAGTCCTACCTTTCAGGGTGAAAATCCAAGCCCTGGCCTTAATCGGTTGTGTCTGGCAATGCTCTTGCTGAAGACATTGTTTTGAGAGCGGGGAGTATTATCTTCAGGGTGAAAACCCAAGGTCTGGCCTTAATTGGTTGTGCCTGGCACTGTTCTTCTTGAAGGCTTTGCTTTCGAAGATTTGGACATCAGGTGGTGTCTTGGTGGTGGTTGTGCGGCTGCTGCAAGGACTGTAACTCTGTAGCGTGACTTTCTTTTTATTTCTTCTTCTTATTGTCTTTTGGTTGTGTGCATCCGTAATGGCTTTGGCTATTGCGTTGTTGCAGAGTCTGGGTGTAAATTTGTATCTCCGCGATATTAATATACATTCTTTATCTAAAAAAAATGTACATGTTGTAAGTTATCTGGCGAGCCTCATCCCAGAACCTAGATCGTATCATCGACCGAGGAGGGAAATGGACCTTGCACTTTATTTTCCATGCATGGAATTGGAAGCCAACTATATATACTTCACTTTTTTGCGGGGAACTAAATGTTACCAATTTGAATGTTTAGATTTTGAAAAATGTTTAGATTTGACTTTTGAAAAATATTTAGATCTAATTTTTTTAAATATTCAGATCTTGAAAAGTTACACATTTTTAAAATTGTTCACATTTAATAATATTTATATTTGAAAAAATCAATTTTTTTAAAAATGTTAACATTTTTTTAAAACAGTTTAGATTTGAAAATGTTCAGATCTTAAATTGCTCATATCTTGAAAATATTTTATTTTAAAAAATGTTCAGATTTTCGAGAAATGTTCAGAGTTAATAATATTGATATTTGAAAAGAAAAAGGAAAAACGAAAAGGAGAAAACCGTTTCTTTTGGTCAAGCGAGAGACCCGTTGGGTCGACTCGGCCCATTCTCACCCTGAGGCGTTCCGAGACCGAGCCAAGTTTATGTCGACGGGTTGGGAGCCCGAGCCCGAGCCCGAGTCGAACTGCTAGGGTTAGGCGCCATAAATTGGGGAAAAGGCGCCGGAGGTCTCAGATCAGATTCGCCCCCAATCGATTCCGAAATCCCCAACACCCAAGCGTTGCGAGCGAGGCGATCGAGAGAGATGGCCAACCTGTCCGGTGATTCCCGTCTTTACCAGAGGATGGACGCCGATTCTCACGGTGGCGGATCCAGCTTCTCACGGTGCACGAAGGTGAAGGCGGCGGCGGCGGCCGAGGAGGAGAAGGCACTGAAGAAGACGAAGACGGAGGAGGAGGCGAAGGTGATGGCTGCTGTCGAGGAGGAAGAGCCGGAGCGTATGGTATACGAAGGCAAGAGGATGGTGAAGAAGAGGCTGCCCATGGAGAAGGTGCTCCGCGCCCTTGCCATTGATCCTAAGCCGCACATCATTAATGCTCCGGGAATCGATGTCGACCCAGTGTGCCTTGCCTCCATTAAGCTTCGCAATTTCGGCATCGCCAAGATCCGCGAGCTCTAGGACACCGTCCGCGAGGATCTCCGCACCAAGGGCTACGTTCTTGGCTGGGTCACGGACGACGATGAGTAGGAGGCAAAATTGGATTTCAAGTTGAAAGCTGCATCTATCAATCTATTTATATGCTAATTGATATTAGTGGCCTATGACTTTCGTTGTATAATTTAGAGACGGATGCCTTAGTACCGCTACTGAACAATCAACCTTTTATCTATGGTGTTCCTGTGATCTTAATTGTTGTTGGTAGTACACAATCAAACTTTGCCGTTCCATGATGTTTAGTTCTTGATTCTGCTCTGCTGAGTAATTTTCCTTTGCTGGATATGCTTTGATGTGCTTAGGCCGTGGAAATCATCCAAACTAGCACTGGCGTATTTTAATAATATGGCTGCATGCAGCTCTTTGACTTATTGAACTATATAAGTGCATTCCCCTCCTTCCCCATCAGCTTAGACGTTTGGGTGAATTGCTTCTGTGTGCATCCATTTCTACAGTTTCTAAATTGGTTCCAATTTGTTTACTGTTGATTTGAATTATTTGTTCATGGCTGATTTGACTCCATTTCTTAGTTCACGATTGATTAAATTCGTTGGTATATGTTTGTATGCTCGGACATGGAAATGTACAACTTTATGGTCATGGAACTAATCCAAAAATTGTGTTCATGAATTGAGCACTCTTTCATGTTCTTTAACTAACATGTTCACACTCTTAATACAAAGTTTACTAGGGAATATCTCAGAAGATTTCCTATGCATGACATTAGCATAAGCTTTTCTTTTCAACAGCATGCCCGTTCGATCAGAATAAGATGTCTAAGATGGTTCATATACTGTGGCACTGACTTTGCACCAGGAAGTCAGAAAATCTGGCTCCTTTTTTTACTTGCAACTACATCTTGCTTAAGGTTGTGTTTTGGTTGGTTGTAAATAGCTTAGGAAATTTTATTTGATGGTATCTTTTTTTCCTTGGCAGCCCTTGGGCAGCCTAACAAGCAGCTGCATTTATTATCTCGGCATGTCTGTGATTGTTATCGATGGAAGTCACTTGTCGATGTTTTTTCTTGTGCAAGGTTCCTTGTATGGTTGCTAGCAGAAGTTCGTGGGGAATTACTAACTTGGTAAAATCTGGAGAAGTGCTACGCTACAAGGAACAGAGAAAACGGTTTTATCTGGCTGCTTAGGTATAGTGACATTCATTTGACATATTCACCGCTCATCTTTATCAATTAGACCATTTTTTTCTTGGTGGTGCTATACTTTGACACTCTGTTGCATACATCAGCTTTATGTTTCAGTTTTTCTAGGATAATCAAATCCAGTACATGACACTCCTGATGCAAAGATCTAGTATTTCATCGGGTCATTTTACGGTACATCAAATAAATATGGACCGTCCATTGGGCGAAATCCAACGGTCCAGAATCATAATACTACATCCGATCTTGTGGTAGTATATTTAATCGTGAGGGGTACTTTCGACATTGCACTGTTTAAATCCCACACCCGGGATCAAAAAGAAATAGGACAAAGGTTGGGGTTGGAATTTAATATAGTTCATCTTCAGCACCTATCTACAGTCGCCATTGTCGGCACCTAACGCCACCGCCGCCGGCCGTCGCCTGCACCATGCCCGTGCCCTAAGTAGCGTCCCAATCAAGAGATCTCACGGCGGCCGTCGCGCCCACGGAAGAGCACCATCCAGCGCCGAGCGGCGCAGCGCTCCTCCGCGTCCACGACCCCAGCGTCGTCCATAATCTCCTCGGCCTCCGTCCTAGCTCTGCTCCGCTCCCCTTCGTCCAAGCTTCCCCCACTCCCCCCGCCTCGGAACTCCACTCCGGCGATGGCGAAGCTGGTCCGGCGGCGGCGATGCATCGGAGCTCCTCTCGCGACCGTGGGCAACGGTCTCCGCCTTAATTCCCCTCCCTCCGGCAACCACTAGGGATGCATCGACCGATCTTTTCCTCCTTCCACTACTCCACGCAGAGTAGCGGATGCAGTACTGCTCGAGCGCTGGTCCTCACTGACGACCTCGTTGCCACCAGATCCACCGCCACTTGCTTAGCCAAGCCTGTACTCCTGCTTCTTGTTCTTCTATTCTCACCACCGTGATGCTTCCCCTGCTAACCTCAAGATGAACGATGAACTTGCTGGCCCCAGATCCACAAGGCGCATCACAGCAAGAGTAGCAAGACCAGTGACAGTGAGACATCTAATCTCTGGATCTCGTACTTCTCCACCTCCAGTTCTATCCACATCCTACACGAGCTCTGATGAGGTAATCGACCACTATTTGCATCTAATACTAATACTTCACCTTCTTGCACTTTATTCTACTCTATAAGTAATCTCCGGTAGATGCTCAATGTTGTTTCAGTAATTACTAGCTAGTTGTATTTGTTTGATACCGACCTGATTAGCTTCTGTTTGATACCGACATGCCTTCCATTAAGTGTTTTCTCAACTCAGCACAGTTTGCTTGTGAAGTTGATAGACAATGGCACATATATTTACTCCCAAAAGAACCCGTGCTGGTGATCATTTGCTCTCTGCATGTGAAATTTTTTTCTTAAATTTTCTTGTTGCAAAGGTCATCTTGTTGGATGGGAAGAACGATCGTAATCTCTGCTTATTATTGTTACGCTTCTGTAATTACCATATGAGTAGCTAGTTCATTTGCTTGTCCATTTGTGCAGGAGTAGCTTTCACTGTTTGCAAGCATTGTCAGTAGCAGTAGCTTGGACTGCTTGCAATCGCTTGTGCATTTGTGCAGGAGTAGCAGTATTTTTTCTGCAAGTATTGATCTGTACACAGAAAAAAGTTGCTAGAATTGCTAGCAATATTGGACACAACCTTGTTCTGCTTCCGGTATTGCTAGTTATGAATGTCAATTTTGTTTGCCTGGAGTACTTGATTGCCACTTTTGCTTCCCAGTTAAGTTTTTGATTGCTAGTGGAGTAATTGCCAGTTTCTTGTTGCAGAGAAGCAGAATCACAGCCGGGAGCCAGCGACGTGTTGGGCGAGCAGGACCAAGTGGGGCGGCAAGACGATCTTGCTCCAGAGTGGAGCTGGCGAGGCCTTGGGAGGGTGCGGTGATCTGCAGCAGGATGTTGGGCGCTGGCCACCCTCCGGCGACCTGCAGTACCACGGCGGATCTGCAGACCCCCTACGGCGATCTGTAGACCCTGTGGCTTGAACACACCAACTTGAGAATTCAGAATTTTTTGTATTGAGATATAGTTCCCAGCAACGCGTTGTGTTTTTATAGCTAAATTTGAAGTAGTTTCAGTTCTAAAATTAAGAACTTTTTGAACGGGTTGAAATGGTTGGCACAAAAAAACAGTGCTGACACCACTTGATTCGCAATGAAATGGGACTGTAACAAAGATTTTCCTTCTAAATTCTCACTCTTCCGATGCTATATAGAGTCACATATTATTTCGAATTTTTTATATCTTATTTTCTGTTTTGATTACAGTATTTATCTATATGCCATGTACCAATTATATTGGTATTTAAAATTTAGACTACGACCTATTGTGGAGGGTGTACATGGATTTCCCTCCGTGCCTTGCTCCCCCCTCGTGTCTTGCCTTGCAGCCAAATGCACACAGGGGTGTGGGGAAATCTCCCCCACGTCACCCAGGGATACAGTGCGCACTTCAAAATTCCCCGCGGGCCTTGCTACCTAGGTTTTTGCCACCCTGCAACCAAATTAGCCCTTAATGGAGTACTAAAGACTAGCTAAGTGTCCGCGTGTTACTACCAATAATAAAAATAATATCGATGAATGGTAATTCCATGAATGCACATGTTACTTCACATGAGCACATTGCTTGAAAATCTAGAGACTTTTCATCTTCATTGTCGGTCCCGATTAAGTTGCATCTTTTTAACATATCCTTTTCCGCATGTGCCTCATATTCTGCATGACTATCTTTCGCGTTGTTGTAGCAACATTGTGCTAATACGGTAGCTTAAGAGGTACTCCATCTGTGTTTGTAAACATGAGATAAAGGGCACGGTAAACGTGTTTTAAGGGCTGGTTTTGGCTGCTGTCGAACAAAACCCGCAAACCATGGTAAAACGTAATATGTCTCTCTTGCACGGGCTTAAATGTCCCTCCCGCCAAATTTAATTTTAGATATTTTTGAAACTTTTCAATACTTTAAAAAAAAATAGTCCTGCATGTAGCCTGTGCAACAGTTGGCTTTTTTGATGGTTGGGGTCCTATTAAAAAAGTGCAACGCAGTTTTCCCACAACTAGTAGGATACCCACCGCTTATCTCGACCATTTATTTTGCATCCAACAGACGATGTATTCCTACTATTTTATGTGTTAATAAAATAAAAATTGTTAATGTGTGGTTGTATTTTTTTCTCAATGCATACACATAAATTTCTTATTAGTACATGAATATAAAATTGAAATTACATAAATCCATCAATTATTGATAATGCGTTGATGTTTAATCATGTGTATACCCTTAGTTGCATGTGGACCCTTGCAGGCTATGTCTATCCCTACCAACTTTGAAACATGTGGATCCACATGCTGCAGTACTTAGATGTGTATCTAGATGGTCAGAAGTGTTGAATTTGGATCCACATGCCCCCAAAGGTGGAAGGGGAAGACCTAGTTCTTTAGAGGTGTTACATGTGGGTCCACATGTATGAAAGCTGGTAGGGGGTAAGGTGCTAGGTCTACCATGTACCACCTTTGGTATATGTGGACCCGTATACAGTACTTCTAACCATACAATTGTGCATCTATCACATTTGTCGCATGTGGACCCATATGCAACACTCCGAGCAATCTAGTTGTACATCTGATGCATTTTGGGCATATGGACCCACATTCATCTATCCTAGGCAGCTAGATTTATCCATGCCACCCTTGGTTGCATGTGGACCCTTGCAAGCTATGTCTACCCATACCACCTTTGAGACATGTGCACCCACATGCTGCGGTACTTAGATGTGTACCTAGATGGTCAGAAATGTTGAATTTGTGTCCACATGCCCCAAAGATGGTAGGGGCAGACTTAGTTGTTTAGAGGTGTTATATGTGGGTCTACATGTATGTGATGTGGTAGGGGTAAGGTGTTAGGTCTACCCATTACCATCTTTGGTATATGTCGACCCATATATATAACAGTCCTAACCATAAAGTTGTGCATCTATCACATTTGGGGCAAGTGGACCCACATGCGACACTCCTAGCCATGTAGTTGTACATCGGCTGTATTTGGGGCATGTGGACCCACATTCATCTATCCTAGCCAGCTAGGTCAAATTGTATAGTTGCGCTGCATGTGTGTCCAGATGTCTATGTATCTAACACATTTTAGACATGTGGACCCACATGCAACACCCCTATTCCTTTTTTACCTAACGAAAATGTGGCATCTGGACCCACATGCAGCACACATAGTCATCTAAATGTATATATGCCACCTTTGGGACATGTGGACCCACGTTATAGCTATAGATCAAACTGTCTAGGATTAGTGTATGTGGGTCTAGATGTCTAGTAAGTCATACACATATGTGTCTACCACATTCGAAGCATGTGGACCCACATGCGATAGACCTAGCCATCTTATCCTAGCACATATGGGACATGTGGACCCACATGAAACACTCATAGTCATCTAGCTATATAACTACCATCTTTGGGACATGTGGACCCACATGCAACATATGTATCTATGTTGATTATTGTCGGACCCAGATGATAATTCTAGTTCAAGGTTCTAAGGCTGGTGCGATGTCTAGGTCATATAGATACGTATCTAGCACCTTTGAAACATGTGGACCTACATGCAACACTCCTAGCCATTTTGACCTTACACATGTGGGACATTTGGACAACACTCCTAGTGATCTAAATAAATATCTACCACTTTCGGACATGTAGACCCACATGCAACACATCTATTGTGGGAGCCACATGATAGTTCTACGTCAAACCTGTCTAGGTCTGGTGCATGTGCGTCCAAATGTCTAGTAGGTAATATAGGCAACCCACATGCAACACTCATAGTAATCTAGTTGTATATCTACCACCACTTGGATAGTTCTAGGTCAAACCTGTCTAGGGCCGGTGCATGTGCGTCCAAATGTCTCGTGGGTAATATAAAGCACCTTTGTGAAACGTGGACCTACGTGCAACACCCCTGGTCATATTGACTATCTGGGACATATGGACCCACATGAAATATTTATAGTCGTCTAGTTGTATATCTACCACCTTTGGAATATGTGGACTCACATGCAAACACTCCTAAATATGTTGCATATTGTGGGAGCCACATGATAGTTCTAGAACAAACTGTCTAGGGCCGGTGTACGTGCGTACAAATGTCTAGTAAGTCATACACGTATGTGTCTACCATCTTTGGAACATGTGGACTCACATGCAACTGACATAGCCATCTTTCCCTAGCACATCTAGAGCATGTGAACCCACATTGAACACTCAGAGCCATCTAGCCATCTAGTTGTATATCTACCACGTTTGGGACACGTGGACCCACATGAAACAGTCCTATCTAAGAATATTGTGGGGTCCACATGCTAGTTCTAGTTCATGCTTTTAGCCATTGTGCATGTGGATCTAGATGTCTAGTAGGTCATACAGATATGTATTTAGCACCTTTAAAACATGTGGACCCACATGCAACATCCCTAGCCATTTTGAAGTAGCAATTCTAGCTATGTTTGCAACGTATTCATATATTTTTAATATTTCCATAAAATTCGCTAAAATAATTGGTCATTTTTTCATAGATTTTTGGCCTAAAATGCACTTTTTCAAAATATTTGTTGAGCAACTGGGTTTACATGTCCTAAAAATGGTCGATATATATAGATGGTCATCAGTGTTGTGTGTGGGTCCACATGTCACAAATGTGCTAGTTTAAGATGGCTAGGGGGGTGCATGTGGGTCCATATGTATCAATGGTGGTAGATACATGCCTATAATAAGTACTAGACATTTAGACCCATATGCACCGGCCCTATTAGACTTGTCACAAAATAAAAGTACTTGTCAAGTATGCCTAATTTAGTCATAATATAGTAGAAAAATAATGGGTCATTTCGAGTAGGTTCAATTATCAAGTTTTCATGAAAATGGCTTCATCTATATTTCAATTTTATGTTGGTAATTTATAAAATTAGTTTTGAATAATATTAATCTAAATTTCAGAGTCAAAAGACGGTTGAAATCTTTGTCATCATCGCGTACCGTATGTAGTCTGAACATAGTTTAAAAACCAGACCGACAACCGAACTAGCGAGGGTCTCAGTTCACCGGTTAAACCTCCGGCTCACTCGATTCACTTGCCGATTTTTTTAAACTAAAATAGTGCAGAAATATTAATAGTCAATGAGAATATTCAATGTATTTAATCTCTACGTGTACTAGTATGACAGAAACCAACCTCGCACCAGGTTGTTAAGCCATACAGGTGGTTAACCCATACGCACTGCCTTCGAGCGCTGCCGGGAGTTTGCAGGTTCGATTCCCGTCCACCTGCAATTTAATTTTCACGCGCGTGAGGGACTGTTCTGTTCCACCGGCGGTTTGCAGCTTTCTTTTCCTAGCCTCGGCTCGAGCCAAACTAAAATATAATTGTTTGTACGGTACTATTGAATCGTTGATGTATTTTAAGTGTGAACTTGGCTTGATTAATCCTATCAACATTTGTGTTGTGGTTCGAGTACGCTGAAACTACAACGTCCTAGCAAGTGATTTCAGTTTTACCAACACATCAAGAAGACATGATGTCCATTTTCGTGAACGGTATTGTTGAATCGTTGATGTATTTTAAGTGTGAACTTGGCTTGATTAATCCTATCAACATTTGTGTCATGGTTCGAGTACGCTGAAACTACAACGTTCTAGACATGATGTCCATTTTCGTGAACAGTAGGCGTGAGGAGTACAAAGCATGTACATGTCTAAGCATGTACAGTACAAAACATATACAACAGCCATGCCTGCATCATTAAGCATCAGTTTCTGCTCGCCTAGCCACTGCTGCCGCCGCTCCTGGGAGTTCCACCAGTTGGCTGGCCACCGCTTCCGGCGCTCCGCTCGCCGGCCGGCACCTTGCCCGCCGTAGCAAATCCTCCGCCTTGCCTCAGCAGCTCCTCTGCCCCGTAACCGGCTGGGCAAGTTCGACAGCCAGGCATGATGGCCAGAAGCTCTCCGTGCTCATCCTCGTGCCAGCAGCAGTCCCACAGCTCGCCGTGGCCGTACCTGATCTAAATTTTAGTCAACCTGGATATGTGGAGACACAATATGAACCTATGCAAGAATACATTGATGAGCCTGTGCAAAATAATGCGGGTACATGAATTTCTTACTCAGTTCATCCCTGTATCAGGATTCAGGGAATAATAAAACAATCAATGAGTAGAGTAGATGAACTAATCATTTGAATTTTGTGCAAAATCCAAATACAATTAAAGGAGCAGCATGTGGCAACAACACTGCACAATTAAAGGAAAGCTAGTGCAATTGTGTCCATGAAAAAGGAACAAGTTGCAACAATTCAGAACTCCAGCAAGCATATAGGGCAGCAAGGAAGCAAGATAAATGAATAAGCGTATATTCCAGCATTATACCCCAGCAAATCATGTTCAATTCAGTGCATAAATGAAGTACGCTTGTGTTTTCTGAACTATACTTGTGTTTTCCTGTTGCCTGGACTATACTTCTGTCTGGAGCATTGAAATGCAGAGATGGGACATTAGTTGGAGGCACAATATAAATGGCATGACAAAAAAATGGACATTACATGAACAATGTTCTATATTAGTACCAAAAGAGCAACATACAAACCACTCTTAGCGTCCAGAAGTATCAGAACAGATCAAGAGGAACATTTTGATATCCTAAGAAGAAACAAAACGATATGAATGGAGAGCACACTACATCTACATCAATGTTCTAAACAGATAAACACAGCTACCCATAAGCTCAATTCCAGCCTTCTCTGCAGCAATAATTTCATTGCACATGAAGCCAAAATAGATGGACAGGAGACCAAGAACATCAAAGCAACACTGGCGCATGCAAGCACCTGTACAAACAAATCGATCGCTGCAGTTAATTAACCATCGATCCTAGCTTAACATATACAAGCATGCATTTGGACATATAGCAGATCAAGGATGTAAGTTTGCAACAGTACGCATATCGAACAAGGATGATGTCTCCACGATTGGACATTCTGTCAATGTCAGGTAAGTTCAAGAATGTATTTTGCAACCTTCAGAAGTCACATGGGAGCGATCAACGAAAACCTGCACTGTCTACTATTGAAGCATGACAGTAGCATCACATTTGTGTTCTAGGACAACATTAGAATTGACAACAAGATACTGACTAGCAGAGTAATTTTGAGGTAGAGCAAATACTAGTGTTACTACTGTCTGACAACACCAAATACTGAAACGCAACAGGAGGGAAACGATCTCAACACCAAATACTAACATGCTTCGGCTCTCTCTTCCATTCAAAGCCATTCACCCTTCCTTGTGCACATTCAGCATACTAGACATATGTGGAGCAGGAGACTAGAAACCAGAAGCCAACCTTGTCCACATTCAGCATACTTGATTAATATTTTGGCATGTTGATTTGACAGTACCTGATGGAAGTTGTGATCATAAGCATATCACATTTGAAACCATAGCGCCGCGACTCAAAATATTTGTATGGCACATTGGTACTTATTGATGCGCTTTTGGTTATCCTTGCCAGGATGATACATGTTGAGAATTTGAGATAAATCTAGTAATCTAGTATATTCCTTTTCCTTGCCTCCTATGCCTAGAGTTTCCTTGCCAGGATGGAGTGGCAGACTAGTAAAATAAGAGACTGACAACCGAAAACTAGTTGCCTTATCCTGTATTATTTTAATGACGTGGTTTTACTCCCTCCCAAAAGAAAGAATTGTCTAAATTATTTCCTACACTGATTGACCTGAAACAATAAGAACTGAGACAAAATTGCTTTGAAGCCAAACTGAACTACAGGTTCAGTTAGCATCTAGGCGAGGTCAGCCACAAGAAAATTGTCAGTTGCCTTGATGATTGAGGGAGACGGACGCAGAGGCAGAGGAGGAAGGGCGGACCCTGTACCTGGAGGCGGAGGAGGAAGGGCGGCCATGGCGGCGGGTGCAAGAGGTGCCCTCTCCTGCAGCGCGAGAGGAGCCCTCTCCTGCCGGTAGTCGGCGGTGGCTGGTGCTCTATCTTGCGGCGGAGGTCGACTTGGCTGGTGCCCTCTCCTGCGGGGACGGTCGGCGGTGGCCGGAACCCTCTCCTGCGGTCGCTCCACGAGACGGCAGCGGATAGCCCATTACCGCTTGCATCCTGGTCCCTGACCCGCACCGCCGCAGCAGTGCCAGCAGCGCCGGCCGTCGGAGGAGGAAAAGATTCAACTTTGATTACTAACACACAATATTATGGCAAATTACCAAGTCGTCCTTAGCCCAACTTTGGCCCAAACAATATTGACCGTGCGATCTGCTATATACTACACACCGAAATGTGTAGTAGGATGTACCGTAAAATTTCACATTTCATTTCTAGGATGTGGGGTACTAGTTCTTTGGTGTTAATCGGGAAAATTCAATATTGAGTAATCCCTTCTTACTACACAATGACCAACGATATCAGCGGAATAAACGTGAAAAAGTAGGAATGCCTCCCGAAGAAATCGAACCCCTTCCATTTAGCAGCCACGTGTAGCTGTGCATAGCAAATTATCCTTCTGACTGAACTTTGTTGTTCACATCAAGATAGCACACGCCATAGTTTATGGTTTTCAAAGGGTCATATCCATTTGACATTTAGAGCTAAATATTCAGCTTTATCTTTTCCTGTCTCATCTTTCGGCATTGTGTTCTTTACTATTTCATTTAATTGCTATACTTGCTTTATTATGTCATGTTCAGTTCAGGTAATATTGCCCTGCTGTCTGTAGGTATGAAATCCGGCTCTTGTGCTTACCGTCTTGATTGTGGTGTTTGGTGTGTAATGTAGAAGCATATCGGTTTCTTCTCTTCTCCCAGGATTTGCTCTCTGCCTGTCTGTCTTTTCCTTACTTTTCTTATTTGTGACTCCAGTGATGAAGTACTCCCTCCGATCCATATTAATTGTCGCTGAATCGGATGTATTTAGCACTAAAGTATGTCTAAATACATCCGATTCAGCGACAATTAATATTGATTGGAGGGAGTATTTTGTAGAATTGACCAATCAGTTAGAATTGCTTTCTTTCAACTTTGCCACCTTACAAAGAACTAGAAGGACACGTGCACTCTAAGCCAGATTAATTTAACCTGGTCAAAGGCTTGTAAGACTACCGAGTAGTAACTCATTGTTCAGTTAACAAGCCAATAAATGACGGGGTGAGCAAACTGATGAACCACTAAATATGCAATGTGGATTTCTTCACACATCTAAAGAGCTAATTGGTGGCCAGGTGACCACAATTCCCATTGTAGCAATTTGATTTACTTTCTTCTTCTTTGGAACTTTCTCTTCTCCAATGTTGTTTATTTTTAGTGCTGAAGCACTTGAATCGTTGTTTCCGAAGTTAGTAAGATCATGTTAATTTAAATGTGCCTATTTTCCAAGCGAGGGTTGTCAGGGTAGATTATTGCTCTTCTACAAAATTTGTTAATTTAAATGTGCCTATTTTCTCTTCTACAAAATTTGTGTAGATTATTGCTCGAATAATTTTTATTGTGATTCAACGAGTATAGCTACAGTGACCTGCAGTTGCAGTGCTTGTGGTACATGCTACTGCAAGTTTGTACTCAGTCTGAGTCATCCGGGATGACCTGCACCAAATTTTTGACGCTTTCAGAAGCTGTTCTAGATAGCTGTTTGTGGTGTTAACTGTAACGTTTTTTAAATCTAATTGCTTCTTATTTTGGGTGCTTTTTAAAGTAAGTGATCATACCTAGGTTTGTGTTGCTCTGCGACTTTGAGTATATTGGACTTCAATTGTGATTCATATCAGGTCCGTGACGCTGTTTTGACAGTGTAATTATGTGTTAAACTAGACAACTTGGTGATATTTGTATTGCTAGGGGGCTGGCAGTGCCTTATTTGATTACAATTAATCTTGGCCATCCATTTGTTACTGAGCTCGATTGGGCCGAGTGGCATTTAACCTCGGTTCCTGGCACATCAATGATCATATATCTGATACCAAGTTTTTCTAGGAGGTCAGCAGCAGATACATATAACGTGAGAATGGGCAGATTTTAGTGCCTACTCGCTGCGACCACCCAGGGTTCCTCTCCATGGTGGTCATCGTCCCAGGCCATAGGTGCACGTATACAACTTTTAATTTCTTAATCCAGTTCAAGAACTATTTGAGATGGTTTTGTCATGAAATATTTATGTATGGACTTGAAAAGTTGTTAAAATGTTCTCGAGTTCCGTTTGGATGTCAAACGGAGTAGCTTGTATGATCAAAGAGCTGAAAACTGCAGAAATCAGAAATTTAGATGCCGAGCTTAGGGCATCTGACTTTGCTTTCAGGTTGCAGGGTTTTTAAAACTATCTTCATCGATTTTAGAGCCCCAAATTTTAGGGCTTTTGCTAGAAATGCTCTAAGATGTTATCTGTTTGTATCGATTCACTTTTTCTTTATCCATCAGAAGGAAGGTAGTTTAGCTTTGGGTACGACCGTAGGAGCACCACTGAATCACTAAAACATTCTTCAAGAAAAATAGGCTATTACCTATTTCATTTCCCAAACCTGGATTACCAAGAACTCTCTTTATTTTTCAGTTCTTCCTTGGCAAACTCTTTTCACGTTAGTGTGTTGTATGATAAATTTGGGATCACTAAGGTTGCTATTGTCCTATTGTCTGGGATTTTACAGGCAGGACCATGATAAACTCTGAGGACTCTTTGCTCTGGTGTTCCGTGACACTGATGGTGTGAAACCTATGATAAAAGGTGAGTTCCCTAGTTTTTTTTGTTTGAATCTTCGTTTATATAACATCTTATGTGTTTCGAAATATTTTAAAGAATGTTTGGTCAAAGTTTTGAATAACAACATCCTAAATAATTGGATAAGCGATAGCTTGATGAGTGGATGCATAATAAAATCCATATATTATTCTGGGAATTAGTAAAATTAATATATGCTGCATTCTTGCCATCTAATTTGAATTCTCCGTTGTTTGGAAGTGCAAAATTCAGTTCTTTGTCCTGATTACCTAAATAACAATTAATTGGTGTCTCATTCTTCCTATGGGTTAACTAATTGAGCACCAGTTATTGCCATTGTGGAGATGGACATCCAATAATTGTCACTCTTTTGTTATTTAAAAACATAAAAAGGTTCCTTCGTTTGGATAATGTTATTTCCTTTTTACTGACTTATAGGGGTTTCCTACACATTTATGTTTTTATACTGTGTCACCAATATCAGAATAGGGTTGTCCCACATCTGCATTTTTATTTCATTATTTGTGTATGAAAAGAAGGGTTGTGTCCTTCTATTATAGCTTATGTCCGCTATTAGTTTTGTAGGCAATTTTGTGGTTTATACAAATGAATATGTTGTATATTCTGATTGACCGTAATATTCCCATTGATTGCATTCGGCATGATCAGACGTTCTTACAAAATGCTGTGATACATAGTCTCCTGTCGTGCTAGATGCTTCAATAAGAAACTTTGGGGCTTGATGATTTTCTTATTCTATATAAGACATAGGAGCCTGATTCTAATCTGTCGTGATAGCATGCATGGACATATAGAGATCACCAATGGGCTTAGCTAGGTTCTCAATCTCATATATACTGTATTTAATTACCAATCTAATCTTTGTGCTCCTTTGATTAACTGATCATGCCATTGCCATACAAACAGGAATAGATAATTAATTTGAAGAGATTTGTCATAGGTCGAGCTTGGCAAGAAAATAGCCACGCAGCAAGGGCGCATTTCATCTGGCAGTTGGAGTGCGCCCGGCGACGGCGACCAGCGCCTCCTCCCTGCGGTCTGGTGCCTGCAGCCTGGCGACGACAAGCAGTTGGAGTGCCAGCGTGCGAAGCGGGCGGGCCTACGCCTTGGTCAGCTTGAGGAACGCCCTGGAGTCGTACGCCGGCAGCGCATGGTACAGCAGAAGAGTGACGAGGTCGGCGCGGGGCATCACGTCACGTACCTGGAACACGGCGTCGTCGAGCGGGAACATGGTGAACACATGGCCGCCTGGTACGCCGGTAGCACGCCGGGGGTGCCGGCGACGAGCAGAAGGCCGGGTGCAAGCGGTTCACGACGCTCGTCGCCCTCCATTGGCCCCTGGAGGGCCCCGAGATCCCGAGCACCGCGAAGTGGTACTATGGTAGGGCTTCTGCTTGAGGGCATTGGTCAATGAGGCGTCGTACGTGACCGGCCGCGAACCCAAAACCGCCGCAGGTCGAGCCTTGCCATCTTGACGCTGCCCACGTGGCTGCTGGCCGCGTTACCGGCGGCCTGGTGCAAGGTCTTTGGAGCGCTCGCAGATTCTTCTTGTCCCAGTAGCCGAGCATTCTCATACTCGCTGCCGCTCTGCTGGTCTCTTGCTGCTACCCATCACGATCACCTCCGCCACATGCACGTTGGTAGCTCATCAAGTAGACAAGTAGCCAGGTACGAGTGGATGGTGCCACTAGTGGAGAAAGGACATCTAGTCCCATGTCGTAGTGGGCTTTTAGTCTCGGATTCGCATCCGGGACTGCGAAATCGGGACTAAAAGTCCCTACCTCCAGTCCCGACTGCTACGGCCCGGGACCAGAGGCCACCACGTGGCAGCGGCAGGACGCGGCAGAGGCTGGGGAGCTCTAGTCCCGGGCCGTAATACCACCCGGGACAGTTGCCTTTTCCTTTTCCCCCCCATTTTAGGGTTTTAGGGTCATTTCTTTTTCCATTTCGTTTCTTTTTCAATTTGGGTTTCATTATATATAATTTCAAACATGTTTTCGTACGCATATTATACACTCTACTATATACACAGTACACGTTGATGCATATATAATTATATTCGATCTCTTGCGAGAATACAACTATTTAATTACATGGAGATAGATCACATATGTAGTTCATCGTCCGAAGCATAATGTTCTCCCCTTTCATCGATGACCTCTCTAAACAGAAATCCCGCCAATTCCTTTTGAATTGCTCGTATGCGCCGTTCTGGGTCGAGCTTCTCCCGCATTTTGCTCAAAGAAGTTGTTCTCCGCTCAGTGGTCAACTCGCGAATGAACTCGCAAACGTAGAATCCACATAAATTACTCCTGGTGGCTGCTGCGGACTTTTCACCGATATATAAGTTAGCTCATCTTTGAATGGACCTTCTACATTCTGTTTGAAAAGTGTCCAACACCTGTTTTGGCAAAGAAAATGAACAAAGGAGTTATTAATTACTTGATATCAGGAAACGGACGAAAGAGGTCGATATAATGCGATAATGATTGAAATTACTTATTGAGCATTTCTTTCATGTCGGTCCACGTCGCTTGGTCCCAACTTAATGAGTCGTGGACTTCAACTATGGATTTGTCAACTTGAATACTTAGCAGAATCCAGTGGAACCTGCGGACGTTTATATAAAGCAGACATGCATAGCTCATCAATTACACTTAACATCGAGAAAGTCAAAAAAAAATATGTACAAGACAGAAACACTCACTTGAAGTTGTAAGGAAATAGTATTTCCGTACAGAAGTTTTGCTTGATTAAAAAGGTGGTCAGGTCATGCTCCATGTCTCTGGGGTGATTGCGTAACGTATGTTCATTAACGATATATGGATCAACGAACCCAACCTCATAAACTCTAGATGTTTTGCATTCCATCATCTTCATTCTACATAATAGCGTACAAAAGGATATATATATATAGTCAGGATAATATAATACAGTCAATGAACGAGCTGAGCTAGACTTAATTACAGACAATAGCAACTAAGGATAGATTTGTCGAGGGCGCGCTGATTGAATAACTGAAACAGTTCAGTCATTTGAACCTGTATACTGTAACGTTTGATGAAATGCTCCACTCTAACGTCCACCACAATCCACTCTTTCGCGTCCTTCTTTGATGTGTGCACCATGTACCAGTTGTGCAAATTTCGCATATGTGTTGATAGACGCGTGAGCTCCTCATTACTGACCATAGACTCCCATTTGACATATTTCCGTGCTATCTCTAACATTGGCTGATCTTCATAGCCTAAAAGTTGACCAAGAGTCATACCCATGGCGGTAGCATATCCTTGGCCTGTGATACAGTGATACCATGTTCTCTAGCAGTAGCTATGGCTCTGGGGGTCCAATAATTCCAGGTCCTTATCCATATCGGCTCTGAAGTCCTTGTCGATATCGGAACACACTATGAGCGGGGGGACCGATTGATTTTTCCGCTGTCCGAGCTGGGCAATTTGTTTCCCGCTTTTTGCACTTCTTTCCTTGTTCTGCTCAGACTGGGCACGTGCTAGCTTACTAAGTTCACGACCATAGTCAGATTGCAGATTCATCGATATTTGGGATGGCTGCGCAAGGAAGGACTTAGACCACTTTTTGGTTTTTTCATCGTATACCTTCTTTTGCTCGGGCTTTTTTGGTGCAAAAAAAGTCTTAATGTAGGCAGCCACTACCGCGGCGTTTTCCGATTCAGTCCTGTCATAAGGTCTCTTGGGAGGAACCGACGGGATGTCGACTATCTTCTGAGTGCGACCTTTCTTCTGAGTGGGGAGCGGGGGAGCGACGTCGGTCCGTTTCTTCTGAGTGGGGCGCGGGGGAGTATTGCGCAGAGGCGGACTTGGAGGTCGACGATCATGGGGGAGGGGGGTGGACTTGGAGGTCGACGATCATCGGGTGGGGGGGGGGGGTAGACTTGGATTCCTCGGAGTCGGTGGCCTTGGCGCCGAGCCTGGAAACTTGATGTACTTCTTTTGCCATAGAATGATCTGGCGCTTGACATCTCCCAGTTTCTTATGGCCTTCAGGTGTAGCGATGTCAATCTCTAGGTCCCCATACACCTCCAGTAGATCATCCACCGAGACACGAGCATAGCCAGGTGGAATCGAACATGAATGGTGGAGTGATCCAGGTAGACAAGGTAAAGCAGTGCCGGTCGCCACCTTCAAGGACAGGTTGCCCATTGGCTGATGTAGCTCACATTCTGTCATCCCTCTGACATCATCCACGGGGTAGTGAGGCGCCGGTGCATCATCCAACAGTGTATGATCATCAACCAGGACCTCCGTGGAAGCCTGGCTTCTTCTCCGCCCGCTATTCTCCAATGGAGGATCTTCCTGCGACTGAGATGACCTTTGGCTAAGTGCTTCCTCTACAAACTTCTTCACCCCAGCTAGTTCCTGTTCTAACTTCCTGATCCGGTCTGCCTCCCGGTCCTTTGCTCTCTTACGGCTTCTGTAACTGTCAGCGTCCTGGGGAAACGATCTATCCCACGGGACACTGCCTTTGCCTCGTGCTCGTCCACCTTTTTCATCGTTCCCGAGGGCACGCCATAGCTCATCTCTCTCTCGATCGGGCCGGAACAATCCGTTTTCAGCATCGGCCATTGCTCGAACAATTGCTTTGGAGGGTACTAGAATTTGGTCTCGAAAAATTGTCTGCCCTGTTTTTGGGTCCAACGTTCCCCCATGCGCGTACCACCAGTGCTTTGCCCTCTCGGGCCATCCATTTGTACCTGGAGTGATCCCTCTCTTCCTCAGGTTGGCCTCGGCCGCTTCCCACTTAGGCACGGCACTCTTGTAGCCACCTGTCCCCAATCTATGGTGGTATTTGTTTTTTTGAGCATTTATCTTATTTTTTGCCGACCTTTCCTTGGCTACTAAAGATTGCTTGTACTTTACAAAAGCGGGCCACTGTTCTCACAATTTCTCATGTGCTCCTTTGAATTCTGGAGTTTTGCCTTTCGCGACATATTTCAAGTATAAATTTTTCTTGTAGTTCCGGAACTGTTCGGCCATCTTCGATAGAGCCCACTGCTTGACTCTCTCTCTTCTTTCAAGCCCACCATCAACTGGGGTAATACCATCTGCCTCGAATTCTTCATACTCTGGAGGTAGTATGAAATGTGCTATGAGCTTCTCCCAAAGCTTCATACTCTGGAGGTAGCGCAGGCGGGGGTTATCGCCGGCCGTGATGTAGTTCATGACACTCTGGAGAGTCCGGCCGCTCCACCACAGCCGACGGTCGGCCTCGTTGAAGTTCGAAGGAGGCGGGCCGTCCTCCTCGTACCTGGCGAGCGCCCTCTCACACCGATTGATGAAGAAGGCGTCCCAAGTCCAGTGTGCTACCCAGCTTTTTCAGACCATTTTCGCAAGTTGGGTACAACAACTTGTTGTGATCCTCTAACATTTTATCGAACTTCTCCCTCTCCTTTTCACTTTCGCAGTCTCTCCGTGCATCAGCAATGGTCCGACCAAGATCATCAGCGGGCTCATCATGTGCCTCCCCTTCAGCCTCCCTTCAGCTTCCCCAATGAAAGTATCACCGTATCCAGAGAACCCATGATAGTTGTCATCATCCTCTTCTTTTTCATTGTCTTCCATTATAACCCCCCTCTCTCCGTGCTTGGTCCAACAATTATAGCTGGGCATGAAACCATACCGAAACAGGTGGATGTGAAGGATTTTTGAGTCTGAGTAATCCTTCGTATTCTTACAGTCACTACACGGACAGAATACAAAACCATTCCGCTTGTTCGCATCAGCCACACGGAGGAATTCACGCAAGCCATTCATGAACTCGCCAGAGCGTCGGTCAGTACCGTACATCCATTCCCGGACCATCTGCATTATTGTATAAGTATATCAAAAACCATTACACAACATCATGAATAGAGATCAGTGACCAATTTTATACAAGTTGTTCATCACATTAACTAATTAAAAAAATTCTACTCCATACTCATTTTGATCAATTACTAAGTAAAAAACATCTGGACATATGCAAACTAACAAGTTAATGTGAGCTTGGATCATTTCCACTTCATTTACTTGTTGAAATCTAAAAATTTGAATTTTGAAAAATTTACATGCACCAATTTTTGAATTGGACAAAACAATTAACATGAAAAATGTGGAACTTTTAATTATTGATCTAGCAGTGAAAACCTCATTCCATTCTGAGCTATGAAACTGTAAAATTACATATTTCAACTTTCAGTAACTTTTTGCCTAATCAAAATTTGCCTAAAATTACACATCTAAAATTCCCTCTACTCCTAGAGCATGAAATCCCTCTCTACTTCTAGAGCATTGAGGCAAACTAATAACGAGAGATGAAAGGATAAAGTTGCTAACCTTTTAAAACCTTGGATTTAGGGGTTACCACCAAATCTTGGAGAAAAAATTGGGCATGAACTTGGCTTGACAAGAGGAAAAATGGCCACCATGCATATGAGCTCGAGCTGCAGTGGACGAACTTATATATAGTGGTCGACCTCTAGTCTCGGTCCGTGATACGACCCGGGACTAGAGGCCTCCGCTTGTGGGGCTGGCTGGGCACGAGCCCTTTAGTCCCGGGCGGTATCACGGCCCGGGACTAGATGTCGGGACTGGAGGCTCCCCGGCCTCCTAGCCGTTGGAGGTGCTACACTAGTCCCGGCCCGTAACAGAGTGGGGACTAGTGCTCTGGATGGAAGACCCTTTTTCCACTAGTGTGCCGTGCAGCGTGGACAAGTGCAAGGAACACTGCATCCGCATCGGGCATGGCAATGGATGGAGGCGCAGCGCGTTCTTGATGACGCTGAGCTCGTCCCAGGTGTCGGAGATGAGCGTGGACACGGCGGCGTCTGCGAGGACGAGGCAGATCATGACCGTGCGTGCTTTGATCTCGTCGCGCACCCGCATCTCCGTCAGGTACTTGTTGTGCAGCTTGTACTCCGCGATGTTGTGTGCGTCCACGCCGTTGTCGTCGGCGCCAGGCGGCAGGCCAAGGGCTAGCTCACTTGGCTGCAGGCGCCAGACCGAAGGGTGGAGGGCTGGTCGCGGTTGCCGAGGGTGTGGGTTGCCGGTCACACCGATAACTTGCTGATTGCTTGGGAAATTTGGAAGGAGGGAAACGATCGTGTTTTCAACAACACTACGGTGACATCGACAACCCTTATCCAAAAAATCAAAGACGAGGCCAAAAACTAGATCCAGCAGGAGATAAACATTTAGCGAAGATCGTTGCTTAGCTACCTTTATGTGTTTTTTATTTTCTGTGGCTTAGGCCATCATGTTTGCTTCTCCTATATCAAATAAAAACCAAGTTTTTGCCTAGTTTCAAAAAAAAAAGGGACAGCTTGCTCGGCAGCCCAGGTGCATGTCAACTGTTCGATGAAAAGCCACTTTGCTGCCTGGTTATTCTCGTGGGTAGCCCGACTCATGTCACGAACTGTTTTAAAGTGCGATCAAACGGCTTGTTAGTGCGATTTGTAACAAGATGGCTCACAGCTGGTAGTTTTTGAGAAATTACCAAAATAATACTAATTTCTTAGCTAACTCGAATTGTGGCAGCTTTGTGTAATTTACTCCCATTTCTGCAGATGGGCAACAGTCAACACTGTTGCACTCAGAGAAGATCATCCCGTCAACACTGTTGCACTCAGAGAAGATCATCCCCGTCACCACGCCAAAACACAATGCCAGATCAAAACCACTCCCATTTCTATTACCACCGTTAACATTTGCCCACCATGACACCATCCGAGGAACTCAAAAACCTATAAATCCAAGACTTTTTTTTTCTTTGAGAATAACAAAAGAGGATAGTTATAACTCATGAGAGGAATGGACAAAACTAACAGTTCAGGGTGCAAGAAAGTGGAACCGATCACTAGAGTTCCGCTTAAGTTGACACCGACACGTTTCTCTCGAAACAGGCTGTAGCTAGCCCCGCTTTATAAATAGAGCCACACGGCCGAAATTGATACATGGTGAAGAGGGAACGTATTACGAAGAAGATCAAGGATAAAAAACTATCACGTAGATGAAAATGGATGTAGAAATGGAATTATTTTACAAATAGTCAAATATACATACATATGTGTTGGATTTTGTAGACGTGGATACGGAGGTTTATGCATCCAATTGAAGGCACATGCCAATTACCTGACCTACAAACCTAATAAATGCATGATAGACAATTAGCCATCACATCTAATCCATCGCCACCCTAAAAAACCATTCATCTTTCTCTAACTGTGATGCATCCGCAAAATACTCACCTACACAAATGTACTACAATTGCACATCATCGAAATCATCACACCGATTGTGAAAAAATAACCACGCCCGCGACACCGCAGACAACTTCGAGTGCGCGAGGATGCAGGAGAAGGGCGCGTAATGGATTTCTGTCAGTGAGCAGAAGTCGACAGTGGCGGTGGCGCGGGTTGGCATGGGTGACCGGGGAAGAAGGGTGAGAGTGAAAAACGTGAACGCGGAAAAAGAATGGATGTGGACTGCATCTGCATATTAGTAATTTTCTCTAAATTTAGAGACTAGTGGATTGTTTCAGGATGTCATGATCTAAAAGTTTAACTATAGGGAAGGCTTTAGGCAATCTTTTAAGAGTGTGTATTCACCAATCGATTAGAGCGGCATATGAACATGGTAGATCAAGTAGAATTTTATTCAAACATAGAGTACAATGGCCCGAATTAAAAATTCGAAGTGTCAGAGCAGATTAGCAGAGCAATTTCCTGTCTCAGCACTAGCCACTTCATATTGAGAATTAACCGGAAGATTCATGACAAGGTCGGCATCCAGACCATGTTTTGATTGGCACGTCACTGTGCTACCCGTTAAAGAAAAAACAAACTTCGCCGGCCGCAGCTATGTTGGGCTTGGTGTGACGGGCCATAAGATCCAACTAGTTCGGCTTGGCCCAAGACGAGACCCACCAGAAGGCCCTTAAAAGAAGTCTATTTAATCGTTTTTAGGGAAGAAATCCATTTGATAAGCACAAAAGAGAGAGACACGTACAAAAAAACTGCCAGTTTTAAAAAAAAACTGAAAATAGGAAAAGCCCATGTACGTAACAAAGGCACAAAGCCAAGCTCACTAGGACAAGAAGGCCCACACAACTCGCTCCGGCGCACGTATCCCGTGTAGGTAACGACAGTGTAGGAGAAAAAACAACTTTACACACGAATCTTGATGCACATATCTGACGGTAGTTGACTCGATTGAGATTTAACTAATTCTCAGGCGACTGAGAATTAGCAAATCTGATTAATATCAAATCCCAGACATGTCATGGGTCAAAGCGTGCCCAATACAATCATGATACATCAAAAACCAATTTTTGTTTAACTCTAAACTGCAACCATATCTTTCGCTAGAATGTGAGCAGCCATATTGGCCGTGCGTCGTGCCCACTTCACTGTGCATGCCTCCAACTCTCGCATGCGACTCTTGATCTCCTCCACTAGCGGTCCATGCATAGACCGATCCTTCACCTCACTCATTTGCTTCCCAGCCACATACGCATTGTCCTTTTCAACCACGACCCGCGTCAGCTTCAATCTCGCTGCTAGGGCCAAGCCGCCCTGGCATTCAGGGGGTTTAGCAGCTTGTGGGGATTGAGCATTGTGCCATTCTTCAAGAAGATGAACAACACACTTCACAATAAGCTCAGGGACGTCGATCCTCATCGCCTCCCGTGCTTCATTCCTTGCCAGACAATTATGGTATAGCTAGGGTCATTGAACGTGGGGTGGCCACGGCAAATCCGAGGGTCGAGTACCCCGGATTGATTTAGAGGGAGGAAGATGGTAGTGCTGGTAGTAACGATGGCTGACAAGCGGGTGATTTTACCCTGGTTCAGTCTCTCGGAGGATAACACCCTACTTCCAGCTTGTCTGTTATTGATGTGAGATGTGTTACAATGGCGATCCCGACGAGATGTCGATCTCGCTAGGGTTTTCGTGGTGGAGTAATAGCGTGCCCTAGACGGCAGCCCTCCCAGCCTTTATATAGGAGGCTGGGTCTCGAGAGTTCGCAACCGATTAGGTTTACAGGTAAGGTAGGTCTCTACTGACATAAGCTTCGCCTTCCTTGGGGTGCACTTTGTCTTCTTTGGGTCTCCTTCGTGGGCCTCGAGTGTTGTCATCTAGTAGGCCGCTGAAAGGACAAGGATGTCGCCTAGAGGGGGGGAGTGAATAGGCGATTTAAAACTTTTTCGGTTTAGACTTGATAATTGCGGAATAAAACTAGGTGCTTAAATTAACAAGCCAACAACCTAAATAAACTAGGCTCACCTATGTGCACCAACAACTTAAGCTAAGCAAGACAAGCAATAAAGTGATAGCAAGATATAATACTTCAAGCACGAAGGCTATCACAATGTAAAATGCATAAGTAAAGAGCTCGGGTATAGAAATAACCGAGGCACGCGGAGACGAGGATGTATTCCCGAGTTCCTCCTTTTTAGGGAGTACGTCTCGTTGGAGGGGTGTGAGTTTCAAACTCAAATGCCACAAATGGCCTCACCCTATTCTCCGATGAACCTTGCCCAAAAGCTCAGTTCACCTTCCACTATTGATTTCCCTTTTGGGCGTAAATCGAGTCCCTTACAACAATCTTGAGGCACAACGCACAAAAGGATTGGGAGCTCCCAAATGACCACAAAAGGCCTCAACCGCCACAAAAGGCGTCTCGGGTCCAAAGACCCAATAGTAACAAGCTCACGAACTTTCACTTCCACGAATCCTCGTGGAGAACACAAACCGATGCATAAAAGCAATGACAGGAACACAAGAAGTGCTCAAGTCCTTCACTCTCAAATCCCACCAGAAGCAACTAATGCTTATGGGGGAGAAGAGAGGAAGAAGAAAGAAGAGAACCACACAAGAACTCCAAGATCTAGATCCACTAGGTTCCCCTCACTTAGAGGAAAGATGGATTGTTGGAAATATAGATCTAGATCTCCTCTCTCAAATCCCTCAAAGATATGCAAGAATCATGGAAGGAATTGGGAGAGGGGCAAGCTTTCCAAGGTCAACAATAGAGGTGAGAGAGGGGGAAATTTCGTGCTTGGAAGAGCTGACCCTTTGGGGAAGAAGGGGGGCCTTTTTATAGGTCCCCAGAAAAAGAGCCGTTGCAGGAAAACTTACACCGGAGACTCCGGTCCGGGCGGAGACTCCGGCCAGACTAGAGACTCCGGGGTCACTCCGGACCAACTCCGGACTGGAGGCAGAGAGTGTCGTCCATGGAGGCACGAGTGCCAAACCGGCAAGCCGGAGACTCCAGTCCCCTTGAGTCCAGAGACTCCGGTCTAGGGGCACCGGAAACTCCGGCCTAGATTTCCTGCAGCCACTCAGAAAACCTGAAATGCAATAACTTTCTCGTTTAAACTCCAAATCAGGTGAAACCAATTTTGTTGGAAAGGTAACGACAAGAGCTTTCCTCACGGATAAACCGATAATATTAAGAACCATAAATAGAGTTAAGTTGACACACATGGGAAGGCGTAGAACTTTCCTCACGGATAAACCGATAATATTTCCAACACGAAAACGCAACAAGTTTTCAAACCAAAATCCGTTTTCGAATAACTTGGGCTTGTCATGAAGATCGCGACAAGCACGAAAACACAACTAGGAGAAAAACAAAATAAGAACCAAGAAAGATGATGATGCCAAGTATGCAAAGGTTTGAGCTCTCCACAAAGACACGATCAAGTTACTCACTTGAGAGCCCCTCTTGATAGTACGCCGTCTATCATATAACCCGGTCTCCCACAAACACCATGAGACCGGTAAAATAGAAACCCTATCAAGATCATACCTTTGCCTTGCGCATTCCACTTGAGCTAGATGATCACGATCTTGATCTCTTCAAGTGGAGCACCTTTCTTGATTGCGCTTTGCTTGGTGAAGACTCACATATCGCTCCCCCATATACCACTATGGGAGAGCCTCTCTTAGGCACATCTTCACTTGACCATTATCTCCAAATGCATGACAAGCTTCAAGAGTAGGATTTCTTCGAGATGCTTCTGTTGAACTTGCACTTCAACTTCTTCTCTTAATATATATGATGACTTGGATATTGCTTTGGTCATCACTTTATCTTCTTCTTTCAATCTTGATACCAACACATGGTGTTCAAGTATTGCCAATGGACAAGCCCTACAAGGGTAGCTAAATGCAACCATTAGTCCATAGAGATTGTCATTAATTACCAAAACCACACATGAGGGCTCATGCACTTTCAATCTCCCCCATTTTGGTAATTGATGACAATCTCTTTTGAGAGGGTTTATAATATGGAATTTAACGAACAAGGAGCGGTTGCACTAACATTAAATACTACGAAAGTATGTGATGTTAGTCCAACCACATATATTTGATCAAGATTACTATTTGATCAAGATTATGTTGGATCACTTCATTCAGTTCATGTGCTTTACATTACTATTTGATCAAGATTATGTTGGTAGCATGTCACTTCAATAATTATCTTTTGTTATTGTTTACCTACTCGAGGACGAGTAGGAACTAAGCTTGGGGATGCTTGATACGTCTCAAACATATCGATAATTTTTGATGTTCCACGCTTGTTTTATATCAAATGCCACGTGCTTCTTCTAAAGTCTATATCATTTTATGACATTTATTGGACTAACCTATTAACCTAGTGCCCAGTGCCAGTTTGTGTCTGTTTTTTCTGTTTATTGCAAAAAAGGTCCAAAAATGAAAGTGCTCGGAATTGGATGAAAATTTACGTGATTTATTTTCAGGACAAATAAGCCACGGAGCCCAAATATCAGACGGAGGGGACCAACCATTGGGGCACGTGACCCTATGGCACGGCCCACCCCAGGCCGCGCCGTGGGCCCGCTTGGCCCACCTGGTCACTGCCTCGCGTCGCCTCCTCGCCTATGAAATCAGTCCTGGCCTAAAAACGAGAAAACCCCGAACACTTTTCCCAAATACGACTCCGAGCTCCGCCTCCATCCGAAACCCTATTTCGAGGATATAAGTCTCTGTTCCGGCACCCTGCCGGGACGGGGAAGTGCCCCTGGAGCCATCTTCATCGCCATTGCTGCTTCCCATGATGAGGAGGGAGTAGTTCTTCATCGAGACAGAGGTTTCTACCGGTAGCTATGTGGTTTATCTCTCTCTCCCATGGTGTGATCTTTATGTGATCATGAGCATTGTAATCTTGTTGAATTCATAGATGTTTCCCCTTCATTATGTTATGGATATGCTACTCAATTGGTTTTATCATTATAATTTCTGGAGTCACTATTATCCCATGGTGCGAATGTGACAGTGTTTGTGTCGTGTGTGACTCTACTGGATAATAGATTAGAGGGATATTTATCATGAGTTGTTCTTTGTGGTTGATGTCACTATAAAATTGTGGTGTTTGTTTAGTACTATCTTGGGGTGCTCATAGTGACAGCGTAGGGTGCCCTAGGTTGGGAATGACAAACTTTAAGGTGTGCTTTTGTAGCCCTACGTGGCGGTCTTGGTGTTCTATGAAATTGTGGTGTTTGTTTACTCAGACTTTAAGGTGTGATTTTGTAGCCCTACGTAGTAGATTGGTATTATTTCTATCCAGCATGAGAATAGTTCATAGTAGCATCTAAGTTGCATATTGAAGACGAAGTATTTTATATGTGTTCCATTATGTTAATATTGTTAAGAGTGACCACTAGTGAAAGTATGATCTCTAAGCATTGTTTCTAAGCACTGAAACACCGTTTATCTCCAGTTCTACCGCATGTTTGCCCGATACCATTTTTACTACAAATTGCAATAACCACGTGCACCGACGGAGCTACGTTGGCCCAGCCGGGTGCACAGGACACCGGGTCAATTTATTTTTTTCTTTATATACAAGCAATTTTCCACCATATGTGCACCCCTATTCCCATGACATGTGCACCCGTGAAGCCCAGAACGAGAAAGCCCATGAACTATGCACCCTGGAGTCGTTTTCTGTAGCTCCGCCGCTGACCACTTGTAATCATCCATATTATTTGCATTTTACTATCTATTCGCTGAACTAGTACACCTATACATCTGACAAGTGTATTGCATGTGTTGGCGACACAAGAGACTTCTTGTATCTTAATTGCAGGGTTACTTGAGTGGGATATCTTTGACCTCTACCTCCCTGAGTTTGATATATCTTGGGTTACTCACTTAAGTGAAATTTGCTGTTGTTCTACAAACCTCTGCACTAGGAGGCCCAACACTGTCTAGAAGTTGTAGTAGACATCAATATCCAAATCCTCATGGAGCAAGAAGTGTCCTCCTAAATTCTTGACAAAATCCCTGCCGATGCAAGATCGAATTGGCATTTTGGTGTGTGGTCTTTCATGCAATTGGTCAGGTTCTGCTACTAGTTGCATGGACTAAGGCATTTAGCTAAGCGAGTTGTTCGTGCGTGATTTCTCCACTTAGATTATGCAGATTTTATCTCATGAATTTGTTATCAAATACGATTACCCTGTCATATTACTTCTCTGATTTGGTCTTGAGGAGATCCATCATCCCCTAGAACACACGTGAAAAGCTTTTTGGGAAAGAATAGGCACGGGTGTGTAGACTGGACGGTGTGTGCATGAGATCGCAACACACGGAATACCTCACTTCGGCGACGGGCGGCCGAACACTGGGAACGAGAACGCCCCCCTATCGCCAGAGAAACCAAACCGTCATACGTCATACACGGGACGGGCGGAGTTGATCACTACCGGCGCGTTTGAGGAGATCCATCGTCGCTATTGACGAGATGCAAGAGTCAAAGTTTAGCAGCGCATATGGGAAGTGAACCGTGTGATGCCTAGACATAAGACATTTTCTTTTTCTTTGAGACAAATAAGATATTTGATTTGATACTGGAAAAACTGATCAGCGAAATCGAGTGTGTAGCAGGCCAGCAGGTCGAGTCCGTGCAGATCCATTCTATTGATAAGAGGAAAAAGTATAGAATTCACCCTCAAATGTCATGATTTGGATAGTTTTCACCCTGAACTTTGAAACTGGATAATTTCAACCCTGAAATGTGACAAACCGGAGAAATCATACCCTGTGAGTGGTTTTGCTCCAATTTGGGTGGTATTGAGGAAGATTTTGGCGGTTTTGTAGTTTGAAGGCCCTGCTGACTTGGCGGTGACGTGGCAAGTCATGTAACGGCGTTAACTTACATGTGGGACCCACCTGTCAGTGTAAAGGCCCAATTTTCTGGACATGACCTGTTGGGCCCCACCTGTCAGTGTCTGGGGGCGCTGTTTATTACCACCTTGCCTTAATCTTTACAGTTACCACGTACCGCTCCACTCCACTCACCGCTGAACTGCTTGTCTCCTCGAGCTCGTCGTCTTCTCGCTCGCCGGCGGAGAAGACCGTCGATTTCGCGTGCCGTCGCCGCCGCTACTGCTCGCATCCGTAGCGGCCCACCGCCGCCATCCTTGTGAGGTACGTTTCGTCGACATGCACAGCAGTTGTAGCTCTTCTATCCATCTCTGCGACGGCGCAGATGAGGTTTCTGACGCGCGGGCTCGGCGGCTGTCGATTAGGTTTAGGATATCGGCCGTCCAGTAGATCCCTCGCTTCTGTAGCTGTTTTCGACGCTTATTTCTTGTTTGAAGCCATCTTATTCCATCGATTTCTGGTTTCGATTTTGCTAGTCCGCCATGGCGCCAAAGGTTGATCTCATCATTATCGATGGTACCGATTCTGAGAATGATGCGCTACCAGAGGTTCAGGGGGATGGTGGGGATTCATCCTCGGACGGAAGTGATTCATCCACTGAGGGGATGGTAGGGTTTGACGGGGATTCATCCTCTGACGGAAGTGATTCATCCACTGAGGGGATGGTAGGGTTTGACGGGGATTCATCCTCTGAAGATGAGTCCATGGATTCATCCTCGACTGAAAAGGGTGAATCAATGGAAGAAGATGAATCCTCTGAAGCTGTTGAATCCTCTGAAGATGAGGATGTCTGCATCTGCGAGACCTGCATTTGGGAGCGTCAGCACAACATGATAGTCCGAGGTGTTTTTTCTGTTTTGATTTGTTCTTTTGATGCTTCCTGTTGCTCAACATGATGCTAATCATCTGAATTTGCTTGTTTGCAGGTCCAAACTATCCAGGCAACGACAGCTTCGACCCTCTCTGTGTGTTCCCCACTAGAGTTGCCCTGTTTCCTCGGGAAGCAAATCTTCTGAGGCACATTTGTGCTGACCAAGCACCCAAGACACCAATCTATGTGTGTCTTATGAAGGAGGCACAAGTGCTCACTGATGGCAGAGGAAAAATGGTGAGTGCAAACGTGGTTTCAAGCTACTGAGTTGCTGCTAGTGTAGGAGTAGTTGAGTGTAGTCTTATCTGAATTTAGGTGCTACAACTTATCTGAATTTTGGTACTACAACTTGCTGGTAGTGAATTATCTGAATTTTGAATGTTTTTATTTACAAGTACTACAACTTGCTGCTAGTGACTTATCTGAATTTTGGTGTCTCTGTGTTGCAGTACTTTAGCAAGGAGTTCACCAAGTCCCATATTAGGCCAAAGATTAAACCTGCTGGTACTAATGTGATTGTCCACTACGAGAAGAACACTGCAAAAACTGCAGTTAACATGAAGATTGGAAAAGGCAACAAGCTTGCCATTATGACAAAGAACTGGACAGATGTCCTGAATGTTACCAAGTGGGAGGCTACCAATCATGTTGTTATGTTCTGGTTTCGCAGTGCCACAAAGAAAGCTGTGCATCTGTATGTGGACAAGATAGTGCCAGGTGCATTTGGTCTTGATGAAGAGGAGCACTGGCGTTTCTTTGAAGACTGATGAAGCTGCAGGACTTTGGACAGGCCAAACCAGGCTCTTTTGGACAGTGACGGTTGTGTCCTGGTTGCTAGCCTTCTAAGTAGTAGTAAATGGTCTGTAATGAACCTTCTAAGTAGTAGTTTATGGTCAGACTTGTGAGCCATGTGCTCTGCTTTTGTTATGCAATGAGCCATGTGCTTTCCCTGTAATGAACAAGTTGGTGCTGCTTTTAAGTTGATGCTGTGGATCTGAGCCAGGTGCTCTGTTAAAGTAATGAACCAGATGATGTCCATTAAGTATTTTTGTGTTGCTGTTATATCAGTGAAATGTTATGAGTGAAATGAACCAGATGATTCTTCAGAGTTTGTCAATTATGTTTGAACTGACAAATGCATAGGTTCATAACAAATTAAACAGAAATGATAAGATTACATCAGGTCAAATTGTTCAACTTAAAACTAAATGGCAACAACAACATTTAACAAAGTGATTCAACAGAAACTAAATGGTCATATCATCTCAACTGGTTCAGTTCCTTGAACAAATTCAGGTTTCACAGATTTGCTGGATTTTCTTCAGTTTCTCTCTGGATGCTTCCTTGATGTTGAACAAGTCATAGAGTGAGTACTCTAACTTTTTTTAGCCTCCTTCAACTCAAGTACTTGTTGCTTCAGCTCCTGTAATTCCTTCTGCTCACCCTGTTGTACAGCTTTCAACATCTGAATCTGCTCAAGCAACTCAGCTGACTGTTTCTGTTCTATCTCCAATTTCCTTTGGTCATCCTTCTGCATTGCTCTAAGGGACTGATTTTGCTCAAGCAACTGAGTTTTTTGCTTCTTCACATACTCCAGTTCCTTGTGCTCATTTTGCTGAACAGTTTCAAGAATTTGTAACTGCTCAAGCAACTGACCATTCTGTTTCTTAACTTCCTCCAATTCTGCTTGTGCTTGCAACTTGACTGACTTGTCTGTTTCCATCATCTCATTTTTCAGCCTCTCCATATCTTCTAACAACTTGGAGTACTTCCTGTCAACCTTCTTCTTTTGTTCAGAAACATTGTGCAGCAGAGTTGCATTATGGTGGTTACTGTCGATCAGCCGTTTCTCACTGTCACCAAACATAGCCCATAGCTTATCTAGGCAAGTTTTCAAACCACCTTGCCACTCTGGATCAATCCAGCCAACAAATCCACAGTTATCCAGTTCCTGCAAAACAGACATACGTAGACAGAAAAGGCATGTTCATAATTGGAAAAGCAGAGTTCAGAATTAGAATTAGGATGCATTCAGAAATGCAGATTTCAGAATTGGCACTCACATTCTTGATTGGGCAGAGGTAGAATCGCCTTCCTGTCATGTTTCCTTCAAAAGCAACCAACATCTCGGGCTTCAGCTTGTGGACACGACATAGGACAGGTGCCTCGGCATGAATGCCTCCGATTGTTGGGTCACTGATCGAATCTGGAGCGTAGTCTCTGTAGGTGATCTGCATAGAAGCGAAATCGATCAGTTACAAGCTAAATCCCCAAATCAGAGAAGAACCCTAACCCTAGGTGCTGGAAATGAACACTCACGTCGCGGAGGTATGACACAGCTGGGCTCTCTGGGAGCGTCGAGCAGAGGTTGGACGAGCTTGAGCCTGGTGACAGTGGGCGCCAATTTTCAGTCATGGCTGCGATGGAGCTGCTGTCTGGACGGAGCAGAGCGGCGAGCTTCGGAGATAAAGGCGCCAACTTTCGGACCAGGATGGCTGTGTGGACAGAATTTTCACACGAACACCCTTGCTTTTCTTACTTTCTTGTAGTTTGGTCCTTCCGCAGCACAGAGAAAGCTATCACTTTTTCGTACAAAACGACGAGACTGGAAGTTCATGGACGCCTGCCCTCCATTCTGTACTTTCTTGGACTCCATGGACGTCGCCGCCGCCGTCCACCCGTTGGAAGTGGACGATGCCGCTGGAAGTTCGTTCGCTCCGTGGCCGTGACATCACCGCTTCTCGCTGCCTTCTCCGTCACTTGCGAGCTCTGCGTCCACCGGTGTCGTCTTCTACCTCGACCTCGCCGTCCACCTCTACATCGACCTCTCCGTCGTCCTCGACCTCGTTCCGTTGGACATACTCGACCTCGCCGTCGCCGTCGCCGTGATCAACTGCAGCGCCTACTGCTCCTGTTGGACAGGGCTAGGTTCAGAAACAGCGACCTCTACCTCGACCTCGCCGTCGAGTGCTCCGTCCGCCGCCCAACCTCGATCTCGACGTCAACGTCTGCGCCGACTGTTCTCCTTGTTTCCTTCATCGACATGGACAATCATGGTGAGTGCCGAGTGGTATCTCGAGTTGGTCGCTGTTTCTGAACCTGAAAGTGCAGGGTTTTAGCTCCAATTTGCGCAGCTTTGTGGCATAGATCTGAGATGAATTAGCATGTTCGTGTTAGATGGGATGAATCGTAGTGTTGCCAAGCATGCTAATGAGAATAAATAACAGATTTTTATGTACTAGGATAACACCCATGAATTACTTTGAATTGCAGGTTCTCTGTCAGATAACAGTTCTCTGCGTCCTGAGCCTCACCTTCGCTCTTGGGAGGAGGAGAACCCGCCGGAGTACGGTATGCGCTCATGTGGACTAGTAGTAGAAAGGAGTGAACTTGGAAATGCATCTGCACGTTTTTTAATCCACAATTGCTCCTGTAACTGCAGGTGATGAATCCATGTTTACTGTTGCAATTGAGCACAACGGGAGGTTCTGTGGTTTGGGTGCAGATCTGAATTACTTCGAAGCAACTACTGCATTTGTGGACTACTGCAACCCCAAAACTTGGTCTACTGTATGTATTGATGAAATGTTGAAGCAGCTGGGGTATAAGAGGGATGAGGAACTGCATGTATACTGGCAGAAGCCTGGGAAGGATGCTGTTGATGGGTTGCTGTGCATACAGTCAGATGCAGACATAGTTCAAATGTTGAAAGCAGTAAGTGCAGGCCACAAAACACTTTGCCTGATTGTTGATCATACGAATTTCATCAAGAGGATCAGAGATGATGTTAATGTTGATCATATGATACCTGTCAGATTCCACAGTCAGGGTTACTTTAGAAGAGATGGCTGCAGTGTTGACTATGTGGGTGAGGAAGTTGTGTATGAGGTTGAAATCAACAGGGATGATCTGTGCTACACGGAACTGATGTTGTATGCACATGATGTTTACGATGTTGAACTGGGTAGAATGAATGCTAGGATATCACTGCAGCTGTATTGGCTTGTTCCAGGAAAAACTCTAAGTGATGGCCTAATGTTTGTGGGAGACAATGATGCCATCAAGAGGATTGAACAGGGCATTGGTTATGAGGAAAAGGCAGAAATATATATTGAAGAAGTGCTAAGGGGTGGAGCAGAAGAGGTACATATAGAAGCAGATGTACTAAAGGATGTGGCAGAGGAAGAGGAAGTCCCCATTGAAATTCTTGTGACTGAAACTTATTCAGCCCCCATTTGGAAGAGCAAGTCTCCATCGATACCAGTGCACCCTGTAAGCACTGAAGAAATAGACAATCTGTTCAAAGAAGAAGCAAAGCAAGCAGAAGCAGTCCAGCAACATGTAGTTGATGCAGGTATGAAAGAAGATGCACCACCTGTTCCAGAATCAGATGATGATACTGAGTATGAGCCAATTCCTGAAGATAGTTGTTGTTCTGGTGAGGATTCTGAGGCAGAGCAGATGAGAAAACTTTCAAGAGAAATAAGATTAAATGAGAGGAACAGAAAACTTGGAAGAGGTACAAACCATATCATCAAGGACAATGCAGTTGTACCACATGGATCTGGAGATGAAGGCCATTTTTCTGAAACTGAAACTGAATATTTCGACAGTGATGACCAGTATTCAGATACAGAAGAGAGTGATGGAGAAGGGGGAAAGATAACTGTAAGGAAGAGGAGCATTTGGCCTAGATACAACAGCAAGGAAGAGGGACAAAAATTTCAGCTAGGGATGGTTTTCAGAAGCAGGTACAAATGAAGAAGGCTCTGATCAAGTATGGCATAAAGGAGAAGCACCATTTGGCTTTCACAAAGGATGAGCATGATAAAGTCAGAGCACATTGTTCTTGGGAAACTTGCCCTTGGACTATATATGCATCAAGGACTAGCAAAAACAAGTGGCTTCAAGTTTCTACTCTTATTGATGAGCACCACTGTGTTCCAAGGAGAGACAATAAGTTAGTCAATTCTACTTATCTTGCTAAGAGGTTTGGCAGCTTGATAAAAGCAAACCCCACCTGGAAGATCAAGCATTTTCAGCAGACAGTGCTGCAAGAAGTGGGGGCAGATGTTACCGAAGCTCAGTGTAAAAGAGCTAAACAGCTTGTGTTTAGGAAATTGATGGATTCAACCAAAGGAGAGTACTCAAAAGTGTTTGATTACCAGCTGGCATTGCTGCATTCAAACCCAGGTAGTACTGTTGCTGTCAAAATGGACCCTGATCAACCAGATGATACACATGTATTCCAAAGGTTCTACATGTGCTTTTCAGCTCTCAAGAAAGGATTTCTTGCAGGATGTAGGAGAGTAATTGGTTTGGATGGTTGCTTCTTCAAAGGAGCTTGCTTTGGACAGATGCTATGTGCCCTAGGAAGGGATGCAAACAATCAGATGTACCCTGTTGCATGGGCAGTAGTGGAAAAAGAGAATTATGATTCATGGTTCTGGTTTCTAGCTTTGCTCAACAAAGACCTCAAAATTACTGATCAAGCAGCAGGTTGGGTGTTCATCTCTGACCAACAGAAAGGTTTGCTATCTGCAATTGAGGACATAATGCCCAAGGCTGAGCATAGAATGTGTGCTAGACACATATACTCAAATTGGAAGAAGAAGCATCCAAATCATGACCTGCAAAAATTATTCTGGAGATGTGCCAAACAGGGTGCTTTTCAACTATAACAGAGCAAAGCTTGCTCAGTTCACTGTGGATGGAGCTAAAGACATGATGAACACTGATCCACACCACTGGAGCAGGGCATTCATGGAAATTGGATCCAACTGTGACTCTGTAGACAATAACATGTGTGAATGCTTCAATAACTACATAATAGAGTCAAGGTACTTGCCTGTTGTGTCCATGCTAGAATGGATAAGACGCAAGATGACAGTCAGGGTTCAACAAAACAGAGCAAAGTCAGCAAAATGGAAAGGGACTATCTGTCCAAACATATTCAAAAAACTAAAGATGAACATCACAAGGTCTACAAATGTTGAGGTCCTCTGGAATGGAAAAGAAGGGTTTGAGGTGCAAGAACATCAGAAGTATAGGTTCACTGTCAATTTGGAGAAAAGAACATGCACTTGCAGATATTTCCAACTGTCTGGCCTCCCTTGCTGTCATGCAGTCAGTGCAATTTATGCTTCTGGGAGAGAGATAGATGACTACATTGCTGACTGCTATTCCATTAGTGTTTACAATAAGATATATGACCACTGCTTGGAGCCAATGGAAGGTGAAGAGAGCTGGCCAACAGCTGATCAACCAAGACCAAACCCCCTGGTTTTATTAAACTGCCTGGAAGGCCCAAAACTGAAAGGAGAAGGGCACCAGATGAAGGACCCAAGGGCTCAAAGTTGAGCAGGGTTGGCCAAAAAATAACTTGCGGTAACTGCAAGAGAAAAGGACACAATACGTCCAGCTGCACCAACAATCCTGTTGCCAAGCACCATGGCAATGCACACATAGTCAGAGATAGAAACAAGAAAAGAAAGATACAACAGCAGCAATTTGAGGTAGATACTAGCAAGAGAGCTAAGGTACTGATATCTGTACAACTGCACTGCATTTTGGACTCTTTTAGCTACTTACTAATTGTGCACTCATCTTATACACTTGTACTTGTCACAGGAAAATGATGATGCTGCAAGAGATAGGAAAGGAAAGCAAGTTCTGGTGCATGAAGAGGCAGTAGCAAAGGCATTAAGAACCAGGCCTACAGGACTGAAGATACCTGGGAGAGACTCCGAACCAACTATCCAACCAAGCACAAAGGCAAGCACACAGCCAAGCACCAATACAACCAGCAAGCCTAGTTCCCAGCCAACAAACAAGCAAAGGTCCCAGCCAAGAAGGAAGACCAGTTCCCAGCCAAGCTCACAGCCTAGCTCTCAACCAAGCTCCCAACCAAGCTCCCAGCCCAGCCAGCTGGAGAACAGAAAAATTGTGAACCTCTGTCAGCCATTTGTGACACCGAGACCAACTGATACTTCCCATCAGAAGAGCTTCACGAAATACAAGTCTGAAGCTGCTGGTAATGCATTTGTTCCTCCTAAGCATACCAGTTTCAGTCTTGCTGCATACAGAGCTGCTAAAGATGTGCAAAGGAAGTAGCCATTTGTGTATTGAGGTTGTTTTTTGTTCAGTCTCCATTATGTAATGTGAGAAGCACAAGTATAAGTGCCAGTTCTATCCATGTACAATGACACCTTCAACATTGTGCTTTAACATTGTTCAGAATATGCAATGTTTGATTCTCCATTGTTCAGAATATGCAATGTTCAGGATATGCAATGTTTGATTCTACAATGTGAAGCATCAAATAAATGAACAATGTATGCTGAATAGTTTTGCACTGAAACACAAACACAAACATAAGCACATTCATAACTGACAGGTTCATTACACAAACAGAAGCATCAGGTACATGCTTCATTACTTCCAGGTTCAGACAAACTACAACTTCCAACATACACTAAGTTGTTTCATGCTACTACATTATTTCTTCAAGCTACTACATTCTACATCTTCCAACTACTACATCTTCCAAACATACCACACACTTCATTTGTTCTGGACAAGCAGCAGACAACCTACAACCATAAGAGCAACAACAAGCTTCAGAAGAAGTACTGCTTCTGTCAGTTGCTCGCCCACGGACCCAATGCTCTTCATCATCCTCTCCTCATGCCCTTGGCCCCTCTCTTCAGCTTGCTTCTTCTTCAGCTCTAGGTGTTCCCTCCTTTCCTCTGCCCATCCAAATGTTTCCGCAGCACTGTTACCTGTGAGGTACCCCTTCTCCATCAAATACATCACGTATTGCAGCTCCCAATGCCAGAAATCGCACCCCCTCTGTTAATCAAGAAAGAACATAGCTTCAAAGACTAGAAAATTCCCCCCTTTCGCACAGAAATTACCCGCCCCAACTAAGAAAGAACAGCAATCGATTGAGAAAATACCCTATGCGTCCTGCATTGGTAGTAGATCCAGCCTTCGTGCTCGCTAGTGCCGGAGCGGCGCCGCTGCACCTCGCGGCCGCAGTCGGGGCAGGAGACCAGAGGGACGAAGGGCCGGCGGCGGTCGGAGGACTGGATCGAGCTCGACGCGGCCATGGCGATCACCGACGCAAGCTCGACGCAAGCTAGGGTTCGTCGCGGGAGCAGGCGAGAGAGATCGACGAGCGAGAGGATGGGGATTTCTCCTAGGGTTCGTCGCGGGCGAGAGAGCGGCGACGAGCGAGAGAGAGAATGATCCAGAAACGGCGACGAACAGTGATTTAATGTGTCGGCTGAGGTACCGATCCATCCAGAGCAATTAATCCAGGGGGAAATGTGCAAGAAAACCACTCCAGGGTGTCATTTCTCCGGTTTGTCACATTTCAGGGTTGAAATTATCCAGTTTCAAAGTTCAGGGTGAAAACTATCCAAATCATGACATTTGAGGGTGAATTCTATACTTTTTCCTTGATAAGAAGTGGCTTTCCCGTGAAAGCGGTCAGGGGCTCAGGGCGCTGAGGCTCGTGTGCGCCGCCAGGCCGGTGTAGAAGCCCAAATGAGGTGTACTCGCGAGAGGGCAAGCGGCCCATGCACGGTAAGACGCACACAATCTTTTTCTGGCAATCCCTATCCGGTGCCCGTTGCGTCGCCCGTTTGCACATCGCGGACGCATAACTAGGCCGACCCACCTCACGTGAGTTCTTTTATTCCGGTTTTTGGGATATTCTAGAAAGTTTGAATTGGTTTTTTTCTTATTTACTGGTTTTTTTGTGTTCGGTCGTTTTATTTCTTTTCAATCGTTTCTTTCTTTCTTTCGTCTTTTTAAAGTCATGAATATTTATATTTATGAAAAATATTAATGTTATGAATTTTTTACATTATAAAAATTGGTTAGGATTTCGAAAAATGTCATATTTGCAATTTTTAGATTTTAAAATATTAATATTTGAAAATGATTCAGATTTAAAAAATGGTTCATTTTTAAAATAGTTCGGATTTTAAAAAACGTTCATTTTGAAAGTGGTTCATTTTTAAAATAGTACATATGTGAAAATGATTCGATTTCAATAATGTTCATCTTTTAAAATGGTTTATTTTTCAAATTTCTGTATCATTTGTAGTTTTATAAATATTTTTCTTAACTTTTTGAAATTCAGAATAAGATTAAAAAAATAGAACATAAGCTGGAAAGCAACCTTTCTAGCCGGCCCACGCGGGGTAGCGGTTGAGGTGTTTCCACGGTAACCAACGCTAAGAGCATTGTATAGGGGCATCTGCTTTTTTTAGGTAAAGACGCTAGAAAGCTAGGTATGCAGACGTGGGTGAATCCTTTTCACGCTCGTTGCCAGGGACGGAGCCAGAAATATAATTTGGAGGGGGCGAATTGGACATTAGGTTAGTTGGAGGGGGCCAATTAGACAATTTTCAGTAAATTTGGTAACTAATCTGCGTACTACATAGGGGTGCTTAACTTAAAAAATCTTGCATGGGAGGGCCAGGGCCCCGGCTCGCACCCCCTAGCTCCGTCCCTGCTCGTTGCGAGCGTTACCCGTACACCCCTCTAGCTCTAGATCTGCTAAGCAGGTTGGCTCAGTAAAGGTTTGTGGTTTATGATTTTTCTAGTTTTGGGAAGATTCTAGAACCTTCTATTGAGTTTTCCCAGTTTTTTCGGTCTTTTTAAGTTTTCGGTCGGCTTCTGTTTGTTATTGCTTTTAAATTCATAAACATTTCCGTATTTTAAAAACTTTTCAAATTTCTGAACCGTTTTGAATTCATGAAAAAAAATCAAATCCGCTATTCATGAACATTTTTTATTGTTTTTGAATTTATTTAAATCATGATATTGTTTTTGAATTCATGAACTTTTCATGATATTGTTTTTGAAAAAACTTCAACATTTTTGAGAACCACAAAAAATTGTTTAAATCATGATATTGTTTTTGAATTCATGAACTTTTGTAAACAAATAACTTTTCAAATCCACGAATATCTTCATTAACATTTTTAGAATCTGGGAAGATTTTCTTATGTTGGATTATTTCTGAGAATTAAAGAAAAATCGGATGTTTTTCTATACCAGCCAGAAAATCGGAATGAAAATGTTTAACTCCAAAAACAAAGCAAGCGAGCATGCACGTACATCATGGGCCCCGACCCGCCAGACTTCCCACTCGAGCGTCCGCTACGAGCACTAAAGAGAGGTGCTATGTCGCACCCCGCGGGCGGTGTGTTTCGCCGCTTTGAAGGGTTCCAATAAGAAAAACACGGTGTTTTTTCTTTTCTGTTTTATTTTTTCACTTGTCGTTTATTTTCATTTTCCACTTTTTGTGTTTTTGAAAATGTTCAAATTAAAAAATGTTATAAAATTTTCGAATATGGACAAAATTTTAATTTGAACACTTTTAAATCTGAACATTTTTTATTTGAACAATTTTTATGTGAAGAAATTATGAGTATGAATTTTTTTCGAATGTGAACAACTTTCAAATTGAAAAATATTTGAATATGAACAAAATGATTTTTTATATAAATATGAACAAAATATTGAACTGGAACAATTTGTTAATATGAAAAAATTATGAATTGGAAAAATTTTCAAATATGAATGAAATCTTGAATTTTAATTATTTTCGATTATGAACAAATTTTAAATTGGAACAATTTTCGTTTATGAACAAAATCTTAAATTTAAACAATTTTCAAATATGAACAAATTTTAAATTTGAACAATTTTTTAAAACATTTTTCAAAATAATAAAAATTGAAAAAACGAGAAATGGAAGGGAAAAGAATAAAAAAATAAAAAAATGGAAACAGTAAGAGAAAAAGGAAAAAATGAGCCAGTCCAGCAGCGCGGCGCTTTAGGCCGTGCGGCCGTCAAGCGCCGCTGCTGGGCGATATACATCATTTGGTAGCATTGAATAGGAGCTCCCGTGGGTCGGGAGTGCAGATAAATCCTAGTGGGGCAGACATGGCCAAGTGCAACAAAGCTCCTATATGCGTCTCCTGTGGCACAGCAGAGGTGTGATGCCTGCAGCGAGCCAAAGTGGGCTGGCCCATCGTGTTTTTGAAGAAGATATGCCAGAGAAGTAATTAATTACGATATTTTATTTGTCATATCTCATATGTTCATAATGTGTTTTATATCATGCTAAATTGTATTAAGCGGAAATATTAATACACGTGTGGTATGTAAGCAAACCAGGTCCCTAATAGCCTCTTACTAGTCCCTTAAGATCAACAGATGACTAAGGTTTCCTAATCATGGACGTTTGTGTCAATTGATAATGGAGTCATATCGTTAAATGAATGACGTGAGAGACACACACCCAATATATGTTAGAACGTAGTACTCAAACCTTCGACCGTGAGATCATATTTAATCACTATCTCTGGAGGTTGCCTTGACTATATCAAACATCACACCATAACAGGGTGACTATAAAGATGTCTATCACGTTGCCAAAGGAATAGGTTGAGGCGTATGCATCCAGAGCGGGATTTGCCAATCCACGCAACGAATAGATACTCTGGTTCCACTCTGTGAGATTACGTCAATAGAGTTTGCAAGCAAGTGACTAGGTACATAGACGTAATATCAAGGGAACGAGTAAATATGTTTTGTCGATAACGAGAATGATCTAGGTATAGGGATACCGGAAATCATATCTCTGACAAAACTTATTATCGTACGGCAAAGGGAGTGATACTTGATGTTAAAGGGTTAAGCGACAAAGATAATCATGGACGCACAGGGACCATCATGGGTTTCTAGATCCCGATGTTGGTCATTGATCGAGAAGAGTCTCGATCATGTGTGGAGTGATCCCGAATCGTAGGGTCGCACACTTAAGGGTAGACGGCACTTAGGTTGATTTGACATCGAAGAGAAAATGGAGAAGAGAACCGGAATGCTTCCGGAACCTATCCAACGGAGTTCGAAGGGCAAGGAAAGGAGTTTCAGAGCAGGAATAAAATAACATGTATTTAATATTAATTAAAGTAGTTAATAATTAAATTTATTTTATTTTATTTTTATTTGAATTTTAGGGATAGCCCACCTTAAATGGGCCTTTCCCATGGGGAGAAGGGCCATAGGGGGGAACCGCCCCCTTGAGGCGCACCAGGGCATGGCGCAGCCTAGGTGGGCCACAGGGGGGCCCACTGATGGCCCTTCACGTAGTTACCCCACAACGGCGCCAGAAAACAGTTGCTAGCCCCTTCGCGTGGTACATGCGTAAAAAAATAAATGGGTTAGGTTGAGACTCCAAGTGCAGAGTGTATGTAATAGTGGAAGACAGTTTTCCCCACGAGGGGTGACTCGAGGGTTTAATATCGAACTCTCGGGAACCAGTATTTCATGTGTTATCTCCTTATCCTTCTCTTGAGAATCTGCAACAAAATAAATTGTTTTGTGCCCTCAACCTCACCAAGTGGTTGTCAAGCACAAGGTGTGAGAATTATAATAAAATAATATGCAATGCAAACAATAAGTAAATATGCAATGATGGTAAATAAATATGCAAGGATGGTGGTAGCAATGATAAATGATATTTTTGGGTTTTTTATGATGAATGCAAGATGTAAAAGTGTTTTTGTATTTTTGGATTTAATAATGGAAGCAAACAAAAGTGATGATAAAAGTGTTGGAAAGGTGTTTCTTATGATTAAAAATGGACCGGGTTCATGGTTTCACAAATTCACTCTCTTTTGATAACGTGGTAGACAATGGAACACTAAAATTAACATGTAAGATGGCAAAACATGGTTTGACAAGTTATTAATAATATGGGCATCACGTCCTAACATAGAGATCTCAAGTATAAGTTGTTCTCTCTCTTATGCTCCACCAAGATGCGAACTAAATCATAACACCTTATTAATTAAGATAAATCAGAGCATAGCAATAAGTTCAATGACATGAAGTTATAATAAGAACATGCTAGATCTAGTCATGGAGATAGTGGCCAAGGTCAAATCCACTCTCCGGTAGCATGGTATTTTTGTTTATCCCTAGTGAGGCAACAAAGTAAGGTAGAAAACCCAAGTGGATTGCAGAACTTTCTCTCACGTTCACTGCACTAGCCACTCCCCGTTACTCCAACTAATGCACACGTTCCCCCTCACATGCTCTCATAAACATACTTGATCATGACAAGTAAATAAGAACGGGGTACATAATATGTATCTACTTTCATAACTGAAACAAAACCATTGCAATCTCAAACATGTATTAACTCATAATAAAGATCCACCTCAAAGGAATTACATAGATGACCGTAATCATGTTCAGCAGCTCATACGGTACTAGTTAGTGAAGCTCATAGAGAGGAGAGATACATAAGTTACTTCCACAAACCCATAGTCCAGAGGTGGACTACTCCCTCTTCATCATGGTGTCGGTGGAGATGTTGTTGGAGGGGAAGGAGACCACACCGGCAGCGCCCTGCCGGAGTTTTCCTCCTCCAATCTTCAGATCCAGGTCTCTGTTTCGTGGTTTCTGTGTTTCGGTCGCGCTCTCTTTCGCGAAAGCCCTGGGGGGGTCTATATATAGTCGTTTTTAGGTCAAGACGAAGCTTCGGGAAGAAAGATCGACGGCAGCGGAGGCCCGAGGGCCAGGATGGGGGACCCCACGCGGTTAGGGAATCTGGCCACGTGGGTCCACCCCTTTCTGCCTTCTGGTCTCCGTTTCTTCGATTCCTTTGCGCCTACGTTTCGTTCCTTCCAAAAAAATTATCCCCGTAAAGTTTCAGGTCATTTGGACGTCGTTTGGGTCCCTGAAACATCAAAATATAGAAAAAGGGGTTTTCTGACAGCGCAGGGTTAATTCCAGAAAAATGGGGGAGTTGTTAATTATCCCCAAAACTTAATATAAATCATGAATATAACCCTTATATGATGCAAATAACATGGAATAACATGTAATAAAATGTAAAGTTCATGTATGCATTTTACATGCATCACCCACCTAGGACGGCACCCCATGGGGGGATGCGGACTGGTGTGGGGTTTAGTCCCACGCCGCCCAGCCACAAAGATTGGCAGCACCCCTCCACCTTTATACAGGGGTGCTTTTGAAAAATGCACAATTCTCTCTCTTTCTCTCTTATCCAATACATGGTTCCCTTTGTAGGTCTGCACGGGTAGAGAGCTCTCCCCACCATACGCACATCGTCGGGCAGTTAGAGTTTCGGTTCAAGTCTTCAACTTCCGCTGCTTCGCTAGACCGGAGTCTGGAGTCATCATCTACACCGCACGTGTGTAGAGCTACGAGGTGCTGCAGTTGCAGCACTGGTCGCCGGTACGACTACTCGATCTTGATGTTGGCGTCGTCCTTCTTCTTCGTCAACGTTAGTGAATGTAACGCTTTCGGTCTACAAGGGTATATATTTGGATTCTCTATGTTACTTTATATCTTCATAGTAATAGATCTTTAGCTATTTTGATTATCGTTGTTAGGATTTTTTTTGTTTTCTGTCTACGATCCCCCTTCAGTTTTGTTCCTTTTTTCCTTGTATGTTTTCTGTTTCAATTTTCACATATATATTTTCTTTATATTTCTACTTTCGTTTTGCTTTCCTTTTATTAACTTTTATTTTTCTCCTCCATTTTTATATAGACTAAAATGTTCATTTTGTTAAGACATTTACAGTTCGAAAAGTGTTATGCACGGTTCAACACAATGTTTAATTTTATTTTCAGATGGGACATGAATATTTTTAATACCATGAACATTTTACCTAAAATATTTTTTTGAATACAAGACCATATTTTTTGCAAATCCATTAAGCTAGATGGAATCCATTAAGATTTGACCTCACGAATATTATTTTCGAATCCGTTAACCTATTTTGATTCCATGAATAACATGCTTTTAATTTCATGAACATGTTTTTTTTCAAATATGTTAACCTATTTTTGGAATCCATGAACAAATTCTTTTGCAAAAATCTAATTTGGACTCTTGGAGCTTCCTTGACAAATATAGGATGCCAAAGTATTTTTGTTTTACAAGTTTGAACGCTTCCATTGGTTGGTATTTGGAAATGAAACAATTCATATTTGAGGTTTTCCAATGTTATATTTTCTTGAGCATTTTTTTATTAAGGATGCCATGATGCACAAGAAAGGAAAAGTGGAAATTTTATTCATGTTTTAGGTTCACAAATTTGGTACTGTTACACCTGGCCCAAATTTGGGCAGGTTTAGGTCACTGCGAACAAAAAAGCGGACACCGGTTCGTTTGCGTCGGTGCGTTGGGCTTGGTTTTCACCCAAACAGACAGAAATGGAGGCACGCGTACTGGATGCGTCGTCCCATTGGTGACATCCTTAAATCTCATGCCATGCTACTTTCATAGAGTTGTTTACTGCCTACTTTACATATGTCATTACCATCATTTAGAGACGAAAAGATAAAAATTATTCATCAAATTTGTGCTAGTCCAAAGTCTTTAGGCTTGACCATTGTTATACAAAAAATTACTAACATGGAGAAGATCAAATTGATACCAGTTGGTGTCATTTTTACAAAATTTATGGTTAAAGATCTACTTTGAAGACCATGTCAACATCCTAACTACCTTTATTACGAATTAAAGGAACTATGTTTCAGGGTGATCCACAAGTGACAAGTCAAATACTGCAGCACCACGACTCTCGTTACTGTTAAGGACACTACTTGGGGAAAACTATTCTTATCTTTTGGAATTGAATCATTACCTTTAGGTTCATGCTATGCGTTTTACATTATAACAGATATGAATAACAGCTTCAATGAAAATTGTATTCAAACAAAATTTCTTGAAAACAAATTCAAGTTTTTCCTTGTTTTCCCGTAACTGGTGGTTCCTAGAAGCCCGGTTTCTGCTTTGATTTTTACCTGCTGATGTAGTTTATTCCTCATTTCCTCATAGTTATAATTATTGGCATTTTTCTATTTTTATGAGCGGATATCCCTGGTTTTATAGAAAGCAGACAAATGTTCATACATGCATGAAAGGAAGTGCAGAAAATGAAAGACTGGGAACAGCCAGATTACAAGTTTTTTCATAAAAAATGTTATGTTGTCACACATGGCAGGAAGCCGGGAACCTTAACAAGCTCTGAATCCAGAACAAAAAAAACCTCGGTTCCATAAAAAAAGCTGAAATAGCCACATACTAAGCGCCTTCTTTAAGTTTTCACCATTCTTCACATATACCTTATTTCCTTAGTGGTTGTTCGGATTAGGAGATTTTAGTGTTAGTTTTTAGAAAACGAGTTTAAGGAAGATTTTTAGCAAAACCAGTTTTAGTTAGTTTTTCTGTTAGAGTGGGTTCACTACAGGAAACGATAATTATGCCTATTATGATAAGATACAGTTCACTGTAGTATTTAATTGGGCATTACAACAAGATACACAAGTCATTATTCAACTGTGTCTATGACTAATAATCCACCCCAGGATCGCTATCCAGCCATTCACCTGAAAGTATTAAGTTCCAAACAACAGATTATCACAGTAAGCAAAGTGCGTAAAGTAAGCAATGATTACAATACATAGTAATAAACACCGATGTTTTACCCCTAGTAGCAACAACACATCCTTGCCCTTAGTCGTTTCTGTTAACTCGAGCCCAGAACAAGGAGGTATAAACCTACTATCTAGCATAAATACTCTCTCTTAGAGATACATGCAACTATTTGATCAAGGTAACCAAATGTATCGGAGAGCATGCAAGGTCTTAAATAAAACATAAGTATGATAACATGTAGATGAACAAATTGGTCATAATTCCACAATTCATCGGATCGCAACAAACACAACACCAATTATATCAGATGAATCTCAATCATGTAAGGCAGCTCATGAGACTATTGTATTGAATAACATGGGAGAGAGAGAGAGAGTACCAACTAGCTAGTGCTAAGAACCCGTAGTCCATGGGGGAACTACTCCCAAACCATCATGGAGCCAGCACGGTCGAAGGAGATGGCTCCGGGGGTCGATTCCCTTCCCGGCAAGGTGCCAAAATAGGACCTTCTGACCCCCGAAACTAGGGTTTAATGGCGGCGGAGATCTATTTAGTTTCTGGAAAAATCATTCGATGTTTCGAGGTTTTAGGTCGGGGGGTTTTTATAGGCGAAAAGGCGACGCGAGGCAGTGGACGAGGCGGCCAAACAACCCCTGGTCGCGGGCCACCCTTGAGCCACGCCTGGGGGGGGGGGGGGGGGGGCGTCTGGCCCTGTGGGGTTCTCCTGCAGGTACCCTCTACACTCCGTTTTTATTTCTTCGTAAAATAAATCCTCGTAAATTGGCGTCCAATTCCGAGAATATTTTCTTAAGAGTTTTTCTGAAACAATAAGATAGTAGAAAACAGGAACTGGCACTGGGATGATGCACTAAAATCATCATATATAAGTGTAAATAAAACATATGACATTGATATAAAAAATATGAAACAATAAAAAATTATAGATACGTTTGAAACGTATCAGGTTGCACATGTTGATATGCATTAATTGTGAAGATATAGTGCACGTCCTTGAAAGCGGCATGTCTACCGTGCACAATGTGTATCATACATGTTTAGCCATCGGACATGTGGGGGTGCCGTGGATGATTTTTGTGTCCGGATCCCAATGGATCTTTGGGGGTTAGGAAGTGCCCGTGGAGATGCTCTTAGGAGTTAACAGAATGGACGAAGATGACAAGGAGAATGTGCTGCAGGGATCACGGATTGAGGTGGAACCGTTGCAGCCTGTCAGTCATGACGATGACGACAAGGAGAACGTGCCGTATGGTGATCAGCTGGCCGAGCAAGCCTCAAATCGGCAAGATGAAAGACGAACCAGTTGGAGACCAATGGGAATGCTCCTCATAAGGTACTGAAACTGATGTCAGTAATGTGGGTACCTTAGTTTAGCTGTAGCGTCTAGGTAGCATATGTGGAACCTGAAAATGTGGGTTTCCCATAGTTTAGCTGTAGCGTCTAGGTAGGATATGTGGCAACTGAAATGCTTCCATGACTAAATGCAGGTGGTTAAAAGGGTTAACAATCCAACGCAAAAAAAGGGTTAACAACAAGGTGAATGCAGAGCAAGGAGGAGAGCTCAAGGATTGTTGTGAGTTATGATTGCATCCCCCATTGCTCATTTTTGTGAAAGATTGCACTCAGTTGCTGATTTACTCTTTTTTCCTGCACTTAGGAAAGACAAGTGTTGAAAGAGGCATATCCAGAAAGAAAAAAGACGGCTGCCGAGAATAACACCATGCCAGTACTGACGGATGAAAATAGCCCAGTGATGGTAAGTTAAATCAGGAGTGCACATGCCCGATTTGGTTATTTCACAACCGCATGGTTACTCATTGTTATGTTTGTATGTACTACTATGATGCAGCAAACTGGAAGATGCCATGACGAAAAGGGACGAGATAAACTGACTTGTGGTGAAAAACAGGTGAGCATTTCGTGTCCAAACTTTTTTGTTTCAAAAAAAAAAAACTAAAAAGTTAAGAAACACGCATATTGAATTGCTGATCTGTTCATAATGCATATTCAGAAGAAACAAAATACACAAGCTGCGGTGAATGTAGAACGGCTTTGAATAGCATCCCGATGCAACAATGTGAGGCCTGCACTAACGAAAGACAAAACTGTATAGAAATCACAGAGAATTGCAACAATGACGCAAGGCAAAACCGTTGAGAAATCACATAGGGTCGTGAGGACAGCACCATCAACAAGAGCAGCGAAGATAACAAGGTATACAAAACTAAATCAGTTCAGTCAATCAGTGAGTCATATATTTCTGAATTTAGCATCATGAAAATATTTTCTAGGATCCAGGCGGAAGCAGCTTGACTAGAACAGGTGGCAAAGGAGGAAAGACAACGATTATATTTTCTTTGCTCCATCCAAAGACGAATGTCTACAGCGTCGAGTTTTGTTAACTATAAGTATATACTAAGGGAACACATCGTACCCTGGAGGATCTGGTGCGGGGACTGCCCCAAGACAAGTGATCGCAAGTCTTATCTCCGACGCAGTTGCACGCAGCTCTTGGTAGACCTGAAGGCCGTTTCTGATGAGATTGCCAGCAAACAGAAAGCCAAGCCCCTGAGCTTGCAACAGCCTAAATTCAGCAACTATCTCCCGTTGACTATGCTGCTGCTCATAGTTGTTCTGCAGTCTTTGAATAAGATTTTGCACCTTCAAAAGAAACACATGACGTCACAACCATTCAAACAAAAGAGGAAAATGGCCAATAAGGGGGAACGGAAAAGCTCACGCTCACCTCTTGCTGCTGCTGCTGCTGCTCTGGCACATCGCCATCATCCTCATCATCGTCATCATCCTCATGAGCCTCTTCAGCCTCATGGGCGTCTTCAGCCTCATGAGCTTCCTCAGCCTCCTCTGCATTAGCTTGTTCATGATCTTCCTCTACGTCAGCGTGTTCAGGTTCCTCTGCATCTACCTCCCCCCCCCCCCCCCCCCCCCCCCCCCCCCCCCCCCCCTCCTTCTCTCCCAACAAAACCACAGATTAGCACAAAAGGAATAAAACAGTACACAAAGAGGAAATGAAGGGGATTGTACTTGAGACCATAAAGGTGCTTTGCATATATATCAGAGCTAATACAGGAATGAATGGCCATATTATGTTAGAAATATCTTAAGAAAACATGACTTGGACCATTAACACAGATACTTTTATGCAATAAGCAGCAACCAGAGATACAAGCACCTCAAATTCTGATTTAATAGGGAACCTAGAACCTAGCCAGTGTTTGCTGCAGTTCCAGAGAACATACACTTAAGCAAGTATATAAAATGGAAGTATTTGATTATCTCATGAGTTGCTTGATCTTTTGACATAGTTAGGTACCTAAAGTAGAATACCTGACGTTCCGCAAGTTCACCACTACCACTGAAATCAACACGGAATAGCGCAATCACAGAATCCACAATCTATCATTTCCAATTTCCAAGTAAAATAAAAATACATAAGCACAGTTCAGATCTACTCCCTCCGTTCTAATTTAATTGACTTGTTATGTACAACATATGGATGTATCTATATATGTAACGTGTCTAGATACATCCACATTTAGTGGATAGCAAATCAATTAAATTGGAACGGAGGGAGTATCAAGTTATAGAATGGGCAGCAAGGGCATGCCTACCAGAAGCCTGAAAGGCTCTTCAGCAATCTTGGCAGCAAGGCCCAGAAGCAAGTTGTATTGGTGCTCATAGGTGTATGCGCGAGCATATATGATCTAAACCAGAAAGAACCCGGGTTAAACAAAGATCTTGATCTATTCGTTCTTAAATAGATAAAGAGACATGACATGAGCCATACGTTGTCAAGAACAGCATTGGCATCCATCCCAAATCTCTCAGCAATTGGCACGATGCGTTCAGGGCGGCTGAAAACTCCGTTAAGGGAACAGTTTGTAGAAATACATGAATGTAAGTAAATTCAATGAGCAAATCAGTTAGAGGTATTACTCAGGAAATTCAAAGGATACAATGTTCCCTCAGTGTCAATGTAGGCAACCTTTCCATTCCCACCATGCATGTGGAGTGGAAGCTGTGGTTCATTAATTAAACACAGGAAGTTACAAATCCCTCCTATTGTACTAGTAAGGTTCCATTGACAAACTCCGACGTGGGAAATTTACCTGAGTGGAGACACATAGAGTATGAGCCAACTGGGTCTTTCCTGACCTGCAAGACCAAGTAAATATAGGGAGAGATGAATGTTAGAAAGTTGGAACTGAATTGAGAAATTGAGTAACAAACGTGCATTGGAAGTCAACATTACAACTGTTCTCATGAATTAGTAAGAGCATGTGTATGTTGCATGATATCAGTCTTGCATCGGGGAATAGTGATAATAATATTAATGTGGATGTCTTTGAATTTTGGCATGTATAAGTGACACGTATTCAATGTTAACAGAACATGAAGCATGCTTAGGAGTTGCTGTATGCACTGCCATCAATACCCTAAAAGGCTAGACAATAGAAAAGGAGGTGAACGAACCTTGTCAGGCTGTTACCAGTATGTACTAACAAAACTACTAGGACTAGCTACATCTATTGCCAAATATGGCCACACATCATACATTTCAATGATACAATTACTAGGTGCTCCTTACAAAAAATTCAGAAAGACAAAAAGGTAACCAGAACATTTACTCACGGAACTCTCCAAATGCCTCTGTGATACAGAGTGTTTCAATCCCTCCTTCAAATTATGGAAATATGTGAATAGTTTAGAGCAGAACATCAGGAATAATCAGAACAGAATCAAGGACGACATATGTTACCTCCAAGCAACTCATCAAGCGCTTGGATCCCGGTGGTAATCCGAACAACAGACTTTCGCTTCAAAATAAGCACAAGTAAATCAAACAGCCTAAAGGACACGTGCAGTAATGAAAGCACTCAAGCATATTCACGAAACAAACTATTATTTACAGTCAGTTTAGCATAGTAGCAATACTGAGAAAACAGCCCTAAACTGTATGCTCATCCGTCATCATCAGTATCTTAGCTCCTACTTCCTTACCTTAATGAGGAGATCACTTCCTGTCATGAAACCCTGAGTCTGAAAACCAAATTGCATACAGATGTCAGAAGACAGTTTCACACAGAACAGAACTGATGGCACAGAAGTTTCAGAACCAGAATCAATGCAAAAAAGAATAACTGAATATACCAGAAGTTTTTCAGCAGCCTCGCAGATCTTATCAACCTTTGCTTCAGACAAGCCCTTGATCCCTGTAAGGCTCTGCGAGATGAATCCATACATAGAAACAACATCAGTTGTGTGTTGAATAAATGGAACAACAGAAAGCAAAGATGCGTCATGCACCAGGAATCAACTTCAGTATGCAACTAAAATATCTAGGGAGAATGAATGCAGATTAAGGCTGACGAGATTGGGACCTTCTTCGTCTGCATCATGGGGCCATTGCAAGTGTAGATCCCCGCATCCTGCAGCTTCTTCACATCTCCAGCGTTTATTCCCTGCGAGATCACTGTTTGGACAAGTTATTAGTTACAGACTTACAAGGAAGGTCGCTCAGGATTCAAATTTATGGCAGCAAACAAAGTGCACGAAGGGCCGACTGGATCACGGAACCAAACGAGAAGCATGGATTACACCGCGCTGGAAGTTGCTAAAACTCGCGGAAGACACCAGGAATTGTGGACTGATGAGGAACACAGGCATAAACCATACGGCTCGAAGTGCACGAAAACACATCTATGATCAGTTCAAATATCCACACAGAACCCAAGCGCTTGAACTACTTAGTTACGAATTCAACAGGGTTCCACAGATCAGTTATCACTGAGTCGGATTGAACGCATAAGAGCTCAAAATGGGGCTAAATTCTGACCAACCCGATGAGAAAAAGCGGCACCATCCACCGATTACTACTACCAACTAGCCGCTGGAGAGAAATAAGTGCGGGGGTGAGAAAACCCGCACAAATTATGCTACCTAAACCCTAAGCGCGCTAGTTTAGCCACGGAACGCACGAGATTGAGAAAACCAAAACTAACCAACACAGCCACGCGCTGCACGGCGCAGGCGCACACAACACAACCAAGCGCATACGGAGGCCAACCCCGCATCAGATTCACCATGAAATAGCACGAAACCGCTACCGAAACGCACGATCCCAGAAGCGGAAGCAACCGGAACGCGCGCAATATTACCAACCCCGACAAGCGCGCGCGCGACGCGCGCGCAGAACGAACAAGCAAGTAAACGCAGCATGTGAGCATGGGAGACGAAATCGGAGGGGTTGGGCAGGGCCGGAGGGGCGGGGTAGGAGGTGGGGAACGTACGCTTGCCGATGGACTCGAAGCACTCCACCTCCTCCTCGACCCGGTCGGGCTCCATGAGCTGCATCTGCCCGCCCTCGTCGTACTGCTTCGACGGCGCCATCCCGGCCGCGTGCGCGCGCGCCTGCGTCAGAGGAGGAGATGTTAGGCACGAGTACCAGGACACACGAGCGGAGACGGCGGAGGAGGGGAGGGAGACCTGTAGGAGGCGGTGGTGGCGTGGAGGGCTTGGAGGAGAAGGAAGCGAGGAGGCGGAACTGGGAGAGAGAGGTGGTGGTGTCGCTGCGGCTGTGAGGTGGCGTGGGTATTTAAGGGCCTTCTGGCTGATCTCGTCTTGGACCAAGCCGAACGGCGTAGAGCTGGTGGGCCGTAAAACCAGGCCCAACACTGCTGCTGCCAGCTAGGCTTGTACGGGCTCGTTGGAATTTGAATTTTGAACCGGGAGCACAGTGACGTGCCAATCAAGCAATGGTGTGGATGGCGACCTTGTCATAGATCTTCCGGCTCATTCTCGGTATGAAGTGGATAGTGGTGAGGCGGGAAATTGCCCTGCTAATCTGATCTGCCATTTGCGAAAAGGACCTCACATTAAAAGAAACACCGAACATTACAAAACATTTTAACAAAAAAAATTGAAAACTACATTGAGATCATCGAGATGCCCTTCGTTTTCAACCTCCAGACCGTGTCGAGTGCGCGCCGTCTCTGCCGCTCCTCACAGAGCCGGCTTGACGTTGTTGGTTGCGGACGAGAAAGTGTCGAACGGGTCAAAAAGCCTCATTCATCCAGTAGTCGAAGAAGAAGGATGAACTGTCGATGAAGCTCCATGACGATCTAAAGAACACCACAGCCAGAAAGGCTCCGCCATGGCATGCAGAAGGTGTTTATCCAGCACTTCCAAGACACATGCAGGCGCCCAAAGACATACTCCAACTTGCAGAGGTGCGTCATCCAACCCGGCGAAGGTATGCGTGACTTCATCGCTCGTTGGACTGACTAAAAAAAGTCATGTGAAGGTGTGTCGAAACTTCAGGCACTGCATTCTCTACAAGAGTCTGTCGACGTCTCATCTACAGTGTGGCTCATGATCGCAAGTAATGCCCCAAGTTCATTGGGCGAGATGCTCGATCTAGCCAACAAATTCGCAACAGCAGAGGACGATGCCAAAAAAGGCGGCACATTCAAGCTAAACCAGCTGCTTGGAGGCTCCAAGCCGTCTAAGCAATCCCACAAGCGTTTGATCGCACTTTGACACAGTTCCTGACAGATGGGACCCATGTGACAGGTCGGGCTTCGCACAAAAATAACCACGCAGCAAGGTTTTCGTCAAGCACGAGCAGTCCGAGTGCAGTTGGGCTGGCGAGCAAGCTGTCGGCGTGACAGGTGAGGTGGTGACCGACACCCTCGACGACCGCGAGTCCGCGACTAGCCCTCCTCCCTACGGTCTGGCGCCTGCAACCTAGTGAGCTAGCCCTTGGCCTGCCGCCTGGCGTTGAGGATGACGGCGTGGACAAGCGTGCGCACAACATCAGGGCCTTCCTCAACGGGCATCTGGAGTACTAGCTGTACAACAAGTACCTGACGGGGACGTGGGTGTGCGACGAGATCAAGGCACGGGCGGTCGCGGCCACACTACTAAGAAAACGGCTATAGGTGGAACCACTTTCTGTGGCGCACCAAATTAGCCATGCGCCACAGAAATATTTCTGTAGCGCATACAAATGCGCCACAGAAATTATGGAATTCTGTAGCGCACGCAAACCACACGCGCCACAGAAATATATGCGCCACAGAAATTATGGAATTCCGTAGCGCACGCAAACCACATGTATCTGTGACGCACATTGATATGCGCCACAGAAATACAAAATTATGTGGCGCATATTGCTGTACGCGTCACAAAAGTTTCAAAAGAAAATTCAAAATTTTCAAAAAATCCAAAAAAATTCAAAAAATCCAGAAAACTTCAGAAAAAATCAACAAATCCAAAAAAATTGAAAATTTAAGAAAAAAATGTAATTTTTTTAAAATGACAAAAAAATTAAAAAATTCAGAAAAAATTAAAATTTCGAGGAATTCTAAATTTTTAGAAATTTCAAAAAAACTAATTTTTATTTTTTTAAAAACTAATTTTTTTATTTTTTTGTCATTTTTTAAAAAAAATCTTAAATTTTCATTTTTTTGGATTTTTGGATTTTTTTGAAGTTTTTTTAATTTTTTAATTTTTTTTGGATAATTTGAAAATTTTGAATTTCCTTTTGAAATTTTTGTAGTTTTTGATTTTTTTTGAAATTTAAAAACACATATATCCACATACCACACATAAACTACACAAACATATATACACATACAAGACTTAAGATGTTTGATGGGATAATTATATCAATAATAACTTTATTAGCATAATGGTAGCTGAATTGAACAGAACTTAGAAGTTAAGCATGCTTGGGTTGGAGCAATCTGAGGATGAGTGACCTAGTGGGAAGTCATCATTTGAGATATGTTTTCAGTCTTATTAGATGTTCAAAAAATTCAAATATTTAGGTTTTTCCAAATTATTTCATTTTTTTGTTTTTTCCTTTTTTTTTTGAAATTTTGAACCTTTTTTATTTTTTTTGGAAATTCTTGGACATATATTTTGTAGATGCGCCACAGAAATGTGAGAATTCTGTGGCACATGTAGATATGCGCCACAGAAATAAAATTTAGTGGCGTGAATTCTGTGATGCATCCGATATACGCCACAGAATTTCAAAAAGGTGTGCCACTGATAAGCTTTTTCCTAATAATGCCTGCCTCGTCCTCGCAGACGCCGCCATGTTCGCGCTCATATCCGATGCCTGGGACGAGCTCGATCAGCACTTGTCCACGCTGCACGGCACCATCCACTCGTACCTGACTGCACGGCACAGTCAGGCCAAGCATGCGTAATATTTTTATTGCGCTTTGTACGTAGCAGCGGGTACGTATAATACGTGCAGACATCGCAACGCGCCTGTGGCAGGAGGTAATCGTGATGCGTAGGAGCAAGAGACCAGCAGAGCGGCTGCGAGTATGAGAAGGCTCGACTATACTTGGAGTATGGGACAAAAAGAAGCTGCGAGCGCTCCCGGGCGATGAAACGCTCACCCACACCTTGTAACAGGCCGCCGGCAACGCGGCCAGCAGCCACGTGGGCAGCGTCAAGATGGCCAAGCTTGAGGGCGGAGGTTTTGGGTTCGCGGCCGCCGCCAGCACCGGCGACACGTACGACGCCTCATTGACCAAGGCCGTCAAGCAGAAGCCCTACAACTTAACGGTGCTCGGGATCTCGGGGTCCATGGAGTTCGACGGCCTCTTCGACATGCCCTCCGTCATTAACCTCACCAGGCTGCTAGAGAAGGCCGGGTGCAAGCGGTTTGCGCACCCCCGGCGAGCTACCGGCGTATAGCAGGCGGCCATGGATAATGTGCTCACCCTGTTCGCGCTAGAATACGCCGCGTTCCATGCCAAGGGGGCGCCGGACGTCGACGTGATGCCCCGCGCCGACCTCGTCAGTCGTCACTCTCCTGGTGTACCACGCGCTGCCGGCGTACGACTCGAGGGCGTTCCTCAAGCTGACCAAGGCGTAGGCCCGCCCGGCGCCCGCCTCGCACGCTGGAACTCCAACTGCTCGTCGGCTCCAGGCAGAAGACCAAGGAGGAGTCGCTGGTCGCGGTCGCCAATAATAGCTCGCTCGCCCGCCAGCCCAAGAGCACTCCAACTGCTCCATGAAATGCGCCCTTGCTGCTTTGCTATTTCCTTGACAAGACCGGCCAGTCCGATGGGTCCCACTCATGAGGAACTGTGTCAAAGTGCGATCAGACGGCTATTTGTCTGACTTGTAACGACATGCCTTAAAACCAGCAGTTTTTTGAAAAATAAACTCTAAACCTTGCAAGGAAGAAATAAAGTGTCTAGAGGTTTAGGATAAAATTACAGGTGGTTTAGAGTTTATTGGGAGATTTCTTGCTCCCGTCAGGGCTCCATGTGTTTAAAAAAATCAAAAATCATATTTTAAAGATTTTTTAAAGTGAAAACAATCATGGATATTCTCAATGATATATTCTTAAAACATGCAAATTTAATTAAAAATACACAAAAAAGACAAATGTAGATCTGAGTATAGTGTTTTAAATCTCCAAAACTTTTAAGATTTTGTCATGCGTAGCCCATAGTAAACAGAATTCGTGTTGTGATTTTACACGTTCGTAGGCTACATCATGGACTACATCAAGAATTATTTTCAATTTATTTTAAATCGTCTAAATATTTTTTAATTTAAAAAAAAGAAGGGAGCACCGGAGCACAAACGACTTTTCGGGATAAAACCCTTCTAACATGCGAGGTGGCACTCATGAGGAACTGTGTAAAAGTGCAATCAGACGGCTATTTGATGATGGTTACACTGTGTTCTTGGATAAAATTACAGGTATGAGTGTATCTTCAGTTTCTTGTTACCTCTGCATCAGGAACACTTGTATTATTCTACGAAAATAATGAATGAATATTTATATTGGGGCTTTCAGTTTATTCCTTTATAAGGATAACCACACCCAGCAACAATCATGACTGTTGATTGGTGAAAGTTATTCCAGCTCACGGGGCGAAAGGTTCAAGAGTTATTGCCACAAGTCCTTGCCGTGCTTGTAAAAAATCCATTTTTCGTGTGAAAAGCAACTATTTCTTGGTTGAAACTTAATTCTGAACGTTCAGTGGGTAACTACAGCTTCTGTCTGGCTGATTCGACTTCACGCAGCTGCGCATACATATCCGCAAGTTCTTTGGTGAAGTAGGCCTTAGCTTGCGGTCTCTTGACCTGCGAATGAATATAGAGTTCAGACTTCAGAGGTTAGCTTTCCCTTATTTATCTTCTACTAGTTAGCCGGCACGTGCAATGCACATCTTCACATTAGAACAAACGTTTTTTTTTTTTGAATCCAATAGAGGATGTCCTTAAGATAAAACACCGTTTCATCGACGGATTTCTTCCTTCAACCACATATCTCTTTCTTCCCGCCTACCCTTTTTTTGAACATATTGCTGATGTCTTCACACCACATGTCCTAATGTGGACTATGAACCAAGACATTTAATGACATTTATGAAAACCCAAAAGCCAGAGCAATACACACTGACGTTCGGTAGAAGAAAATTGATCGAAGCAAAAAGTATACTTCTGCTCTCCAATGTATGTAAATTTCATGAAATTTGCAAAAACATCGTACTCGAAACGAAAAAAAATATCTCAATCCATCCAACAAAGTTTATGGACATGTGCTTGTCAGTGCGAACATAAAGTATAGCCGTTGTAATTATTCATTCTGGCAACATAGAGAAAAAAGGTCTACATATGCCCACAATCACTTGCAAACACACTTGTAGTTTGAAACTTACAATAGTGATCGGAACACTTAAACTTGTTGGAACTAAATTTTGAAAGATGACAAAATTTTGAACACTTCATGTTGTCTTATTGGAGAACAGTTGGGGAGCTAAGTTTTGCACCAGCTCTGTTGCAATGAGAAACTTACATCTCACTGGTTTCTTGTGTCTTATTCTTCTTGACTTGATTGAAATCTATTGCGCAGGTCTAAATCACGTACAAGTTACAATCTGCCAATCTAGGCTCTGTTTCATGATACTTTGTCTTGCAGCTCTTTTTTTGCTAGTGCAGTAATTTTTCCGGCAAGGAACCGCCACAAATAACCGAAACTCAACAACACATATGGATGAAAAATGTTATAGCCACAGAAACCTGATTACTTTGAACACATAACTACTTATAACTATGTTATATATTGATCAAGTTTGTCATAAACTGCATTTTTCATGTTGTTTATTTGTCAAATTTGCAGAGGGACGGGTTTCAACGTGCCTACAGTGACAAAACAAATATGCCAATGAAGTAGCAATATAGAGATGCTATTAATATATGTCATGCATGATCAGTTACAAATTGATAAATCTGCTTCTACTGAACAGAGAATAGAAACTGAATCGCTGTGATTTCTCATTCATATTTATCAAGAAATTAGTGCATGAAGCAGGTAGATGCAACCTATGTCTAGTATATATAGAAGCAGCAGCATGCCACTCGTTAAAAGGGGGTAAGTTTAAGTACCGACCTTGTTGTCCTTGTTGCAGGTAGATATACCTAAGCACCATATATTGTTACTTCCGTTTGTGGGATCATTAAACACTGCATCTACTGAAAAAATAATCTTCTAAAAATATCAGCAAGCTTAGGTGCTTCTGGAATTTTTTAGGAATTAGGAGACCAATTAAATAAGGCAGTTCACATGTGTGGGAAGAATATTGTTGTGTACTAAGGGGCAAGCAGCATGGTTCAGTAAACCAGATATCCATCAAAGTGGATGTACAAATTATAGTAAAAATTTCATTAGAAATTTGCTAGCCATTGTTTCACATTGATCAAATGTTGACCAATTTAAATTCATGCAAGTAAAGCGCCTTTATCGAAAAAGAAAATCTGGACTTCGGCGTGACTGAAACTTGTGATTTGTCCTACAGGCCTAACTTCCTGCAATTATGAACAGATCCAGGCTTATGTTGAACACATGTAGCAGCAAAAGTGAGATAATCTGTCTACAGACTTGGTTAAAAAGACTGAAATTGGTTGTGTAAACACCGGACATGAAGGACTGAAAAGTATGTGCAGATAATTTTTTTCTCCATAACCTTAATAGAACACACAAATTTAAGGATTTAAGCTCGGCAGAGAATTTTGATTTGGTAAACCAAGTAACTAAATCAAAGGCAATAACACGGCGGTGGTGGAGGAGGCAGTTATGCATCTGAATTCCACAAGTAGGATATTCGGAAAGGATGAAACACTTACACAGTCTGCCCAAGGAGCGATTCACCCAATTCTCATTGCTATTCAATGTCAAACATTATAAGTAATCAATACCTCGGTGGTGTGTTTCCTGCACAAAATGTACATGACAAATGCATGAGTAATAATTCATATGCATGCAACTAATTTCATACAAACACAATTCTTATATACTTTCGAAGGCTCTTAACCAGTAAAGGGTTGTAGCTTTATAAATACATCAATGTTCGTCACCGGAACAATTAAACGAAGAAATACTAAAACATAAATATCCAGAATATATAGCATCTTATGTCGCCGTTTTCCTAAAAAAAATCCGAATAAATACATCAATCTTAAAGCTGCTGGTTAACTGAAGATGCTGGTTATTGCTACATCCATGTTAACTGAAGCTCGTGGTTAGGAAATTGAAGCCTGTGGAATTTTTTCTTTACCGCTGAGGATTGTGGTTTATCCTGAGCCATTCACACAAGATGAGATCAACCAGCAATACAGTGGAGGTCCACGTCGTCGTCTTCGATTAGAATCCCGGCGATGTGAACAGGCGGGCTTCCGGCGGCGAGCCGAGGTCGGGGGCGGCGGCGTGGCTGGACGGAAGCGGCGTCGACGGTGTGGGGTCGTCGGCGACAGGAGCGCGGGGATTGCGGCGTCAACGTCTACTACGGGTGGGATAGTCGGGCGGGGGATTTCGGCCGCGGCGCGCGGAGATTGCGGCAGCCGCATCTCTGCTTAGGGTGGGGTAGTCGGGCGTGGGGATTGCTGCAGCGACGGCAGCACACGTATATTACGGCAGCGGGATCTCTTCCGAAGGCGGGGTAGTCGAGCGCGGGCGGCGGCGAGCGCACCGAGCGGAAAACAGGCAGCGAACTCGCGCTGCGGCCTGCAGACTCGCGCGATGCAGGATTGCGGCGACGTAGGGGATTTTTTTCCCATACGGGGTAAGGTGCGAAACGCAAAAAGGACACATACCGTTTCAAGATTTGATCTGGAACATTGATCACATTAAACGGTCCTGATTTAATGTATCAACACAGCACAACACAAGTTTGCTCTTTTAATAGTAGTATAGATAACAGAATTAGCGAGCCTACCTTGAAGGTGGGGGTGAAGAGACCATGTTCCACTGTGAATGGTTCAGTAACAGGACTAACAGCTTTGGAAAATTCAAAACCTCTTAGCTGGCAGATGAATGGATTTATTAAGGGATGATATCCACAACAGATTACTTGAGGAGGAAATATGTAAAGGTCAGGAAGAGAGAAACCTGTGATTCCTTTCCAATAGAATCCATGTCAGCCAGGGCAGCAGCTTTTGCTCTCGGGTCAGCACAAAGCTTTCTTAAATCCTCATTCTAGAGGTTAGACAGGATTTATTTAGGACATAACATATCATGCTTGGATTGCATGCAAGAAGTAGAACCATTGGAGGAAAGATATATGAAACGAATAGAACAAAGAAAGCATGAACCAGCACCGTTTTAAGCACGAAACAATGAACGAAGATCAAGACTTGTGGAATAGTGTAAAGTTAATAAAAAAACAGTAAAATGGCAAGTGTTGTGTCTCGTTTTCCATGTTTTCCTGAAAACCAACATAATGAGGCAGCAATGTGGTCACTCTAACTACACAACCCAGTTAACCACTCGATTATGGTATCCATGAGGACGACTTTAAGTGGTTATACGCAAACTGGGCCTGGTGTCACTTGCAGCAGCCAACAAAAAAACCTTGTGTAAATTTAAGAACAAATCACAGGTGTACATGCATGTTAAATTTAAGAAAAAAATCACAGGTGTACATGCAGAAATACTATATGCACTTGCAGTTTTGTGAAAAATATGTCCATTAGCATTCGGTAAAAACATATTCAAAGCCTGGTACACACAGTCTATATTAGCCCTTCATCGCCTCCCCTTTTTGTGCAAAAGATAATGTAGAGTTTTCTACCATGTACCTCTAGATACTTTTACAGAAAAGAAAAACTGAATTTGCAAATGCTGCTTTTAAAACAAAATAAAACTCCCAGGAGCAAAAAGTCGGCGTCCCGACCTAAGCTCTCGTCCTAATGTCGGATTGTTCGATACAATTGTATAGACCTTTAAACCACTCTTTGGATTAAAAGTTCACTTCGTCCAATTCAGTATTGACCTTATGAAGCGCAGGCCCACCAAAATGCCCCCACTGTTTGCTTGAAACTGTCCAGAAGAGGGTTCATTGCAGTTTTCTTCCTGGTACAAATATCGTGCAGACAAATTGAGAATACCTAGACCTCTGGCTGACATAAACACGTCGCAACATAAATCTGACACAGTGCCTCCTTTCTCTGCTTTCTATCGAACCCCAAGCATATTGTTTCGACCCACACCCTGGGGTTTGTACATATTTTAAATGAATCATTTCCATGTGGGTCTTCCCGCCATCAATTCCCTCAAAAACAGGTTTACCAGTCAAACTTAATAGAGTTTGCAACCCGATGCTTTTAGAAATATCTGTTCAGGAGAAGTGTGTTTGTATGCATACTATGCAGTGACCATGATAATATAAAACCCTGAAGTAGTCTATCAAATGAGCCAGAAAAGAAAAAGGTCATGTCTATCTCGATGTAAGCCAACTCATCCAGAAAATCGAAACAGCGGCCAGATATTGGTGGGAAATTAAGTACTGAACCATTTTAAGCGAGCTGTTTGGTCCCACTTTCCAGCTAGTCCCTGTCATGCTAATAAGATTTTAAAATTGCAGCTCATGGCAAAGAAGTATTGTAAATAGACTCTTGGAAGTTCTGGAGGATACTGCTTGTTGGTGGGATAGTCGTAAGAGTATTAGCTTGTATATGCAAATGCAAGGCTCATGTCCTCATGATGACTAAGGTCACGCCATCATCACATTACACCTCTCCACCTAATCGTGTCATAATCTCTCCTGCCCCTGCTCCCTGTCCTCCATCGAGTGTGGAATAAAGGGTGAACCCAGAGCAATGGTGTGTGCAGGCTTAGGCGAGAGGGAGAGGAGCCGATACCCTGGACGGGTGGTTCTACGGTTAGGGTTTGCTGCGATGGCATCGGTAGTGGTGACGGGCGGACCGGTGCGTGCGCCTCCTTTGATGGTGAGCCTGATGCTATGCTGCTAGCTGCGGGCCGCTCTCCTCGTGGGAGTGCCGCCTCGTCACCTGCGTGGGGTACGACTCCTTCCTTCTCTACCTTGCTCCACCTCTCGCCTGGAATCTCGTGGTGGGGCATGGATCAATGCTCCCTTTTGATTGATGATTAAGTGAGGTAATTCACTCAGAAGGATAATTTGCTATGCACAGCTACATGTGGCTGCTAAATGGAAGGGGTTTGATTTCTTCGGGAGGATATTCCCACTTCTTCATCTTTATTCCGCTGATATAGTTGGTCATTGTGTAGTAAAAAGGGATTACACAATACTGAATTTTCCAGATTAACACCAAAGAACTAGTACCCCACATCCTAGAAATGCAATACTAGCTCTTTGCATCATGAATGTCATGTACTGTATTTATCCTTAAAAACAGAAACACAAAGCTGATGTATGCAGCAAAGATGCAAAGTATAGCAAGACCCAAAAAAGAATGGTCTAATTGATAAAAGATCAGTGGTGAATATGTCAAATGAATGTCACTATACCTAAGCAAGGATGAAATTTTCTCTGTTCCTTGTAGCGTAGCACTTCTCCCGATTTGACCAAGTTAGTAATTCCACCACGAATTTCTGCTAGCAACCATACAAGGATCCTTGCACAAGAAAAACATCGAAAAGTGACTTCCAACGATAACAATCACAGACATGCTGAGATAATAAATGCAGTTACTTGTTTGGCTGCACAAGGGCCTACAGAGTCATGGCATACAAACACAAATGAACAACAAGGTGAAATGGCATATTCATTGCAGCAATCATGTAACATAGTAAAATCAATGCAAAACATGCTGCCAAGGAAAATCAAGATACCATCAAATAAAATTTCCTAAGCTATTTACGTTGGCACTCTTTCAACATACGCAACCAATCCAAAACACAACTTCAAGCAACATATAGTTGGAAATAAAAAATGGAGCCAGATTTTCTGACTTCCTGGGTGCAAAGTCACTGTCACAGTATATGAAGTTATGAACTATCTTAGACATCTTATTCTCATCGAACCAACAGGCTGTCGAAAAGAAAAGCTTATGATAATATCATGCAGAGATAAGCTTGTGAGATATTCCCTAGTATTGTCTCTCCGGATATGTAAAGTTTGTATTAAGAGTGTTAACATGTTTGTTAAAGAACATACAAGAGTGCCCAATTCATGAACACAATTTTCGGATGAGCTCCATGACCACCAAGTTGTACATTTCCTGGACCAATTGGATACCAAATTGAGTCAAATCAGCCATGAACAAGGAATTCAAATCAACAGTAAACAAATTGGAACCAATTTAGAAACTGTGGAAATGCATGCACAGAGGGAATGCACTTATATAGTTCAATAAGTCAAAGAGCTGCATGCAGCCATAATATTCAAATATGCGAGTAGCCCAAGCACGGCAAAGCATATCCAGCAAAGGAAAATTAGTCAGCAGCATAAAGGAACTAAACATCATGGAACGGCAAACACAATATGTAGAATATGTACTACCAACAACAATTAAGATCACAGGAACACCATAGATAAAAGTTGATTGTTCAGTAGCGGTGCTAAGGCATCCGCCTCTAGATTATACAACCCAAGTCATACGCCACTAATATCAATTAGCATATAGATTGATTGATGGATAGCCAATTTTGCCTCCTACTCCTCATCGTCATCCGTGACCCAGCCAAGAACGTAGCCCTTGGTGCGAAGATCCTCGCGGATGGTGTGCTGGAGCTCGCGGATCTTGCCGATGCCGAACTTGCGAAGCTTCCAGGAGGCAAGGCTCGCCTGGTCGACATTGCTTCCCGGATCTTTAATTAGTTGCGGCTTAGGATCGATGGCGAGAAGGCGGAGCACCTTCTCCATGGGCAGCCTCTTCTTCACCATCCTCTTGCCTTCATATACCCTACGCTCCGGCTCTTGCTCGTCGACAGCAGCCTCCTCCTCCATCTTCGTCTTCTTCAGTGCCTTCTCCTCCTCTGCCGCCGCCGCCGCCTTCACCTTCGTGCACCGTGAGAGGCTGGAGCCGCCACCGTGAGAATCGGCGTCCATCCTCTGGTAAAGACGGGAATCACCGGACAGGTTGGCCATCTCTCTCGATCGCCTCGCTCGCAACGCTTGGGTGTTGGGGATTTCAGAATCGATTGGCGGCGAATCTGATCTGATCTGAGACCTCCGGCGCCAAACCCTAGCAGTTCGGCTCGGGCTCGGTCTCGGTCTCCCAACCCGACATGAACTTGGCTCGGACTCCAGCCGGCTCGGGTCTATCTGGCTTGACCATCAGGTATTTTCTCTTTTTCGGTTTTCCTTTTCTCTCCTTTCTTCTCTCCTATCTAAAAGAAAAGTTTTGTTTCTTAGTTTGCCGACCCACACTACATCGTCCCCTTTCGTCCAACATCCATACTTTGCCCGCCCCTCACGATTCTCTCTGCACTCCGCTGGCCCAACTCGACGCCCTCTCTCCCTCTTCCATCCCTTCCTATCCCCCTCCCTGGCGGCCGACCCCCCCCCCCCCTCCTGGCTCAACCACATGAGCGTCGCCGCCCCCGCCCTCGCCGGCCTCCACAACACGACCTGTCCTGCCCATGCGAGAACCACGGCTGCACCTCGCGGCGGGCCCCTTCCCCGAACTCGCCGCACCAGATTACCAGGGGCGACGAGCATGAGTCCGTCGAGCAGGGCGCCAGTGGATCCTGCGGATTCCGGCCTCTCCTTGGCAAAGCCGCAGCGTTGAAAAAAAGGATCAGCGCCCCCTTCATGCGGTAGGGGTCGAGGACGAGGAGCCACGTGTCCACTCCCGCTGTAGGTGTCCATGTCGAGGTCCGGCGTCTCCGGTCTTACCCTGCAGACGCCCAGCCCAGTGCCCTGTCTACATCACCGAGCAAGCGCACGCCGATCATCGGATCCTCCTACTAAGGTATGGCACGACCACCCTGAGTCCTGATCAACGAATACCGCAACGCCAAGCCCTAAATCTGAATCGTACTACGTTCCTAGTCCTTGGGCAGTTAGGAAAGGCTTTTGAAAACCCATCAGAATTCAGAGCTCGAAGGATGGCTGCACACGTACGAGCCTTCACCTACATCCTTGAGCACCCCGTGTACCTCCCTGAGATATAGGGACAAGGACCAGTCGTAAGCTACTGCTGCTCAAGACTTCCAAGTACAAATAAGTTGTAAATAAACAACTGATACTATTTTACGTATTAATGACCGACAGCTAATGATCTTTACAAATCTGCTTTGGACATGATATTCAAACACTTCATAAGCGCAATTTCCTTTTGTAAATATGTTACTTCCTTCAGAGATACAGTTGTGTTTTCAGTTTTGTTCTTATTAAATGCGACAGGTGTTTCTGCGCAAAATTTGCAATTACCTACAATTTGAAAGGTTCTAGCGTTATTAAATGTGTATCTTTTCAAGATCTGAATATATCAAAAAATTGAACATTTTCAGATCTGGACATTTTTCAAAAATCTGATCATTGTAAAATCTAAACATTTTTTAGAATCTGAACATTCAAATTGTTAACATTTAGTTCCCCGCAAAAAGGGTGAAGTATATATAGTTGGCTTCCATGCATGAAAAATAAAGTGTTAGGTCCATTTCCCTCCTCGGTCGATGCTACGATCTAGGTTCTGGGATGAGGCTCGCCAGATAACTTACAACATGTACATATACTAAGCTACTATGGGAAGAAACAGGTTGCTAAAGTGGTCTTTCGATCTTTCGCCAATGGGGGTACTACGACTACGAACGGTCTTCGTTGTCCTCGAGAGGTTTCAAACGCTAGCTCGTCAAAGTCACGAACCAAGATGAACTTATTTTCCGATGTCTTCTATCCCTACGTGTCCTCCAATTGTTTTTTTCTCCTATCATCATGTCTACGTTTGGGTAATGGATATCTATTTTACTGCATGGAAGTGTCAAAGCTAGGAAGAGTTGGGAGGTGAGATTTTTTTATGGCAGTGAAGGGAACTGTAGAGCTCAATGGCGGTTAAAAGTGGTGATTGTGTGGTATATTTAGGGAAGAGCACAACTACCTCAATTGAAGTTTCTTTATACTCCCTCGAGTTCGTTCAACCAAATTGGGCCAGAATAGCAGATTAGCAGCCACAACTTGTAGTACCAGTACCTATATAGAAGATCTTGCATTGATTCACTCCCTCTTACGGCAGAGGTGCATGTCTCTGAGTTTTGATGGTGACTTCTGCACATAAACTGAAATTTGCTGATTCGTTAACAATAATAGAATAAATTGGAAGTTTATCAGGTATTTGGTGCACTACCTTGAAGTCAACCTCATCGGCCCAAAAACCACAATTGCTGAACAAATAGTCCAAATTTTGTAACTTTCAACCACTAAACTGCACTTATTTAAATGAATTAATCGATGAATTTTGAAGTTGAAATTCTAAAACATTTCAGTGACGCTTAATTTTTAAAACGTCCATTCAAATGGATCATCCAAGACCACTCAAAACATGCAAACTGAACTAAAATAATCAACTGTCTAAAATTAGGCCATGTTTCCATGACCTATGACAACAACAAGAAAATGAGGAGGCGTTGGCTAGCAACGGAAGGAGGTTTAACTAAAATTGTGTGAGGCACAAGGAACTGCAACGAAAAGAGATTTGTATACGAAGACGATGTCAGGTAATTGTGTTTGTGTGACGAAATTCTTTTTCCATTGATGCTACAAATGTAGAGTTCACCACACATGTGTATGTGGCGAGCCTAAAATGCATTGTGCTATTTTTCCACTAGAAGTGTGAATATTTCTTTGTATTTTGTACAGAAAACATGTACCATTTGGCTCTTAATTCTGATCTATATAATGGGAACAAATATGGATATGATTTCTATATCAAATAGGTTGCATTTACATATATTATACTGTACACAACCATGTGGTGCTGACATAATTAAAAAGGGAGTGAATTTGTTGACAAAAAGGAACATGCTAAATTATTTATTATAGTGTACACTACCAAATGCAACGTGCTAAAAAAATATTTATAATTGTCTTATTTTCCTTGTCGAAATAGCATGATCCGTGTGATTCCCTTGATCTAGCTCCAAGTCGTCTTAAAGAAACTTCACTTGAGGTTGGTTTTCTCTGCCCCTACATATATACACAATCTCTACCTTTGACAAGCAGAAAGCTCTACCCTTCCACTCATTGTCACTCAAAACACTCACCGCAAAACTATTTCCTTGACTTTTCCCTGCGGTAAAATAGGTGGCAATTACTCAAACTTATACATGTTGATAAAAGAGAACAACAAATAAAGAGCACATGGGAATATGAGACATCAGAAAAAAAATGTGTTGGTAAGAGACTTTGACGAGCTGATATATCCAAATCCTCATGAAGCAAGAAGTATCCTCGTACATTCTTGACAAAATCCCTACTGACGCAAAGATCGAATTGGCATTTTAGTATGTCGTCTTTCCCTCTCGCGTACCCTCTCGCGTTGCCCCCGTGAGGCGACGGGGAGGACGAAACCTACCACCGCCGCCAGCCCTCCCCCGATCTCCTCCCGTCTCCCTCCCCCGCCGCCGCCACGGGCTCGGCTGCCGGCGGCGGCGGGGGGGATCTCTCGTCTCCTCGCTCGCATGGAGGGCGGCGCGGGACGCCATCCTCGGGCCAGGACTTGGTGCGTGCCGGGCACCTCGGCGACGCGGTTCTCTGGCGTTCGGAGAAGCGGCGACGCGGCGGACGGCGTTCGGACCCTCTCCAGGCAGTTCGGCGCCATGGTGTGGATCTCGTTTTCCAGATCTCGGCCATCTTGGTTTCGGATCTTGGAGGCGGGGAAGGTGGCCGGTGAAAGCTGGGTTTTGGCCGGCGGCTACGACGCCCGTGGGTGTCGTCACCTTGTTGAAGGAGCTGCCGCCGCTACACATCCGCCTCGGACTGGGAGGTGAGGTCGCGGCCGGTGAAAGCCGGGCTCTGGCCGGCGACTGCGACGCCCGTGGGTGTCCCACCTTGTTGAAGGAGTTGCCGCTGCTAATCACCTCCTGCACTGTGTTTCGGGGGAAACCCTAGATCTGGTATACCCAGATCGGATGATGGCGTCACCTTCGGTGGCGTGTACCCTCTTGAGGGCGTCGTTTTGGAACACGAGCTACCTGAAGGGGGTCAGCTGGCGGAGCGGTTGTCATCTTCCACGTCGATGTCGGTGTGTCTCGGCGGCGTGGCGCTGCGGGGTCTCGATTTCGGGTCGATGGACTCACGCTTGGTGGCGCTGTCTGGCATCGTGGCGATGCCGACGGCAGACCGTTTGGCGAGGTCATGGTGTTGATCCTTTCTGAAGATGGGTTCGTGGAAGACGACGGCAGCAACTAAAGCGTACATGACGGTGTGCGTTGAGGGTTTAGCTGAACTGGTACTCCAGTTTTAGATGATGTGCGTTGGTGTTAGTCACATAGTGGTAGTGACCCTTGTTGTCGACAGGTTGATTTCAGTTTGTGTTCAACATTGTACTCTGTAAATCTGGTTGGAATTAATAAGTGCGTATGGCCAGAGGCAGAGCCAGGCCCCAGGCCACCCTGGTCATGGCCCTGGGCGTGAGACCTAAATCCTTTAAGCACTGTTCATCATTGTAGCAATTTACCACTGTTTGGCACTGTTTTGACAGTTTTTGCCTGAGGCGTGGCTCGATCCTGGCTCCGCCACTGCGTATGGCTGTGTGCATCACTCGATGCAGAGGCCGGGGAATCGCACCCTCCTTTTCTAAAAAAAAAGTATGTCGTCTTTCACGCAGGTCAGGTTCTGCAACTTGTTGCATGGAATGGATTAAGGCATTTACCTAAGCGAGTTGTTCGTGCCTTATTTCTTCACTTGGATTTTGCAGGATTTTATCTTATGAATTTGCTATCCCATACGAGTACCCCGTCAGATTACTTCTCTGATTTCGTCTTGAGATCCATCGTCCCCTCGAACACACATGTAGGCTTTTTGGGGAAGAATAGGCAAGTGTGTGGAGACTGGACGGTGGGTGCATGAGATCGTGCCCAACCACACACGGAAGACCTCACTCCGGTGACCGGTGGACGCACGGGAACGTAGCGGCCGGACACTGGGAACGAGATCGGCCCACCTATCGCCAGAGAAACCAAACCGTCCCTCACGGGACAAGCGGAGTCGATCGTGTGGGGTCCCAGACTAGCAGTTCAGGAACGCCAGCATGAATACATTCACAATCTCATGATCAGTCGTCGTGAACAACATATTTGAGTTGGTAATTTAGATTACAACATCCATTACACCAATACAAATAGTCTTACAAATAAACGGTCACATGACCGAGTCTTAGGCATCTGCCACACAGGGCAGGAATTAACTAACACATCAGAAGTCTCAACAAAACGCGGTAGAACCCATGTCAACACCTTTAGAACCTACAGGCAGCTGACCGGGAGATGTCCTAGTTCGAGTAGTCGTCGATGAAGCCTTCCTCCTCAGCATTCTCTTCCTGATACTCCTCAGGATAGTAGTCTAGATACGACAATATCTAGGCGCGAAACAAATATGAGTACGTTTGAATGTACTCGAAAGCTCTACTAAAAAACAAGCTAGTAGATGGAAGGATGCTTTTATGGCTGTGATAGGTAGGCTATACGTAGGGTTTTAATATCCATGGTGGATGCAGGGCCCACCATGGTATGCTTGACATCTCTATATTTTTATTGAAAAAGATACTTTAAAAGATATTTTTAAAATAGTTATAACTCTCTCTTAGTTATCACGTATCTTCGAGGGGTTTTATAAAAATACTTTTCTTAAAATACTTTTCTTTGCAGAACTTCTTGGTACTAAGGCACCTCCGAAGTTTTCTTCCTTCTTTACCACTGTACCTCAAAGGTACGATCATTCCATATCATTTCAGTACTTTCAAGTACTCACTTCCATCTGATCACACACACCATTTTGAAAACATCGACACAATGCTAGCTACATGGCCTTTAAGTTGTCCTTGACCGAGGGCGCGTCTATTCGAATAGTTTAGACTCTGCAGAGTATGTACACTTTCACCACAAGATCTAGCACATCTGCCGTGAATCAACCACAGACTGTTCTGGACAGCATGCACACATCTGATGACCAATCCTAACTTCCACTATGTCTATGCTAGTATAGGACTACCTCTTCAGTGAGTTTGTTCTCCCCGGCACCGAGTGAGCTAGCCGTATCGATCCGGTTATCCCTAGGCATCACACCGCCATGGCAGGAGACCCAACTGTTGCCACCGGGAGGTAAACTTAATCCTCCTCTTTGTATGTCCCGTTTCACTCTCCTGGCAACATTTCGGATGAAGGAACTCTAACCCTTATGCTACTTGAGGTATAATCCCATACTAAGACAGACAAATTTCCATTAAGCCCCGTGTCTATTTTGGAGTAATATGGTTGTACGGTAAGACTGTCCAACGAAGACTAGGTTATGTGTCGTTTTTAGAAAAAACACTTCTCCGATACTCCAGATCTCCTTACCATCACTTAGGCAAGGTCCCACCTTCCTAAGAGGGTTTTTCATGAAACACTTTGTTTTTCCAAAAACAACATAAGGTTCACCCATCCTAGAATTTCATCATGCTTGTAGCTAGTAGGTAGGTGTGTGGGTAGGGTATCCTATAATTTCGCTACGGGTCTGCAATATATATCCAGGATATTTGGGTATCTATAACCAGTATATAATGCAATAAAATATATATATATAACAGTAGCAAAACAAGTAGGTAAAATAGTTGCAAGCTTTTGAGATGGCTTGCCTTGCTCAGTGGTTTGTCCCTGGACTTGCTGACCAACACAATCTCCACAAAATCCCTCAGCAGATAAATCCTCCTCGCGATTTTCTAGCGTCGCAAAGTAAAAGAACACAATCAACATCCAGCAAGGTATCCTAACAAAACAATCTATTTTTGAAAAGTTTTTGTTGGTTGCAATTTTTGGGTAATTGAATATTGGTTAGAGAAGACTTACTAAATTTTGGGCTGTGACAGATCGCTACCGGCGTGTTTGAGGAGATCCATCGTCGCTATTGACGAGATGCAAACGTCGGAATTTAGCAGCACATATGGGAAGTGAACAGTGTGATGCCTAGGCATATATTTGATTTTTCTTTGAGACAAATAAGATATTTGCTTTGATAATGGAAAAACTGATCGGCAATCTTGGGCGTGCAGCAGGCCAGCAGCACATCGAGTCCGTTAGCAGATCGAGTCTATTGATGTCACTGGGGAAAGGGTTCGAAAGGGAAATTTCGTGCGTCAGGATGTGCCACGTGGCGGGCTTAGGCAGGTAGGGAAATCAAATTTTGTTACTGCTACCTCTCGTCCGGCTCGCGTACGCAACGCACAGAGTCCCCACGGTTCGCGAGGCGTCAATCCGAGCGATGTACAGCGGATACGAAGCTCCCGCCGCGTCTCAGCTGGCACGAAGCATAATCAGCCTCATGTACGCATGCAGGTGAAACCCCCCGCGTAGGAACCGGCTAGGGCACGGACCAGAAAAAAATGAGTACGAATCACATGCTGAACGGAGTAAACAAAAGTTAGTACAGATGAGAAAAGGGAAACAAATGGACGAGCTACGTACATAACAACCTACAAAACTAACAGGTAGTACAACTACACAGATCCATAAACACAGATTGTACAACTACACAGACACATGTTGTACAACTAGACAGACACATGTTGTACATACATAGATTGTACAACTAGACAGACACATTTTGTACAGACACAGATTATACAACTACATAACACATGTTGTACAACTAGACAGATACAGGTTGTACAAACACAGATTGTACAACTAGATAGACACATGTTGTATATACACAGATTGTACAACTATACATGCACATGTTGTACAACTACGCGGACACAGTTTGTACAGACACAAGTTGTACAACTACAGACATAATTTGTACAACTATACATAACCGGTTGTACAACAAATAGTTCGTCAAAACCTATCAACATGGGATCTAGTTTTGAAGATCTCGACGCGAGAAGCTCAAAAGTGAAAACGGTTCGTAATTCGGATAAACTGTTCTCAAGATATTTCATTTCAAAAATTCGATTTAGAAAAATAAAACGGAAAAAGCTGCCTTCCCACCTTACTATCCCTTCTCTCTCATCATATAAAAGTACACAGCACAAAAAGTACGAACTGCACCGAAATGGTTGTACAAAACAACAGAAAAAGGATGTACAAACTATATAACCGGAATGCAAAAAAAAAGTTCGTCGAAACCTATGAACATGGGATCTAGTTTTGAAGACTTCGACGCGAGGAACTCAAAAGTGAAAACGGTTCGTAATTCGGATAAACGGTTCGTAAGATATTTCGTTTTGAAGTTTCGATTTTGAAAAATAAAAGGCAAAAACTGCTCTCCCACCTCCGGTGTCCCTTTCTCTCTCCTACTCCCCACTTTCAATCTGGTTGTGACACTTGGCAAACATGCATGCAACTGTTGGTACCGCACGAAGTAGAAGACGACACTTGTCACCACGAGATGGTCCGCTGGGTTCCCTTTAAGGGAACCCTTTTTCTAGTGATTTCCATCTGAAGCGGCTTTCCCGCGAAAGCGGTCCAGGCCCGGAGGCTCGTGCGCCCGGCCAGGCCGGTGTAGAAGCCCAGATGGGGTGTAATCGCGAGAGGGCAAGCGGCCCATGAAGGCATGAACGGTAAGACACACGCAAGTGTTTTCCGTGAGTTCGCTTTTTCCGGTTTTTGGAATATTCTAGAAAGTCTGAATTGATTTTGGTAGTTTACTTGTTTTCTGGTGTTCGGTTGTTTTATTTGTTTTCAGTCGTTTCTTTATTTTTTTCATCTTTTTAAATTCATGAATATTTTCATATATATGAAAATATTCATATTTTGAATTTTTTTAAAAATGTTTAGGATTTCGAAAAATGTTCATTTTGGAAAATATTCATATTTGAAAATGGTTTAGATGTTAAAAATATTAATTTTTGAAAATGGTTCAGAATTCAAAAATGGTTCATATTTCGAAAATGGTTCATTTTAAAAATGTCCATTTTCGAAAGTGGTTCATTTTAAAATGATTCATTTTTCAAATTTCTGAACCATATGTAAATTTATAATTCTTAACTTTTTGAAATTTGGAAGAAAAAAAAAAGAACCGAATCTGGAAAGCAAACTTCCTCTGTCGGCCCACGCGGGATAGCGCTTTAGATGTTTCCGCGCTAATCGACGCTAGGAGCACTGTATAGGGTCATCCGCTTTTTTGAGGTAAAGAAGCATGACAAGCTAGGTATGCAGGCTAGGGTGAATCCTATTTCACGCTCATTGCGTCCGTTACGTGTACACCCCTCCGACACTAGATCTGCTAAGCAGGTCGGCTCAGTAAAGGGCCTGTGGTTTATGCCTTTTCAGGTTTTGGAAAGATTCTAGAACCTTCTGTTGTATTTTCTGGGTTTTTTTCTTGTTTTTGGTCTTTTTTAGTTTTCGGTCGGTTTCTGTTAATTTTTATTCTTTTTAAATTCATGAACAATTTCTTATTTTTGAAAACTTTTCCAATTTCTGAACCGTTTCGAATTCATGAATATTTTTCTAATCCACTATTCATGAACATTTTTTCAATTTTTTTTAACATTTTTTGGAACCACAAATATTTATTAAAATCATAAATTGTTTTCGAATTCATGAACTTTTCCAAAATATAACATTTTCACTAAGATTTTCAAATTCACACTATTTTAGAACATCTTATTTTAAATTCATGAAAACGTTTTCAAACTAATGAACTTTTTCAAAAAGATATGGAACATTTTTCAACATTAATTTTCAAGATTTTTGTGAACATTTGTAAAATTTGTGCCCATTTTACAAATCTGGGAAATGTTTTTTATTTTGGAACATTTCTGAGAATTAAAGAAACCCGGATGTTTTTCTATACCAGCCAGAAAAACGGAACGAAAAAGTTTAACTCAAAATGCAAAGCAAGCGAGCATGACGTGCATCATGAGCACTGAAGGGACGAGCTATATATCGCCCGCGGGCGGCACGTTTCACGTCGGCCGCCTGAAGCGAGATGCTTCATTGGCCGCTTTGAAGCGGCCGAATAAGAAAAGCACAGTGTTTTCCTTTTTCCGTTTTCTTTTATGTTTTCTTTTTTCCTTTTTTGTATCTTTTTTTCACTTTTTGTGATTTTGAAAAAGTTCGAATTAAAAAATGTTGTACAATTTTTGAATGTGGACAAATTTCTAGTTTGAACAATTTTCAAATCTGAACATTTTAATTTGAACAGGTTTTGAATGTGATCAAATTTCGAATTTCAACAATTTTCGAATGTGAACAGCTTTCGAATTTGAACAATTTTTGAATATGAACAAAATGTTGAATTGGAACAATTTTAATATGAACAAATTTTGAATTGGAACAATTTTCAAATATGAACAAAATCTTAAATTTGAACAAATTTCGATTATGAACAAATTTTGAATTGGAACACTTTTCGTATATGAATTTTTTTTTAATATGAATTTTTTTAGATTTGAACTATTTTCGAAAGCATTTTCAAAATAAAAAAATTGAAAAAAGAAAAAAAATTACAGAATGAAAAATAAAAAATAAAACAAAAACAAAAACAGAAAAGAAAAAGTAAAAAGAAAAAAGAAAAAAGCAAACAAAAACAGAAAATAAAAAAAGGAGAAAATGGGCTGGCTCAGCAGCGCGACGCTTCAGGCGGTGCAGTCGTCTAGCGCCGCTGTTGGGCGATATAAAGCACTGAATAGGAGCTCCTGCAGGTCGGGAGTGCAGATAAATCCTAGTGGGGCTGACATGGCCGAGTGCAACAAAGCTCCTCAGCAGAGGCGTGCCGCCTGCAGCGAGCCAAAGTGGGCTTGCCCATCGTGTTTTGTTCCTTTTTTTCCTTGTACGTTTCCTCTTTCCATTTTCATGTATCTGTTTTCTTTATATTTTTATTTTTGTTTTGCCTTCCTTTTCTTCACTTCTATTTTTTCTTGTTCATTTTTATACAGACTAAAAATTCTCCTAGTGAAAACCTAGAATGGAGGTCCGGATCAGTGATGAGTTTCCGAGAATGGAGGTCCAGATCAGTGATGAGTTGCCCCGGTGCTCTCTGTCGTTCCGGTCTGACCCGCCAGGCAGTGGCGGAGCGTGAACAAAACTTAAGAGGGGGCCAATTCTATAGAAAACTAAAAATAAGCAGAAAAAGTGGGCAAGTAATAGAAAAAATATAATGTATTATTAGATGGCAATGTCATGATATATATATATATATATATATATATATATATATATATATATATATTGTTCACGCAAACACAACAGATATAAGAGATGTATGTTCAACAATTTTTCTCATTTTTTTAAAAGAAACACTGCATCTTCTTTGTTTACCCATTGCTACGTGAATAAGAAAATTTTAATGCATCAATTGATGAATCTAGCATGAATCCAGTGGAGTAGTGGACATCTGAATTCTAATTACCAGTACATCCAAGCAGAAACGAATGGAAGATTATCAAGTCTTGGGCGTTTGAATTCAGTAACCTGTCATATTGCAGCGAAAAATAATAGAAAAAAACAGGATTCAGAAAACTTGGGCGTTGGCCGGCGGCCAGTGGCGCACAGCCGTGCACAGGGGCGGACGCACGCAGAGCTGGACGCACTCACGGACAGGCACGGAGCCGAGGAGGAGGATCGAGGGGCGCCGACTCGTTGTGCAGATGAGGAGGATTGAGGATCGAGGAGGACGGACGACAGTCGGACAGTCGATAGTTGAGAAGGAGCAGAAGACCTAGCCTAGCGGTCAGTCAGTTCAGAACTTCAGATCGCCGTGGAAGGCGGCGAACTACGTGATGGCGTCTGCTGTTCGGTTCGTTTCTTCATTGCCGTGCTATCGTCGAGCTGGGAAAGGCAAAGCGAGACTGGACTAGTGGGCTAGAGATGCGGTTTGGGACAGAGTTGCGTTGCATATACGTAGTAATTTATCTTTTGCAATTTGGAAAGGGGGGGTCGTGGCCCAGTTTCATCTCCACGACGCTCCGCCCATGCTGCCAGGGCGCAATGTATGCCATCGATCACCAGTGACTCCAAGATGGTTCCCTCACTCTCCGACTCCCTTAGTTGTACAAGGGTGGAGGGGACATCCACACGGAGAGTTTCATTAGAGTTGTCTTTCTTGGGAGGTGAACGGAGTCGTTCGAGACACAACCTTGTTGCTCGATTTGGGTATGACCTTTGTGTTGTGTTTGTACCTTTTGTGCTAGTTTTCGGATGGATGTTGTAAGTCTAAATGCGTTGTTCTAACCGCCACAACTAAATAAACCACATAACCGAAAAAGATAACACAACCGCACCAGTAGGGCGGATATATGCGCCGCACAAAGTAGAAAAGCCGATTCCTAAACCGCTACCTCCTACGGAGGCAAGAATTTCCATCACTGGTAAGTGTCATGTTATACTCCTACGTCACGTCGTCAAATTATCCATACAAATAAAAAAAAACGTCTACAATGTAGAAGTTCACATCCCCGCAAGCTTACTGGCGTGCACGCACAGGCATAAGTGCAGTAAATTATAACGACCGACAGGCCGGCAGTCTCATTCTAACAGTTCCATAGAGTGCCCAATTAATGATGGTTTTCCCTAGGTTGGTTCTTCATTGGAACTGACAGCTCTCATGTTGTCTATGTCCGACGATCGTATGCAGAGAGCTCTACAGATCTCTCAGCCTGTCAGCTATATCATCCACTTCGTCCGACACCTGAAGAGTACACAATTGGGTGAGAAGGGGTCATGGGACGCATCAATAAAATAACTGATGGAACGTACTTCACAAATACAAGCTCCAAGCATGGGTGATCCTCGTAGGTCGAGAGATTAGTCTACTGACTGTCAACACAAGTACTATCTATAGGAAAACACAATACTATTCTAGCTGACCATATTATGGTCCTAGGAATTGACCAGAAGTCGGTGCAAAGGAAAGGCTAATGCTTCCCATTAATTCCTGGTGCTTATGGAAGCTGGTTTGAAACATTTAAGCTGCTATGGTCCGATTTTTCATTATGTTTTTAACTGGAGACAGTTTCATGCATGGCATTGAGTAAACATTAAAGAATCTGCCTCTTACAGCATAGGTAGCTTTATTACCACAAAGAGTGGTTAATAATACAGTATTAAAAAAGAAAACAGACGTCCGTGCTTCTGAGAAAAAAATACCTGAGAGAGGCAGGTAGGAACTGCAATACAACTTCGAAAAATGATGTCGACGTTTTCTAAAAGCCGATGAGAAGCAGGTGTTATCAGATGAATGTAGTTTCCTGGAATATCAATGGCCTTGACAAACCCTGAAAATACAGGTCAGCAGGACCAATACCACGCAGGAAATTAGAGAGTCCTATCAATTTACTTCAACAAAAGCGCAAAGCAAGAATAGATCTTACATACCAAGTCCAATGCACCAAGGGGACGAGCATTCAGTTGACAAAGAGACACATTTACTTGATCCAAGACCAACGATAGTACCAGCCAAGAATTTATATACTGCATCACCAGAAATCTATCCAGGAACACCCAAAGAAACCATATTAATAGAAATACTCCAAATCTACACATGCTGAATTAAGCGAAGAAGGACGGAAACTTCTAGGACAAGCATTACTGCGTATTGTAAGAACAACGCCTGACTGCTATATGATCTCAATAAAGGTGGAGAGGCAGTCACCTGGTAGTGTAGATCAATAACCTGTATCTTTGAAAGAGGTAGCTGAAAGGGCTCTATAGCAGCAAAGCCCTGAACTAAATCATCATAAGAGAAAATAGGGAAGTCCCTTGGCAAGGACTGCCTGAAGTAAGCAATCAGCCTGAGATCACGAATCATCCGCGCCTCCTTCTTCACTAACAAACTGCATTGACATAATCATTACTATAACAATGATTTAAGACTATAGTGTTTCATTAATATAAATTCCTCAAAAAAATTCCATGAAAAAATAGTAACACTTACTGACAATAGGGGGGTTATATTCTTTCATTTAATTAAATTATGACTTACTGTCGAGGAGAGTGCTGTGATGCACGGATTTCGATTAAATTGACTCGTGGATCTCCTTTGCATACGTCCAACCAAAATGCACCATCTGGTAAATTTTTACCCTCTGTTGTGGTGCGTAGCCGAATAACATCAGTTGGGGATGCATATCTCAATATCTCTGACAGAACATGAAGTCCAATACCTGAAAAGTCACACAGTACAATATCAAATTGGACATCGCAAGAAAAATCCACTCATTTAGCAACAACATATATGAGTATTTGAATACTCTTCATATTATATGTTTCCCTTCTAACCTTCCAAAATAGCATGTGAACTACCAAGAAAATTTGATCACCAAGGAAATGCCAATGAAATCTCACCTTTCACCCATCCTGAAGTATTAACAACAAGTGGTATAGCTGATTTCTGAGGGTTATCAGTCTCATTAAGGCAATAGAGTTTTTGAAGAAAATAGTCATAAAGGGCAAATATGTAGCGCAAGAGAAGTTTTGGGTTCTTGTGTGCTCCGACATCACCAAAAAAGAAGCACCTAGAATATGTGAAAAACGTCTTAGACAAACTTGCAGAACACCATCATGAGAACATGATGAAATATTAAATAAACATATGTTCTCTTCAGTAAGTACATATTAGTCCATGTGATTGCAAACTGAATTTTGTATTTAACCAGCTATAAAATGAGCTGTTGACTAAACTTAAAAAGTTGACTACTTTGCAACACCTAAGACTTTAACCAGCAAATACAGCTATTGCAAAATTAGCACAAAATCAAACTTTGAAATAACGTGGGAGTATTCATGATATCTTAAGAGAATACAGAGACTACTTTGGGACACCTGAATGGTAAACATTACTATTGTTTTAATTTGAGTAGTGGATTGTTCCTGACAGCACCAAAAAGTAATACAGCAGGTACATTACAATGCTACACGAAAGCATAAAAGATGGCCCATAACTAAACTGCGTGAAATACAATTACCTCTTTGGAGGCCGCAGGTATAGCATTGTAAGATCTGCAATTATGAAAAAAAGATAGAATGTTCAGCCAGGGAGTCAAATATTTAAAAGGAACTAAAAATAGAATACCCTGGCCTACACCTTTAGTCTGTTCCTCAAGCACATGAAGTGACACGAAACCTGGAGGTGTGAATTCAGGCTGGCCAACATCCGTATCCAGGTACGCCACCTTATTATACCTGTTTGAGTGAAAGAAACACAAGAATTGATCTGACAGTACAATCTTAACAAGTAAAACAGAGCAAATCAAAAAATTCTGAGCAGTACATAATATGCAAAGTTGTGTCAAACTGTCAACCACCAGTAAAACAAGTCTATTCTCCCATATAAATTTGGCGTGAAAGAAAAAAACATTGAGTCACTACATTTTAACTACGGGCATCCCAACTAACGGTGACCATAGACACTACTTTCTCACACTTGCCAAAATCATAAGTCAACCTAGAAAACTACTGGGACATGGCTACTTCGCAAGGGGTCTAATGGAGTAATGGATGGAATCACTCAGCAATAGTCTCTGGTCTGTACAACCAACTCCAATTTACCATTTCAAAATGCAGATTCTTCTCAATATCAATACCAAATAGAGATGGCATGCCAACTTAATTTGAAGCGAATGGGATGAATATTCATACTTCATGCCAAACCATTATGATCAAACAATTTTACTACATAGACAACAATTCTTTTCCAACTGTACTGTATCGAATCGGTCACCAAGAACCTTGTTGAAAATTTAGCAAAGCACCACCCACCCATAATCCCAGCTCCCAACAAAAAATAACTCGAAAAATTTAAATTCTTCAGTTCTATCGACATTCGGCTGGTTTGCAGCCAAGCAGAGCAAAAATGCGAGGATCGGAAAATGCAATTGGGCTTGGGCTTCTACAACACGGAAAAGAACAAATTCTCCGACCTTCCGAGGAGTGTGTTGAGGAGGAGGCGGGAGAAGGCGGACTTGCCGCTGTTGCCGGGGCCGCACACCGCCACCACCGGCGGCGGCCAGGTGCAGGAGTCGTACGCCACTGCCTCCGCCGCCTCCTCCCACTCACGCTCCCTGCTGCCCTCCGACCCCTCGCCGCCGCACGTCTCGCCTCTCACCATCGCTAGCTCTCGCACTCTCCGCAGTTCACCTCGCAAAGAAACGCACTCAACGCTAGCTGGAGAGTGGAGACTGACTGAGTCTGTCTCCGAGGGGGCACTTGATAAGCAAGGAGAGAGATGAGATGGTCACGCGGAATGCGCCTGGGGTTGTCCGAGATTTTTGCTGTGGGTACGGCGTGGTGCGGCTCGTCGCAGCATGCGCATCGGCTTGTTGCCGCTTCCGGGTAGAACCTACTTCAAGTCTCCAACGACCTCGCACGAGCAGCAGGCAGGCGTACCTTGCCGACTTTTGCTAGTAGTACGACTTGCAGTTGAGGGGTTCTCGCTTCGTACCTAGCAGCCGGAGGACGTCCCAGAAATGACTCGCCAAATCAACGGGTAAAACATATGTACGGTACTTGCTCCGTCACACTTTACAGGGGCACACACGTAGTTTAAGAACGCGCTTTGACCATTAATTTAGTCAAGAAAATTTAAAGTTTATATCATTAAAAACTGTGTGTGTGCCGTGTAAACTGTGACGGAGGGAGTACATACTTTGCACGTAGAAATGCCGCTTTCAAGGACGGACGTACACTATATCTTCACAATTGATGCATATCGCGTGTGCAAACCCCCTTTAAGCAATATGTGGGGAAAGGTTTTAAAATTACTCGGCATTTGCATAACTATCGTGAGAGAATAAGTTGTAACCTTGAAAAGTTATTAGAGAGCTTCCTAAATTCGCGAAGCAGTCAACTTGAAAAGTTGTTCGAGAGCTTCACGAACAGCATGGACACCTCCCACCAAAACAGCCATAACTTTGGCTACACACCTCTCCAAATGATGTCATATGTTTGTTGGGTTGGCATGTAAAATTGAAGTGTAGTTTCTGCTGATAGACCCCAATCGTCCCGTCCCTAATCCAGATGAGTGTTGGCAGAGAAAAAGATCAAAGGCATATGTTGGCAACATCAGATTCACTTGATTTTTTTTTTGCAAGTTTGTTTCTTTGTAGGATTGAAAATTGTTCACCTCCTTCTATAACGAAACCTTGAAAGGGCATTTCCCTCCATAAATGGTTTTGATGTTAATGACAGCATGATTACTAGACTTACAATGTGCTTGAGCATAATAGGACTAATCGAAGATGGCACAAGATGGTTGGAGTCCTCTCGGGATGAAAAGAGAAAAGAAACGGTGCTCGGCGTTCTTCGGTCATATTTGAAGCGTAGGGAAAACGTATTCAAGATATCTGTTTTGTAAGGTATGGGTGAAATCAAACACTACACAAAACCCAAAATTGCAACCCCTAAACCTGCGTCCCGGAACTTGCGTCCAACCTATAATGTTCCTTGCGGCTCCTCAGAAGAGCATTCTTCTGGGTCAGAATTTCCCGCTTCCGTCCACCTCCCTCCAACGAAGTACACATGAGTTGCCATTTGGCTTGGGTTTGCTTGCGATTGCAAGATATTATATACTTGTCCTCTATTTCACGTAGCCAATTACAAATATATTTGCAACTCTACGTGTCAGGTACACGTTAGAATCCACTCTGATGATTGAACATGTAGAATGTGTGAATTGAACTCGAAAATAAGTGTTTATGTCGGGGGGCTACCCCGGGTAGGGTCAAGGCTTGGCATAAAGATGAGTTTAAAGATATGCCGAGGTACGGAAAGGGCCGACCTGTTTGGGCCTGGGAGTGTCCGAGCTTAATCTTGACCTGGAGGATACAAAGGCCGAGCTATCTTGGCCCAGAGGGATCCGAGGTATCCCGTCAGCCTGGGCCGAGGTTCACTGTCCGAGCTATGGTCAGCCGACCTAATACCTCGGTGCTATGGTTTATATGGTGAGTACAGGAGAAGCTGTGTGAAGGAAGTTATACCCGAGGTGGTCGGGTCTTAAGTACAAGACCCGAGGTAAGGAACGGAAGCAGGACCCGAGCTAACCACGGCAGGAGGCCGTAGCTCGGGCAGGAGTCAATGCTCCTGTCACTTCACGCCTGACACGGAAGCGTCTGTCACGGAGCATGGCAGAGGCGTGCCCCGGGTTTGGCGGGGCTGCACGCCTCTGACCGCTGACCGCGTGAGATCCGGGGAAAAGGCTACGAGGTAGCACGGCGTGGCTATGTCCTGTCTCTGTTAGAGGAGACATCCTAACTCTACTGTGGTGATGCAGGGGATGGGCAAGACATGTCTTGTCCCTGACAGGAGTACAATGATGACCAAAGCAGAGGCATGGCTACAGTGTTCAGCGAGGGGCACAACGGTAACCCGGTTGGCCTATATAGAGGGCTTCACCCCCTCCTGCTTGAGGCCCCCCGGATGGAGAGATCGATAAACAGAGAGAGAAAAAGAGAAAGGAACCTCGGAACACCCCGGAAACACCTCGGATCTAGCTCGGAGTGCCTTCTTCCTCCCGCGTAGCTCCATCTTTTACCTCAAGTTCTCACCATTGTATCATCATACAGCTCGAGGAGCAGCTTGTACTTGTCACTTTGAGCTATACACTGAGTAGGATAGTGCTGCAGTAGGGGTGTTACCTCCACAAGAGGGCCCCGAAGCAGGGTACATCGTGGTGTGCTTTGTGTTCTTGTTTCTTGGTTTCTCGTTCGTGTTCTTGCGTGTTCTTGCGTGTGCACTTCTTGAGTGCATAAACCCTCCCCGGATTCCCCCAACGACCATTCGGCCCCATCTTAGCCATACCTATGGCATCTGCCGTGATCCCACCACGACAGTTGGCGCCCACCGTGGGGCAGATTGAGGCGTTGGAGGGAGTTTACATCCGGACGGGCTCAGGCGAGCGTGTTCTTTCCGGGCTTATCGCCAAGATCGGTGAGTTCACCTTCATCAGCGACAACGCGGGGTGTTTCGCCGGCAAGCCCTTCCCCGAGCATGGCTTCACCATGATGCTGGCAGCTTCGTCACATACGTTGCTGTCGAGGTTGTTCGCGAGTACCCGGAGCAGGTGCTCGTGGACGACGAAACTCCTCTCCTCGCGGCTTTAGGTCGGCGTATCACTCGCCCCGAGAGCTGCGTGGAGGTGATGATGACCGGTCGGTTGATGCCGCTGGCAAAGTAGATGCCAGCAATCCAAGCCGGCCGAGGTTGCTAAGGTGAGATCTGCAAAGCCCAGGCTAGAGAAAGAGTTGCCTGGTACCCCCGAGGTGCGACCCTGGTAGAGATAGTGGAGACACTGGCAGACCCAGTAAATCCAGGAGTGGATGTGTAGTGACTGTGGCCGACCTAGAGGCAAAGCGTGTCCTGTTGCAAAAGGAGGCTGTAGCAATGATGACAGCTAGAGATGAGTTCAATAGAGATCTGCGTGAGTACAATGCAGCGAATGGCTTCACCCCGGTAGCAGTTGATACAATAGGGGAGCCGAGGTGCGGCAGAGAGGCAAGGGGCTCAATGATGAGATAAACAGGGAGGCTCGACCTACCACCTCGGCTAGGAGTGAGAGTCGCGTGTCGACTGGAAGGCCGGTGTATAGTTCCCCTGCTAAGAACCTCAGAGCTGCCGAGGCAGGCAGGGCCGAGCTATCCGGGTTGACTGGAGATGCATGGCGTGCGCAGCAGAAGCGAGTCAATGAATTAGTGTATGTAGCTAACCAGCAGAATGAGGCTCTCCGCAGAGCCGGGGCTGGTGATTCGAGATGGTTTATTCAGCTAGGCCAGTTAGTCAGGTGTCCAAGGGGCAAGCCTCGTCTCCACTCGTCGGAGGAGCCGATCGAGCCCGGAGTGTCACCTCGGGTCAGAACAAGCAGCTGCAGATGTATGATCCGGTGTTAGCAGCAAAGCAGAAGGTGGGCCAGGGCAATGCTAGCCGAGCTAAGGGAAACCCCGGCCCAGGTAATGCAAGCCGAGCTAAGGGTAACTCCGGTCAGGGAAATCAGAATGGCGGGCAAGCAGCGTCGGCTGGCCGAGGTAAACCACCTCCGCCCCCGAGGTATCAGCAACAACCCGGCCGCAGGGGCAATATCAGCGAGAGCCGGAGTATGTTCAGCAACCTCAGAATGTCGGTCAAGGCGATGACCGATATGATGATGGAGACTCGGCCATGGCGCGAGCTGGATACCACAGAGTGGATGGGGCGTTGGGACCTCGGATAGGAGGTCGGATGTTAGCTCCAGGCGATGTTCGTAACAAGCTGGATAGAATCTACTTGTCCGAGCAACTGGAGGAGGAAGGCCCTCCTGGTCCGGCGTGTTTTGGACCTCGGATCATGAAGGAGCCACCACCGCCAGTATCTCAGTTCCAGTTAGGTCGGAACACCAAGCCATACAACGGGAGCACCAAGCCGCAAGATTGGCTGACAGATTATGTATCCTCGGTGCACATAGCGGGGGGCAATCGCCGATGGGCGGTCCGGTATCTCCCGCACATGTTGGAAGGTCCAGCTCGGATCTGGCTGAATAATTTGCCGGAGTATAGTATCAACTCCTGGATAGACTTGGAGCTGGCGTTTAACAGCAACTTTGCTAGTACATACAAGAGGCCAAACCGACCTCAGCTCCTGGCAGCATGTAAGCAAGATGATCATGAAACTGACCGAGAATTCTTAACTCGGTGGAGCAATGTTCGGAATTCCTGTGAAGGAGTTGTAGAGGCACAGGCCATTTCCTGGTTTGCAGATGGTTGTCGACATGGCAGCATGCTGTGGCAGAGGCTCCAAAGAGATATGCCGAAATCCCTAGCAGAAACAATCCGGATTGCAGATTCTTATGCTCTGGGTGATCCGATGCAGCCAGCAGCAGAGGCAGTGGCACGTAACAGAAGGAGGGAGCCAATAAACAACCGGCTCGGACCAAGGTGTAATGACCGCCAAGAGTTCGGACAAGAGAGGAGGGAGCCGGACTACCCATACACCTCGAACCAAGTTGCAGCGGTGAACCCGGATCAGCCCGGAGCTGGAGGTGTCCAGAGGCCGAAAATCAATGGTCCGGCATTTAGTCCGAACCCGGAGCCACCCTTGACTTATGAATCAATGATAGATGGTCCTTGCTGTTACCATACGACCGACCCGCGCAAGCCAGCCAACCATTCAACCCGGCAGTGCAGCTGGAACCGCAGAATCAGGAAGAAGGGGCGAAGGCCGGAGGAAACAGAGAGGACCACCTCAGAGATTTCAGCCGAGGTAACCCAAATCTGTCCGGAGCAAATGTTACCCCATAACCACTGCACCTCCTCCGAGGCCTGCAGCAGCAAGGCCCGTGAATGTTGTGAATGTCCGAGGTAATAACAACAACAATGGTGCCGGACCAAGTCAGCAGTATGAATACCCCGGAAATGACTATAGAGAGGCTCATGCGAGCTATGTGGTCTTTGTGACCGAGCCAACTGACAAGAAGAGTGTGCAGAGGCGTGCCATGGAGGTGAATGCAGTAATGCCGGTGGTGCCGACCTATATGAACTGGTCTGAGCAGGAGATCACTTGGAGCAGGAAAGACACACCTCGGATCATGCCGAGCCCTGGAAAGTATGCCCTGGTGGTAGATCCGACGTTGTGTGGGCCTACTAACAATGTGAGGTTTACCCGAGTTCTGGTGGACAATGGCAGTGCCATCAACATCATGTACCGAGACACAATGGTGAAATTGGGCATATCGCCAAATCAGTTGATGCCAGTTGCAGATTGTGCCTGGCGTTTCCTGTGCACCCATGGGCAAGATATGGGTGGATGTAGCATTTGGAACCAAGGATAACTGCCGAGTTGAGAGTATCGAGTTCGAGGTGGTGGACTTGGAGAGTGCATACCATGCATTGCTTGGAAGGCCGGCTCTGGCCAAGTTCATGATTTCCACCCATGTTGCATACCTGAAGATGAAAATGCCAGGGCCTAATGGGATCATATCCATCTCGGGTGACTACAAGCGAGCCATTCAGTGTGCCTCGGCGGGGTCTAATCTGGCCGAGTCTTTGGTGATCGCAGCTGAGAAGAAGAAGCTGCATCAAGTGGTGGCAATGGCGCAGTCAACACAGCTCGGCATGTCCGGACTGATGAGCCCGGACTCAACTGCAGCATTTGAGGTGCCCAAGGAGACCAAGAAGATCCCCATTGACCCGGAGCACCCAGAGCATATGGCCATCATTGGGACCGGGCTGGGCGAGAAATAGGAAAGCGAGCTCTGTCACTTCCTCCGTGAGAATCGGGATATCTTTGCATGGTCGGCTAAGGACCTGCCTGGTGTTCCGAGGGAGTTGGCAGAGCACTCTTTATTTGTCAGGCCAGAGGTGAAACCGGTGAGGCAACCGACCCGTCGTCTCTCAGACGACCGAAGACAAGTGGTGCTGGACGAGCTGGCTAAGTTGCTTGCAGCCGGGTTCATTATGGAGGTGCTGCATCCGGACTGGATATCCAATCCGGTCTTGGTGGAAAAGAAGAAAGACGAGCCAGCCGTGGTCAAGGTGTGGCGCATGTGCATTGACTTCACTAACCTCAACAAGGCGTGCCCGAAAGATCCGTTTCCATTACCTCGGATTGATCAAGTGATTGATTCCACTGCTGGTTGTGAACTGTTGTCTTTTATCGATGCGTACTCTGGTTTTCACCAGATACCACTGAACCCGAAGGATCAAATAAAGACTGCTTTTATTACCCCGTATGGGGCGTATTGCTATCGTGTCATGTGTTTTGGTCTGAGAAATGCCGGGGCAACTTATCAGAGGTGTATGCAGAAATGCCTGCACTCTCAAATGGGCAAAAATGTGCAAGTGTATGTCGATGATATCGTCATCAAAACTAAGGAGAAACGTACTCTCCTCGAGGATCTCGAGGAGACATTTGTGAATTTGAGAAAATATCGGTTGAAGCTTAACCCGGACAAGTGCACCTTTGGTGTCCCGGCTGGAAAGTTGCTCGGATTCCTGGTGTCTAGCCGAGGTATCGAGGTTAACCCGGCCAAGATCCGAGCTATTGAGAACATGAAGTTACCGAAGTGTTTGAAAGATGTGCAGAAATTCACAGGGTGCCTAGCCTCGTTGAGCCGATTTGTAGGTCGGCTGGGAGAAAAAGCCTTACCTTTGTACCAGCTCATGAAGAAAAGTACCGGGTTTACATGGACCCCGCAGGCCGACGTGGCGTTCAATGAGCTGAAAAAGATGTTGTCCACTGCCCCGGTGTTGGCGTCACCATTGCACAATGAGCCGATGTTACTTTACATTGCGGCCACAAACCGAGTTGTAAGTGTGGCAGTGGTGGTGGAGCGCGAAGAAGGTGGCAGGTCGGTGCAGAGACCGGTGTATTACTTGAGCGAGGTGATCTCTACCTCGAAGCAGAATTACCCTCACTACCAGAAGATGACGTATGGTGTCTACCTGGCGGTCAAGAAGTTGAAGCATTATTTCCAGGAGCATCCCATGACGGTGGTGTGCGAAGCTCCAATCTCGGAGATCATCGGGTGCAAAGATGCAACTGGCCGAGTTGCCAAATGGGCGATTGAGGTGTCTCCATATGCACCACATTATGAGAGAAGAGATGCAATTAAATCCCAGGCGTTGCCGGACTTCTTTTGTGATTGGGCCGAGATGCAGTATGAGCCACCCAGGCCGGACTATAATTATTGGAAAATGCATTTTGATGGGTCCAAGACAAAGATCGGGCTGGGGGCTGGAATAGTCCTCACCTCGCCAAAGCGAGATCAGCTGAAATACGTGCTGCAGATTCATTTCTCAGCATCAAACAATGTGGCGGAGTATGAGGCCTTAATCCATGGCCTCAATGTGGCGAAGGAGATCGGTATCCGGCGTGTAGAGTGCTTCGGCGATTCCGACCTGGTGGTGCAACAATCTTCTGGAACTTGGGATGCTCTGGATGCCAACATGGCGTTATATCGGTTCCATGTGCAAAAGATATCCGGGTTCTTTGAAGGGTGTGAGTACAGGCATATACCTCGGCAGAAAATGATGCTGCCGACGTGTTGTCAAAGCTCGGTTCATCGAAAGAGGCAGTACCACCAGGGGTAGCCCTGAATCACTTGAGAACTCCTTCAATCAAACCTTCTCCTGAATCCGAATCTATTTTCATCCCGGCGGAGCAAGAGCCCGGACCTGTTCCAATGGAGGTAGACGTCGGGTGCGTTTGGTCGGACCCGGGGACTGCGTGGCAGAGCTCGGGGACTGCGCACCGAACCTCGGGGACTGCTCATCAAGACTCGGGGACTGGTCGCAGGATGGTGGAGGAAATAATGGAGGAGATTATGGTGGCCGAACCAATGGAGGTGGACGAGAATTTTTTCCTTTGCACCCAGTGCCGGAGTGGGCGGAGCAAATCATGAAGTTCATAACGGAGGGAAGCTTGCCAAGTGACACAACCGAGGCTAGGAGAATCCAAAGGAGGGCAAAGGCGTACACCATCATCAACAAGGAGCTCTATAAAAGAAGCGTAACCGAGGTGTTGCAACGGTGTGTCGAGCCAGCTGAAGGCAAGGAGATGCTTTTGGAGATCCACCAAGGAGAGTGTGGTCATCATTGCAGCACAAGAGCTCTGGTGGCCAAGGTGTTCAGGCATGGGTTCTATTGGCCCACTGCTCTTGCTGATGCAGAGGCCATAGTCCGGAGATGTGAAGGATGCCAAAGGTTTGCCAAGCAAACGCATATGCCAGCCTCGGCGCTCAAAACAATTCCTATCACTTGGCCGTTTGCGGTATGGTGTTTGGATATGGTGGGAGAGTTCAAACCAGCCCGAGGTAACATGACGCACATACTGGTGATGGTGGACAAGTTCACCAAGTGGATCGAGGTGAAACCAATCCGGAAGTTGGATGGTCATTCAGCAGTGACTTTTTTGAAGGAGATCATTCTGCGATATGGGTACCCCCATAGCATTATCTCGGACAACGGCACGAACTTTGCTGTTGGAGAATTTGCTCGGTTTTGCATGAACAAGGGAATCCGGCTGGACATAGCCTCGGTGGCACACCCGGAGTCTAATGGACAAGTGGAAAGATCAAATGCTCTAGTGTTGGCCGGCATCAAGGCTCGGCTCATTGAACCACTGCTGAAAACGCCGGGGTGTTGGATAGATGAGATACCAGCAGTACTGTGGGGTCTAAGGACCACGCCAAATCGATCAACTGGCTATACGCCATTTTTTATGGTCTATGGGGCAGAAGCTATGCTACCCACTGACATCGAATATGATGCGCCCAGAGTGGCAATGTACACTGAAGCCGAGGCAAAAGAGGCTCGGGAGGATGCAGTAGATCTGCTTGAGGAAGCTAGAGAATTGGCCTCATCTCGGTCAGCAATATACCAGCAAGGTCTCCGACGTTATCATAGCCGGAGTGTCAACCCTCGTGTGTTTCACGAGGGAGATTTGGTGCTGAGGCTGGTGCAGCGCAAGAAAGGTCGGCACAAGTTGTCACCTCCATGGGAGGGACCGTTCATTGTGAGCCGAGCTCTGCTCAATGATTCGTACTATCTAATAGATGCGCAGGAACCAAGGGAAGATGGGCTGGACAACCCCGGATCAGAGGTCAGGCGACCATGGAATATAGCTCTACTCCGACCTTTCTACTCATGAAGGGCGCAATGTATGTACCTCGGTTAATCCTTAATGAAATGTCGGCACTCCGAGGTTGAAGCTCGGGGACTGCCTCGCTCTTGTGCTTGTGTTTTATTTCTGTTTGTCAATTTCGTTCATATGCCGAACTATTTTGAACCTCGTCTCAAACTTCAAGTAATGTATGCTGTGTAACTAATCTTGTGACTCGACTGGCACGCCAAATGGTAGTCAAGAGCAAAGATGAAAAAACGTGGGAAACATGAAAATGGACTCGGGGACTCGGTCCAAAAATATAGTTCGGCATGTGTCGTTTACTAACCCCTGTCTTTACCTTTCGTTTATGTCGGATGATTTTGAAACACACCTCGACATTTGCTAAGTACTGTATGCTATAAACAACAATCTTGTGACTCGACTGTCGAACGCCAAAATGGTAGACAAGAGCAAAGAATGCCAAGTATAGTAAACACGAAAGTGAACTCGGGGACTCGTTCCAAAAGGGTTCGGCATAAATTTTAGAAAAGCATGGTTCGGATAGCAAGATAATAGTACTGGTAGCAAGGCAAACTACTTAAGGTCTGTTACATCTGCACCCGGCATACCGGGGATTTAATTTTGTTGAGACAAGTTCAGGCCTCGGAAGAAGGACCTCGGGCGCAGGACCTCGGGCGCAGGAGCCTCGGGCGCAGGAACAACCTCGGGCGCAGGAACCACCTCGGTCGCGGAAGCAACCTCGGTTGTTGGAGTGGATGCCGGGGTGTCCGTCACGTCGGGGGAGATCACCTCGGTGGCTACGGCTTTGCCGGACTTGCCCTTGGAGTTCGGAGGTTCGTCGAAGCTGAAGTCATCATCAGAGCCTTCAGCCACCTCGGTTGTTTTGCCGGCCTTGCCCTTGGAGCTCTCAGGCTCGTCAAAGTCAATTTCCTCGCCGTCAGAACTTTCTTCACCGGACTCGCTTCCTCGTCCGAGCTCTCTTCGTCCTCAGTAGAGGCGCCCGTCATCAAAGGTCCGGGTGTTTGCATAACTAGCAAAGCGGTCGGCTGCTGCTTGGCGTTTCGCAATGCCATCAGGGGTGGAGTTCCAAGGAGAGCCCCTGCGCAGGGAGGTAACCGTGTGGATCTCAACATCTTCATACCAGGACAGCACGAACACCAGGGCCTTGTCCGCTCCAGCCCGAGCTGATGAGCATCTCCACTCCCGAAGTCTAGCCTCGGCTCCTTTCAGCTTCGTGGCGAGCTCGTCGATGCAAGTGGGAGTCTTGACCTTGGGCCAGAGGGCACGGTGGACCTCGATGGCAGCATCAACCAGCTTGGTTCCAATGGCCGGAGCGGCCTGATCCGAGCATTAAGGGCAACAAGGTGGTCCTGGATATCCCAGCTTTCGCTGAGGGTTTCTGTCTCAGCCCTCTTTGCCCGAGCTGCTTGAACTTCGCGGATAGCCTTGTCCTTGGAGTGCTCAAGTTCTCTGAAGAAGACAAAAAGGCTGTCGCTGAAATAAGGCATACGGTGGCACGGGGTGTAGGTCGGCAGAAAATAAGGAAAAGGGGAAAAGAAACTTACTGTCCATTTGGTGATTAATCCGAGCGAGCTCGGACAACCAGCTTTTCGATATAGCTCGGAGGGCGTAAGTTCGGCTTCGGCCGAGGTGGCGCGGCTCTCCAGGGTCTTGGCAAGCTCTTGCTGCTGTTCGGCGGCCTGGTCCTTGACCTTCATAGCGTCCTCCACAGCAGTTTTGGCTTCGTTAGCCCGGTTCAGCTCTTGTTGCAGCCGAGCTATTTCATCTCGGCTGTCTTCAACTTGGAGGCGTAATCTTTGTCGCTCTGCTCCTTGCGGATAGAAGAGTCCGGTGAGACTTCTTCATCTGTTGTGATCCAGCAGGAGGTTCTTGAAGATCTTGTCCGAGCATTGTTGCACTCCTGAAAAAATAGAGAGATCAGTTCGGAGAAATCCGAGGTATTTCTAGCACCCGAGGCCAATTGAGTCCCGGGGACTTGGCATTGGCCTCGGGGACTCAGCATGGGAGAAATGACAAGTTTTTGAGATTCAAGCCGAGCAATTTTAACTCGGTGGAGTGTCAATTGCTCAACCCGAATCTCGGGGACTGGGAATAGTGTATGTTTGTCATTTGGTTTCAAAGGAAGAAAGAGAGTTGCGTAAAGAAACTTACCGAGGCCTTCTTGCTGCAATCAAGGACCGCAGTCTGCATGTTGTAGATAGATTGGAGCACGGCGCTAGGTCCAACTGGATGCTCAGAGCTCGGGTTGGAGGAGACCTCGGCAGTGTCAGCCGAGTTCCAGTCCATATCGTAGTGCTTCTCCGAGCCTAAGCTGTTCCCGCTCTTGGTCCGGAGTTGCCCGACCTCCCAGCTGCTGATGTTCGGCTGGATGGTAGCAGCGAAAGAGCTCGGGAGGTGGCGACCTGAGAGCTCGAGGGCGCGGTCTTGGTCAGGTGGACTCGGCGCGGCAGCATGCGGCACAGTTGGGTGCTCGCAGCCTTGGGGCCCGGTGGCGGTGGCGGCATTGGAGTTTGCTGTGGCTGTTTGGGGGGCTCAACAACTGGAGCTGAATCTTTCTTCTGCTTCTTCTGCTGCTGTTGCTGCTGGTTGCGCGCAGCTTGAGACTTGGGGGACAGCCGAGGCTCCTGCACGGTCTTAGCCGGAGTCTTGGCGCGATCTGTCTCCGCATCCTTCTGAGGAGGCGGAGGAGTCTGATCTCGGCGGGGAGCAGAGTGCCCCAGGCCGGAGTCAGAGCTCGGCGGTGGAAGTTCGGCGGAGGAGACGCGCCGGGGAGGAGATGGTCTTCTCCGGGCTGGTGAGGTCAATGGACCGTTCTGGAGGAGAGGCTCTGGCGGGGCTGCCGAGGTTAACCTCGACCTCGGTGTCTGAGCTTCAACCACTGGAGGCAGTGGTGAGTGTATCGAGCTATGGCTCTGCTTGATCTGCCGAGCCGGGCTAGACGAAAAAGAAAAGATTAAGTTAGAGTGTAAAAAACTTAACCTCGGAACAGCGTGAAAGGTAAAAAGGAGCAAGGTGACTTACGCATCTTCCTCCACGGGGCCTCGCTTCTTGTGCCTCGCCGAGGTCTTCTTGGCACGCTTGGCTTTGGGCGCCGCAGTCTCCGAGGTCTTGGAAGCCTCGGCATCCGAGGTACCAGGTCCTGAGCGCTTCCGGGAAGCTGCAGACGCTGGATGAAAGTTCTTATATGTTGGAGGAGCATATGAAATGGGAATAACGTTGACAGGTTCCAGAATTTGGCAATCATCATCGTCATCATCGGGCCAATCCTGGATAGGCGATCGAACTGGTGGGCGGTGCGAGGTGAAACCACGAGTCTTACCCGAGGTGGCCTTGGGAATGGGGAGGTGATCCTCATTGTCCGGATCTTCAACCTCGGCGGCTTCCGGGACAGGCAGGTCGGGAGTCCACTCCTTAGAAGAAAGGGGGCCATCCTCGATTTCCTGTCGAGTGAACTTCTGCAGAGGTGGCAAGGTAAAACCGAGTTAGCACAAGAATCAATACAAGGCCGGGGTGAAAATGAAACCGAGGAATATTTTACGTCGGGTAAAGTACACTTACTTGAGCTGGAAGGTGATCTCGGTCATAGGGCTTGACACCCCATTTCCACTTGTCGGGCATGGTGGTCTTGGCGATGGCCCGGATGCGCCTCTTCACCTCGGAGTCATCAAGTTCAAAGGTGCTGTGCGAGTGGGGTCGTAGCGGCCACTCATATGGCAGATCTTATGGGCCCGCTCTTGTAAAGGGCTAACTCGGCGGGTGATCATGGTACGCAAGATGTCATCTCTCCCCAGCTTTTCCCTGGAGTGACATCATGGTCTGGTGGATCAGAAGAACCTCGGGAGCGTCGGGTGCAGGCTCATAATCCCAGTTGAGTTGGGCAGTGGGGGTTCCAATGGTGAACTCCGGCAAGTTGATGAGGTCTTCGGCCCGGGTTCTTCACATAGAAGAAGGAGCGTTGCCATTTGCGGCAGGAGTCCAGGCCCTGATCCGAGGAAACTCAGAGGCGCCGAGGTGAAATCGAGGCCCCGCAAGCAGTCATCTCCTTGTCCACGACCTTCTTGTTCGGGACACTTTGCTTCTTCAGCTGGAAGTACTTGGCCCAGGACTCGATGCTTGGCCATAATCCGAGGTAACCCTCGGAAAAGGTCGCGTAGGCCGAAAGTTGGAGGATGGCATTGGCGGGCAGGTGGTGTGGTTGTAGCCCGAATTTGTCCAAGAATTCCCGGAAGAACTTCCCGGCCGGGAGCCCGAAGCCACGTTCAAAGTGGTCCAGGAAGACGACCCTCTCCCCGGATTCCACCTCGGGTTCGATGTCTTCTTTCTTCGGAACCCTGCAGATGAGTTTAGCCGGGATCCGCCGTGAATCTCGGAGCCATTTGATGTCGACCTCCGTGACGTCGGATCCCTCCCAGCTACCTCGTTTCCTGTGCTCCTTCCTCGGCGGGATCCGAGGCAGAAGACATGTTGACGCTTTCCTGCAGAAGAGGGAGGTTCAACCGGGGTAAGTACCTCGGACAGTTCAGGATAGCCGGGGTAAAATACCTCGGATCAGTCAAAACAGCCGAGCTAAAGATTTAGGCGGGAAACATGTTTCTACCGTGGCGAGATGTTAGCAAAGATCTACCGGTGAGCTAAAAAGGGAAATAAAATCAAGTTCATCCAGGGGCAAAACTAAAAGGACAGTGCTACGGATGCGTCTGGTGCAAATCTAAGCAAGATCTAAAATGTGCTAAAAGGGCTCGAGGGGATCATCTAGTTCATCAGAATCTTAGGGTTCATCAGGATCCTCGAGTTCATCGGAGGATGAACTCATCCACGGCAATGGAGGGGAAGCAAGGAACTCACCGTGGAGGAACGCGAGGGATCGGCGGCGAGTCGATGGCGCCAGGCGCACGCGCGTGCTCCGGTGCGGCGAGGCGCTTGACGGCGGTGCGAGACGGTGTTGCAGAACGGCGGCGCGTACTCCGGTGCGGCAAGGTGCTCGACGGCGGCGACGGAGGCAGTGGCACGGAGCGGTGTGCGATGGAGGAAGAAGAAGACGAAGTCCTGCCCTGGGGCCCATATTTATAAGCGGCGAGCAGTAACGGCGTGCGATAACTGCGCACTACCGCGCGGTTACCGGGAGCGTGGGATCGTGGGATCGTGTGCGGGCGGAGAAGCGGTTGCGCGGTTGGTGGCCGCACGATCGGCCACATCGTGGGCCGCAGAGTGGCAACCGCCAGCCTCGGATTTCCTGTGCCGGTCAGCGCGAGAATCGAGGAGTCGCGGGCAGTCAAGTTGGTCTCGCACTTGAGTGCGCAGGTGCGCTGTTTGGTGGGTCCGGCTGACGAGGGCGGCGTGTGGTCAGGACCTGTCTTTCAGAGGTCCGGGTTTCGAGGTCCGGGCAGAGATTCTGCGCCACGTGCCTCGGAAAATCTCGAGGCAAGATTGTGCTAAGTCACATAGCTCGGAAAGTTCAGATTGCAGATCAACCTCGGATGAGATTAAGGTCTGTGGGAAGTACCTCGGCGGAGCTATGTTGAAGGTCGGTTTAGAGGTGGTGCCTTGGTTATTTTTGAACCTGCTACGGCCCTCCATCCGAGGTCGTAGGACCGCACCAGCTTCGGGGACTAATGTCGGGGGGCTACCCCCGGGTAGGGTCAAGGCTTGGCATAAAGATGAGTTTAAAGATATGCCGAGGTACGGAAAGGGCCGACCTGTTTGGGCCTAGGAGTGTCCGAGCTTAATCTTGACCTGGAGGATACAAAGGCCGACCTATCTTGGCCCAGAGGGATCCGAGGTATCCCGTCAGCCTGGGCCGAGGTTACTGTCCGAGCTATGGTCAGCCGACCTAATACCTCGGTGCTATGGTTTATATGGTGAGTACAGGAGAAGCTGTGTGAAGGAAGTTATACCCGAGGTGGTCGGGTCTTAAGTACAAGACCCGAGGTAAGGAACGGAAGCAGGACCCGAGCTAACCACGGCAGGAGGCCGTAGCTCGGGCAGGAGTCAATGCTCCTGTCACTTCACGCCTGACACGGAAGCGTCTGTCACGGAGCATGGCAGAGGCGTGCCCCGGGTTTGGCGGGGCTGCACGCCTCTGACCGCTGACCGCGTGAGATCCGGGGAAAAGGCTACGAGGTAGCACGGCGTGGCTATGTCCTGTCTCTGTTAGAGGAGACATCCTAACTCTACTGTGGTGATGCAGGGGATGGGCAAGACATGTCTTGTCCCTGACAGGAGTACAATGATGACCAAAGCAGAGGCATGGCTACAGTGTTCAGCGAGGGGCACAACGGTAACCCGGTTGGCCTATATAGAGGGCTTCACCCCCTCCTGCTTGAGGCCCCCGAGGAGAGATCGATAAACAGAGAGAGAAAAAGAGAAAGGAACCTCGGAACACCCCGGAAACACCTCGGATCTAGCTCGGAGTGCCTTCTTCCTCCCGCGAAGCTCCATCTTTTACCTAAGTTCTCACCATTGTATCATCATACAGCTCGAGGAGCAGCTTGTACTTGTCACTTTGAGCTATACACTGAGTAGGATAGTGCTGCAGTAGGGGTGTTACCTCCGCAAGAGGGCCCCGAAGCAGGGTACATCGTGGTGTGCTTTGTGTTCTTGCTTTCTTGGTTTCTAGTTCGTGTTCTTGCGTGTTCTTGCGTGTGCACTTCTTGAGTGCATAAACCCTCCCCGGATTCCCCCAACGACCATTCGGCCCCATCTTAGCCATACCCATGGCAACTGTTGTGATCCCACCACGACAGTTTAATTGTCTCATGATGGCGACGAAAACCACAATGTAAATTCACATGCCAATTGCGCTATGCTAGGATATCCTTGGTATGTATTGCACCTTTACGAAGGTACCACATGAAAAATATCTAGGACCCGCTTGACATCAAAGTATTTTTGAGTATTCTAAGAATACCATGGTTTCTAAAAAAAAAAGGTATTAAATACTTTGAAGTGTTTGGACAAAATACATTTTTTATCATTCTGGAAATTTTGGTTTTGACCTATTTTTTACGAAACCCATAAACAGAAGTATTCATCACCCTGGTAGTCAATACATCATTTTTTTAATATTGCGGTTTTCATAAAACGGAGCTCCAAAACTGAGCCTTAATTTTTAGCGGCACCTTATTTTCTATATTTTTTTGGTTATTATCGATTGGCACATCTGAATGGACCACTGCTCTGTACAAGGAGTACAACGATATTTACCATCCTCGTGTAGACTCCACTGAGATTCGTCAGTTCCTTGCGATAATTGAACAATTGCCAACCGCCCAAGAAGAGTGTTTCATGTCGCAAGTCAAGGTCCGACTAAATCCTACATGGATGTCACATCTGGTAGAGACGGATAATATTGTATCTCTCTTGTGACAGATAATATTGTTTCACTCTTGCACTCAGCTAGCTGGCTGTCATGATCACCATGAGGGCTGTAGGTTGACATGTGCATCTTGTATTCACGTCTTTTTCGATGTCTCCTATCCCTACATGCCCTCCAATTATTATTTTTCTCCTATCAACATGTTGATTTTTGGGTAGTTGGCACCTAATTTACGGCAAGAAGTATCAAAGTAAGAGTTGCGAGATGAGAGGTTTGGATGGCAGTCGAGGGAATAAAGGTGTAGATTGTGTAATATATGTAAGAAAAGAGAGCACCCACCTCAAGGAAAATTTATTCATTCACCCTTGGTTGCATTCAACCAAATTGGGCCAGAAGAGTGCATTAGCTGCCATGGATTTTAGTACCAGTACGTAAACAATATACTCCTTCCGTTACAAATGAAGTGTCGTAGATTTAGTATCAATCTGTACTAAATCTCAGACACTTAATTTGGAACAGAGGGAGTAGTTTGCATTGATTCACTACCCCTTGCAGTATAGGTCCTACCAGGTTGAAGCTAGACTAATATATGTAAATTTTGAAGAAGAAAATTGTATTTATGCCTATATATATACATCTTTGTGTATGGAAGCCTTTCTTTTACATGGAGAACTATAAGAAAAATCTAACAAGAAGCCTCCCACGTCTACAAAAATTCTCGCTTTGTGAGATTTGTTAAATATGCTATGCACGACATGTCATAAAATAGAGAAGAGACAGTAACCTCTGTAAAGACCGAAATAGCTTTGTAACAAGAAAAAAGCTAATTTTGAAATGAGCAGTGAATTGTTCCTTCCTAGCAGCACCAAAAATAAGTACATCTGGTAAATTACAATGCAGCACGAAAGCATAAAAGACTGCCTAGAACTAAACCGTGTGAAACACAATTACCTTTTTGGAGGCCGCAAGAATAGCATTGTAAGATCTGCAATTATAAAAAAAAAATGTAGGGTATATTCCTTGCACGATAGAAACATCATGTTTGAGGACGTGCACTATATCTTCACAATAATGCATATCAAGGTGTGCATGCGAAGTTGCCAGTTTTTAGAACTCTACAAATGAAGGCAAGATCATTAGTGGCCTCCTCCCACTCATGCTCCCTGCCCTCCGATCCCTCGCCGCTGCACATCTCGCCTCTCATCATCTCTCTCGCTCTTTTTTAGATAAAATGCTTTAATTTATTACGGCCCTGCTTTAAGTTAATAAAGCAAAAGGTTCACCACACGATTTGATTACAGCATGCTGGGCATACAGCTTAGCTGAAAGCATAAATAGAAAGATACCGGGGCCGGCTCCCACAACACACCGGAAGGGCCAGCTTCAAGCTCCTGGAGGATCATTTCTTGGTGCAAGCGTGGAGTAAATCGCCTTTAGCCCACTTATCATCTCCTCCAGTGCGTCCATGTCGCGCTCCTTTGAGAGCCCCACCCACATCTGTAAAAACATAAGGATTTTGTATATGAGACCCGAAGGATGTTGCAGCACCTTAGCCTCCATAGCTAGCTTATTTCTAGACACCCAGAGAGCCCAACACATAACCGAGACCAGCAACCAACAAAGTCTACGTCTTTGGCCTAACAACATTTGAATGTGCGCAAAGAATTGGGGGAAATTTGCTGGGGACCAGCTGCACCAAAGCAGCCTCGGAAGCACACTCAACTTGAATGTGGGAAGCGCACAATGAAATAAAATATGCGAGGCATCTTCCACCTCGTTACATAGCGCACATCTACCATCAGAAGGACCATGACGATCGGCCAGTTGTCTACCCGCAGGTAACCAGTTTAGGGCAAGCTGCCAAGTGAAGATCTTGAGTTTGAGAGGTAGCTTTACATCCCACAGGTCGTGCGCATGCGCCACTGTCGCCCCTTGAGACAGTTGCTAGTACATGGAGGCAACCGAAAACACACCCGAAGGCTTAAGCGCCCACTTTCTCACATCCTCGCCATCCTACAAGACCACCGAGTCCAACAGAACCAACAGGGCGTTCCAATGAGCTAAACCATTCTGGTCAAGATAGCGGCGAAAGGTAATGCCTGGAGAATTTGGATCGAAAGTCTCAGCCACCGAAATGGTAGGGTTGCTACTGATTGCAAACAGCCTAGAAAACTAAGACCCTAGGCTTAACGTGAGCCCGGCTTTAAATTAATGAAGCCATCACCACAACATAGTTCATACATACCGGAAACCGGCAAACTAAGGCACGTAGGCCTGAAATGAGAAGCGCCAAGCGCCAGAGTAGCACAAGTAGAAAGCAACTACGGCTACTGAAAACTAAGCAAGAGTAAACGTCCCCCAAGACTCTACTACAAGCTCAGCAACTCCTAAAAAAAGGGGTACAAGCAGGGGTGGGGGATCATCCTGGGTCCTCCTGCCCCTGGGTGTAGAGCAGACGGATCCAGCTAATCGTCTGCGCCAAGGTCTCACGGTCCTGCCTCCTAGCCACTGGCTTCCACATCTGCAGATACATAGAAAGTTTGTATAGGTTGTCAGCCGGTTGGGAGGGGAAGAAACCCTCAATAGTAAACTTGTTTGGTGTCATCCACAAGGACCAGACTAACGCCGCGCAGCAAGACCACATAATCCGTTTCAATTGGCCCACGTATCTATGCAGTTCCCGGTAGACGTCTGAGAAGCAAGCAGGGTTCCAATTGCATTGGAGAAGCTCCCGCACAGCGCTCCACATGAACTTGGCAAGAGGACATGTGAAGAAGATGTGGTTGTGTCCTCAAACTCACCACATAAGGCACATCGGCCATTGGAAGGGCCATGTCTATGACGAATATTGTCATTCGACGGCAATCTCTTAGTAATCAGTTGCCAAAGGAAAACCTTTAATTTTCGGGGGCCGCAACCCTCCAGATCTCGCAGAAGTGCTTACGAGGAGTACCCTCACAGAGTCTGTGGTAGAGTGAGCTGACAGAGAACCTCCCCGAAGGTTCTAAGGCCCAAACCATCCGATCAGGTCCCTGAGAAGTAGTGGCCGGTTCAACGTCCCTCAGTAGGCTAATCCACTGGGCCTGCTCGGCCGGCCCAAAAGCCCGTTGGCACGGGATGCTCCATCGTCCCTGACAGAAGGCCTGGGCCACCGTCATCTCCGGCTCGCGGGTGATGGAAAAAATCTCCAGGTGCCTCTCCCGAAGCGGTCCCGGGCCGGTCCACCAGTCAGACCAAAATCTGGTGGAAGTCCCATTGCCAACCTGATGTTTGGCCCCCAAGCGAAACACGTCCTTCACTTTCTGGAGAGATTTCCATAATTGTGAGCCCTGGGGATGATCGTCGACTAACAAATCCTTATCCCGAAGGTATTTGTTACGGAGAATGTTGGCCCACAAGCCTTGTTCCCCAGCATAGATCTTCCAGATCCATTTGGCCATCAGACATTTGTTCATAAGTTTGGTATCCATGATCCCCAGTCCCCCCAAGGACTTGGGCATGCATACGTCAGCCCACTTCACCCAGTGGTACTTCCGCTTATTGTCTCGGTCGCCCCAGAAGAAGCGGGCCCGGTGTCTGTTCATGGCCGCATGAACACCATCCCCTAACATACACACCCCCATGGCGTGTAGCGGGAGACTCGAGAGGCAGGCGTTGACCAGAGTCAGCATAGCTGTTGACGACATGAGGTTCCCCATCCAGGGGTCAGCCCGTTTGCCCACCTTCACAGGCAGGGGACCCCAATCCCCGGCCGTTAAGGCCTTGTCACTAATTGGCAAGCCTAAATAAGTAAATGGGAAAGCATCCAATTTGCAGTTTAGCATATTCGCAATCCTCTGCTGTTCAGGGTTAGGGCTCCCCAAAACCATAACCTCGCTCTTGTGGAAATTAATCCTGAGCCCGGACATGCTCTCAAAGCATAAGAGGATGAACTTCAGGTTCGCAATTGCCAAGTCGTCCGGTTGGATCATAATGATCGTGTCATCCGCATAGTGCAGATGTGATACCCCCCAGGTATCAGGTGCGGGACAAGGCTACATAAGTGACCCGTGTCCTTCGCCGCATCCAAAATGGCCGTGAGTGCCTCCACCACATAATCAAAGAGTATAGGTGAGAGGGGGTCGCCCTGGCGAACCCCCCTACCATTGCGGAAGAAGCTGCCGACTTCCCCGTTAATGGTGATGGCGGTTTGGCCCCCCGAGACCAACCCCATAGCGCGATGATCCCAGCTCGGGTCAAAGCCTTTGCGTAACAAGACCTCGCGAAGGAAAGGCCACTTCACGCGGTCGTACGCTTTCTCAAAGTCCAGTTTAAGGAAAACTCCCCCAAGTTTCTTGGACTTAACTTCATGCACGATCTCTTGTAGGGAAACCACACCCTCGTGGATGTGTCTCCCCCTGATAAACGCGGATTGGGTCCTACTGATCGTTCGGTGTGCAATGGGGGATAGGCGTAGTGCGTAAGCCTTGGCGACAAATTTAAAGATAACATTAATGAGCGCGATGGGTCTGAATTGTCGAATGTCTTCCGCACTGGGTACTTTGGCGATAAGTGTGAGCACCCCAAAGTTGAGTCTCGATAAGTCCACTCTCCCAAGAGCGAACCCATTTGCAATCGCCAAGATAATTGGTCTTGCAAGGGACCAAAACTTCTTGAAGAAAACCACTGGCAGGCCGTTCGGCCCCGGAGCCGTATCTACCTTCATGCTTTTCAGGACTACGTCCATCTCCTCCGGAGTGAAGGTGAGCATGAGGTCATGGTTTTCCTCCTCCGAGACACGCTGCTGCATATCCCAGAGGGAGTTGGTGAGAGAGAAGAGCCCCAGCTCCCCCTCGTCGCCCAACAACTCACGGTAGAAACCGTAGATGTGTTCCTGGATACCCCTAGGGTCCGAGATGGTTCCCTGATCCGAAACCAAGCGTGAGATAGCACATTTCCTTCTTCGTCCATTAGCCATCGCATGGAAGAAGGTTGTGTTAGCATCGCCCTTCAGAAGCCAGTTAACGCGACTCCTTTGCCGCCAATACTCCTCCTCCATCTTGGAGAGATCGGTAAGTTGGTCCTCCAGATGATATCTGAGAGCCCAGCCCTCGTCATCCAGGCCCGAGGAGTCAGCTCGTGCGTCTAGCCTCTGAATCTGGGCGAGGATATCTGCCTTCCGCCCCCCGGCCTTTCAGGAATTGTCGAAGCCCCGCGGAAATCCTGTTCCACATGGTAATGGGGTCCTTCGCGGGGCCCACAAGCCCCTCGAGGTCCCGCCATTTAGCGCGCACCGGGTCCTCAAACTTTGGTCGTTCGAACCACGCTTTCTCAAAGAAAAAGCAGGAGCTCCTTTTTTAAGTTCCTCCCCGGAACTGAGAACCAAGGTAGCATGATCCGAGCCAATGATGGTTTGGGCCATCACGGAACAAAGCGGGAAACTCAAACTGAAACTGAAGTGGCCCGTTGCCTATCCACCAATCTGTCCAAAAGGCTGTCTGAGCCCCATTTCAAACCACGTGTTTAGCTCCCAGTTTGAAGTAATGTTTGATCTTATGAAGACTCCTCCAGAATTGAGAACCCCCACACGAAGTCACCGCAAAGATGTTTCCCGCCTCCAGGTATTTGGCCTTCACCAGTTTCTGCCAGATGGACACATCGTCTTGATACAGCTTCCACACTCATTTGAGCATCAAGGCTATGTTCATGTTTTTGGTGTTTGTAAGACCAAGACCTCCACAGTTTTTCAGTCTACAAACCGCATGCCAATTCAGCCTGTGGTACTTCCCAAAAAAATCTAGCTCTAACTGCGTCAAATTTTGCGTGTACCCCATCCTGCATCAGAAACAATCCCATAGCAAAGATTGGCAGAGCATCGAGACAAGCGTTGGACAGAATCAGCCTTCCACCCGAGGAAAGCAGCATACCCATCCAAACCTCCACTTTATCATCCAATTTGCCAACCAAATAATTCCACTGTGAGCTTGCGATCCGAGATTGGGAGACCCAACTAGATGAAGGGAAAAACCCCTAGTTTGCAATTGAGCATGTTGGCCACCCGTTGTTGTTCCTCTCTGGTCTCTTCTAGCACTATCACTTCGCTTTTGTGCAAGTTGATATTTAGGCCTGACATATCTTCAAAGTAGAGTAGCAGGAATTTCAAATTTGAAATGTCTAGATCCTCATTTTGGATCAAGATCAGTGTATCATCCGCATATTGGAGGTGTGTTATTCCCCCTAGAATAAGGTGGGGCACCACTCCCTTGATGTGTCCAGCTGCGCTTGCTGCCGAGCAGAGGCGGGCCCAGCTCAAGTCAAGGGTATTCAGTTGAATACCCAAATATTTTTCCAAAATGTTGATATGTGATTTTTCTATGGTATAAATAATAACAATACTATCCTGTAATAAGACAAATGACGAAGCAGTTGTCAATTGGTTAACACATATTGGAAAATCGGTTGAGAGTTCGAACCTCAAAGCTGCATTAATCTTTTCACAAATTTTTCTTGCATGTCTATGATTAGTAGTCCTTATTCTTTCTTTTATAATCATTTCTTTCGTTTACAAAACATTTTTATAATTTTGAATACCCACCCTCAAAATTCTGGGCCCGCCCCTGCTGCCGAGAGCATTTCTGACAGCGCCTCGACAACGAAATTAAACAACAAGGACGAGAGTGGGTCCACTTGACGCACCCCGCGCTTGTTGCGGAAATAAGGTCCAATTTCCCCGTTAATTGAGATAGCAGTTTGACCCCGGAAATCAGCTCCTGGATTTTGTGGATGTATCCTGCGTCGAACCCTTTCCGACGGAGGACTTCTATGAGGAAGGACAGCTCACCCTGTCGTAAGCCTTCTCAAAGTCTAACTTGAGCAGGATCCCTCCATGCTTCTTCACTCGAAGTTCATGCACTATTTCTATCAGGCCAGAGCTCTCGCTGCAATTTCACTCTCAAAGACGCACTCAACGGTAGCTGGAGACTGACTGCAGTCTGTCTCCGACCGGGCACTTGATAAAACAAGGAGAGAGATGGTCACGCGGAATGCGGCTAGGTTGTCCGAGATTTTTGCTGTGGGTACGGCTCGTCACGGCATGTGCATTGACTTGTTGCCGCTTCCGGGCAGGGCAGGACCTACTTGAAGTCTCCAACGACCTCGCACGAGCAGCGACCAGGAGTGCCTTGCCCATTTTTGCTGGTAGCACGACATGGAGACTTGGAGGTGTTCTCGCTTTGTACCTAGCACCCGGAGGACGTGCCAGAAATGACTCACCAAATCAACGGGTAAAACACCGCTTTTGAGGACGTACATGAAGGTGTCAGGCGACGGCCCACAACGGCCCGCATAACCCCAGATTAGTTCAAAAGAGCTTAATTTGCGAAGGGAAATTATAACTAGCCTAACCAATTTTACCTACGAAGCGGCGCGGATCGGGCGTCGCCCTGACACCTGAGACGTACACTATATCATTCACAATTGATGCCTATCACCGTGTGCAACCCACTTAGCTATGTGGGAAAAGGGTTTAAAATGACTCGGCATTTGCATGGCTTTCGCGAGAGAATAAGCTGTCAACTTGACAAGTTACTGGAGGGCTTCCCGAAATTAGCGTAGCGGTTAAGAGCTTGAACACCTACCACCAAAACAGCCATAACTAATTGGTTGCACACCTCCAAATGATGCAAGATGTTTGTTGGGTTGGCAAGTACATTTGAATTAGCTTCTGCCGATCTACCCCCAATCACCCAGTCTCTCGTCGAGATGAGTGTTAACACAAATAGATTAGAGGCATATGTTGGCAACATCAGATTCACTTGAAAAAAAAAATCATGTTTGTTTATTTGTGGGCTTAGAAATTGTTGACATCCTGCTGCAACGAACCTTGAAAAGGCATTTTCCTCCATAATTAAATGGTTTCGGTGTTAATGAAAACCTGATTAGCAGATTTAAAAATGTGCTTGAGCATAACAGAACTAATCCAAAATGACACAAGATGGTGTTGGAGTCCCCTCGAGGTGAAAAGAGAAAAGAGACGGTGCTCGACGTTCTTCGGTTACATGTGAGGCCTAGGGAAAAGGTATTATCAAGAGTCCGTTTTGAAAGGTATGGGTGAAATCAAATACTACACGAAACCAAAATTTGCAGCCCCTAAACCTACCTATGGAGTGTGAGAAACCTACCTTGTTTATGCCTAAAAGTTTGACCGCTTCAGTCACAGAACTTCCGTCCACCTATAACATTCCTTGCGGATCCTCGGAAGAGTATTCTTCTAGTTCACTATTTCTCGCTTCCATCCACCTCCTCCATCGAGGTACATACATAGCTGACCTGCCATTTGGCTTGGATTTGCTTTCGAATAAAATAAATTATATACATGTCATCTCTTCCACGTAGCCAATTGCAAAATATATTTGTGACCCTGCGTTGCGGGTACAAGCCACTTGGATGACTGACCATGTAAAACGTGTGAATTAGCACTGAAAAATAAGTGCTTGATTGTCTCATCATGGCGTCAAAAACCACACTGTAAATTTCCATGCCAATTGCGGTTTGTTAAAATATCCTTGCTAATTAAGTATTGTACGTTTGCGAAGGTCACACGCGCAAAATTTAGATTTTAGTGGTACCTTCATATCTCATACTTTTTTTGTTATTACCCGGCTGACACATCTAAATGGACGAGTGCTCTCTACAAGGAATGCAACGAGAATTTACCATTCTCGTGTAGACTACCGAAATTCGCCAGTCCCTTGCGACAATTAAACAATTGTCAACCGCCCAAGAAGATTGTTTCATGTCACAAGTCAAATCCGACTAAAGACAGATTGGACTTTACACTTGGTGGAAACCAGTGGCGAAGCTAGGGCCCGACAACCCCGGGCAGCTGCCCGGGCTCTGCTCTGAGTGAACAACATTGAAGTTATAGGAAGAATAAGCTGATGGTTAACATTTCATATGGGCAAATGGCTGTCGGCCTGAAGCGTCGTGTACTTTGACCAGGCTCTGCTGAGCAAACAACTTTGAAGTTATTCTCCAAAAAAAAAAACAACTTTGAAGTTACAGGAAGATAAGCTGGTGATTAACATTTCGTATGGGCAAATGGCCGTGGGCCGGAAGCGTCGTGTACTTTGCCCAAGCTCTACAAGTTAGCTGGCTCAGCCACTGGTGGAAACGTCTCCAAAATCATAACGATTATATCGCTTTTGTGATGGAAATTTTGTTTCGCTCTTGCACTCAGCTAGCTGGCCGTCAGAGATTCTGATGAGAGATGTAGACTTGTACGTACGACTGGTATTCACTTCTTTTCGATGTCTCCTATCCCTACGTGCCCTCCAATTGTTTTTCCCTCCTATCAACATGTCTACGTTTGGTTAACTGACACCTACTTCACTGCAAGAAGTATCAAAGTACGAGTTGCGAGATGAAAAGTTTGGATGGCCCTCGAGGGAATAAAGGTGTAGATTGTGTAATATATGCATGTAAGGAAAGAGAGCACCTGCCTCAACTAAATTTATTTATTCTCCTTTGATTGCATTCAACCAAACTGGGCCAGACGAGTACATTAGCTGCCACAGATTTTAGTTACCACTACGTAAATAAACTACTCCTTCCATTACCAAATAAGTGCCGTAGATTTAACATAAAATTGTACTAAATATTAGACACTTGTGAAGAAATCTTTAAAAAAATCGCTTTGTGAGAATTGTCAAATGTGCCATGCGCCACATGTCATAATGTAGAAGAGAAACTAACCTTTGTAAAGACCGAATAGCTTTGTAACATGCAAGAAGCTAATTTTGTGAATTATTCCTTCCTAGTAGCACCAAAAAAGGAGTGCAGCAGGTAAATTACAATGCTGAATGAGAGCATAAAACATGTCTACAACTAAACCACGTGGAATACAATTAAGGATGAAAACGGAACGGAATCCTTCCGATATTTTCGCTTAAAAAGGAAACGGAAGAGGAATTATGCGGAACCGAAACGGCAACTTTTATGTGGAAACGGAAACGGAACAACATATTCTAGCGAAACGACCGCGGTAACGGAAAGCTTACCAAATCCAGCAAGCCAAGTAATTCTAGTGGAAACATTTATGCATAATGCAAGAGACCGAGATATGAATTTGAAAAAAAGGGATCTGAAGCGACCATGTTTAGGCCATATGTACTCACATATCATCTCTCTCTCGAGTCGTTCCCAGTTCAAAATTCCAGTGTTGCACTAACGTTAGGGACGATTGTAGGTATTTTTTAACGTGCCAAAGTTGATAACTGATGCAAGCATATTATATAATCATGATATCTCGTTATATTTTATTTCATCTTAGAAACTTGACAAGTTTATTGGTTTGATTGAGTTTTCCAGCATTATTCAAGGGTGTCTCTTGGTTGCGGCAAACATCCATGTTGTTTCTGACTATATTTGTTTTTATATTTGTTTCCGGACTTTCTATATTCGTTTCCGCTTCCACAAAAACATATGAAAACAAATATGGCACCACTCATTCCATCTGTATCCGCTCCGTTTTAATCCCTAAATAAAATTGCCTCTTTAGAGGCCGCAAGTATAGCATTGTAAGATCTGCAATTATAAAAAACATGTAGGTTATATGCAATTCACAGTAGAAACGCCACGTTTGAGGACGTGCACTATATCTTCACAATTAATGCTATCAAGGTGTGCATGCAAAGTTGTCGATTTTTAGCACTCTATAAACCGCAATATAATTGGTGGCCTGTGTATCACGCACTGGTAATTGTAACATGATAATCGCTATCTTGACACGGATAACCCATCAAATGTCAAATAGATATCAATAATGTGGTGACAATTGTAACAGAAACTTGGTGAGCCTCACTTGGATATCTCACATAACATAATATAACACGGTAATGTGCAACAAGGCAACGTTGTTAGTGTCATATGGATACTAATTCGATAATTACATTAACAATGTGGTGTAACCGTTAGCAAACAACATGGTATGTGTTGCTAGGACAATCTGGTAATTGTCATCTGGATTTAGTAAGATGATCGTGACAACATGCTGATAACTATATACTACTCTATCCGTTCTAAATTATAAGATGTTCTGCATATTTTTTGAATGGGATGTATATAGACATGTTTTACTCATTTCAGTCCACATGGAATATCCAAAACATATTATATCTAGAAATAAAGGGAGTACATTCTTTCAAAATATGTTGACTATTAAGTTTTGTCAATGCAAACATTTGACCAATAATTACATTATTAATATGTAGTATTCGTGATACAAAGCTCTAATGATGGATAGCTACTTCGAAATACGAACCTAGTGGCATCAATTTTATTTTGATACAGAGAGTAACATCCCTCATCATCTACAAAAGCAGTCATAGCAATGAAGATGGGTTGGTAGGCATACTTTTGTTGATACTTTCTGTCATTTTATGACACTTATGGTGCCATGAGTGCTATGGCCGTTTTTATGTTTTACTTATGATGGATGTTACTTATTATTTCATTTCTGTGATAAAACATCAGGTTTAAGCTGTAGTAGAGGTCAAAAGCTAATGCGTGAACAGTAGTAGAGCTGCGGAGGCAAGGGACAGAAGCACGGTGCAAAACAAGGGGAGAACACGGTGGAGCAGAACAGAGCGTCTTAGCTCAAGTCGCTCGTCTATATAGGTGCTTTTCGGGTGATAAACAACATGCACCCTCGTCCTTTACCCCGAGATAGATAGAGCACACCAATTAACTGCCAAGAGAAAGCTGTCAAGTTCCCCTCGTAGACTTACTTGCAACGAAGCTGCTTCTATAACTTTTTCTAGCGTACCAGCACATTCAGTACAGCAAAGAAAAATCCGTTAATAACACAGCTCAGCAAAACTGAATATGAAAGACATGCACCACTGATCGTCAAAAACACATAGTTGTTGGGGGCAATGATAAGTGTAACGAGCAGAGTTTATTACGCAAAACAGTCACTGAATTCTCATGCTATTGAAAGATTGGATGCCTATCAGGGAAACTAAGTTCATGCTTCAAAAGGGACACAGAGCCCGGTCCTGAGAGTAACTTTGCAGAGATCAATCCCAGTTGCACCTACAAAGGATAAGCAATTTATCAGGAAGTGCTTTATGAAATTTGGAGGAAGTAAATAATACTCTAGCAGTTCAAATAGGCCACCAACTGCAAAACAAATTCATGCAGAAAAAATCTGGGAAAATGTATTCTTGCTAATGCGGCTTCAAATTTAACCAATTGTTACCAAGTTGCAAATAAATTCTCAAGAAATATAAGGCTATTAAAACTGCAAACACTCCCAGAACTGAATAATAACCAACGGAAGCTCGTCTAATTTGCACATCAAATCACTGGAGAAAAGAGAGATAGCTAGTGGTGCGATGTATCAGACAAAAACACACAGATAATATCGTAGTCTGACTAATGGACGGAGACCAGCACACTGGCTGTATAAATGTGTTTCAGTTCAATTAAACATTGGCACTTCAAATTAACTGGGTACATTTAGTCAACATGACACATTGATCTAAACCAACCTCAGATATGGATATTAGTTCTGTCTAAAAGCACACAATAGTTTTTCTTGGTAACTTAAAATCCAATCCAGTTTATGCAAGTGATGGGGTCGCCATCATTGTAATTATCTAGTTACAAGACTAAAGACCATCCAAAGCATACGTCTGATTCTGCTAATTGTAATGATTAACCAATCAACTGAATAGTAAATATTATCCTAAGAAACAACACTGCTATTAGTATATATAAACCACTCAGACAATAATGGCAAACTGACACAATTGCACTGTTTTTTCTACAGCGGCAGATCTCAATGTGTGTTATGGAAGGCTCAGCGTTTGGGCCATATCAATAATGTGGAACAAAGTAACAGACAATCATAAAAAGGGAAAAATTAAACTCAGAACATACTGGGTACTGCATACTGCATCGGTGAAACCACAAAATACAGTTATCATTGTAAGGAGCCAAGCACCACCAATTGATATAAACAGATGCACGTATCATCTAAACACTAAAATTATTGATACACGGGGCCAAATCAAACAAGAAAACACATAACAATTGTAGGCGCAACTGTGATCTGAGCACGCACAATACTCAATCTCATTGCATCTATAAAATAGATGCAGATGCATATAAAACAAATAAGTCCATCTTTCAATCACGCAAATTGGTACTGCTATCATAACACATAATGAGAATGGCGAATCAGATAGATATGAGAATAAAATCTCATCAGTTTAAACAGCTAACTTGATTCTTTAATACATACATGATAAAAATATTTCCAAGCCAAACAATTTGCATATCCTTTTGTACTATAATGATGTAGTTATCACAGGAAGGGGTTCCCCTTTCTAGCTTCATGTTAAAGGTCATTAAATTGGGTTCAATAAATTCTCGGTTTGAAAATCAGTTTTCCCAAACTTTACAAATAAAAGAGCACAATGGATAGCCTAGTAATAAGGGGAAGCACCATCTAAACCGCACCAAGCAAAATGACTGGATAATTCACCTTTCTTTGTTAAAAATTTCAGCTCAATTAACTTGCAGAAACACACTAACTCGGCCTAATAATTCATGTCATTCACAAATGACCTACCAATCATGTAAAACCAGTTCCCACATGTTTAAAAAATTCCATATAAAGAGCAGCAAAGGCACACAGTAACCATCCCATGTTCAGCCGAATTAAAAGGTCATCGAGCATAATATAAGTACACAACAGCACGAAAGACAGCACAGGGCCACCACATGCCTGAATATACCATACAAGAACATGTTACGCTGAATTGAAGTGTGTGCGTCAGACATCATGAAATAATCACGCTGGCTTCGACCAAACGAACATGAATCTAACCAAACTTAACTCAGCGACATAGATCGATCGGCACCGACGGTGCCCAAGGAACGTGCTGGGGTAACCGGGAGTAATCCGAGCGCGCAAATTACTATTACGAAACCAAAAATTGCAGCTACGAAACCCTAGGATACAGTAACAAATCGAGCAGAAACACGAGTAAGCACACCGATTCAGAAACGGGATCACACATACTGCACCCAAATCGACCAAACCCTAGAGAAGAGAGTAGGCAGGTGGAGGCTCACCTCAGGGGACGGGGGCGGGGCATCGGGACAGCCCTAGAACTTGAGCTCGGTCATCTCGGGCTCGCGGCTGAGGAAGTGGAGGATGTAGGGGGCGGCGCGGATGGCCGCGATGCAGCCGGCCATGATGTAGAGGTGCGCGCGCAGCTCCTTGTACGCCGCCTCCTTGCTCGGCTTCCGGGGCATCGCGCCTAGGAACATGTTGACTCCTCGCAAGCTCTGCTCTCGATTCCTTCTCCGGATTCTACCCGAGGCGACGATGGTTTTGGGATCTGGAGGCGGCGAGGCTGCTTAAACCCTAGGTTATGATCTGCAAACTTGCAAAGGAATCCGGGGAGATCTGGGTCATATTTACAGCCGTGTCCCTAGGGAAGTCCATATTTAGGAGTATGATGGGCCGCCGGCCCAATTACCGTGGAATAGAGAGCTCCCGCCGGATGGGCCTCTACCGTTTCCAATTGACTCGGCTAAATGCAAACCTGCTTGAAAAGAACTACGGAGTACAATGCAAATCCCCTAAAGAGAGCTAGAATGCAGAAAAAAAAACTTACACTAAAAATGTAAATAAAAAGAACTTACGCTGAAAAAGGAAAAGTATAGAAACCATCACGCAAAACACCACAGGTTGCATGCTTGCTCACCCCTCAACACGCTTCAACGCCAAGCACCGCCTCCACGAGTTCGCTGCACGTCTGGCACTCGCCGGACTGAGCGTCTCCTCCACCATCCTCCTCTCGCTCTACCTTTGCTTGCAGTGAAGGATGATGTGGAGCTCAAAAAGGAAGTGCAACTCCCTTGTCGATCTCGGAAATGGGAAGACACATGGGTTTAGGGGAATGAGTCCATGGTGATCAAATCTGACGTCGACAGGGCTGCGGCATGCCTGATTCATCGCCGGCAAGTCTGATTCGACGAAGTCGGTGCTTCATGACAAGGTTAGTGTTCACTAATTTTTTTTCCATAATTGATGGATGTTTTTCAAATGCGGCAAACTCGTACACATGTTGCTGCAAACACATGAGTGAGATGTTGCAGCGATTGTGTGTGTTTGTTGTAAATGTTTCTTCAATGCTAGAAATTTTTCGTGAGTGGTTGTAAACGTTGTCCTCCCATGACGCATTTTCTTTTGACTTTTTTTGAGTTTTGCTACATACTTCGTATATTTTTGGTGCATTGGTGTTTTTCGACATGTTGTGATGCTTTTGTGCGGTTTTAACCCACTTCAAGATGAAATGTAACAGTAATATTTCAATAGTACACAAAAATTCTTTGCTGGTTGGAGGTAGGATGCATGAGTAGGGCGACTGAAATTTCGAGTTTAATGCCATCCGACAGCGGGGGAGGGGGCGATATTCACCGCATCAGCCAGAAAACGTAGAGCACTGGCCTTAAAAATGATCTAAAAATAATGTAAAAACTTCAGAAGATAAATATAAGTCAAGAATGTCGGGAAACAACGTGCAAGGTTTAAAAGCATTTCTAAATTGGATGTTGTACAAGAGTTTGTCCCGTATAAACAAGGTGAAAAGATCTTTTCAAGACCCACCTATGACTAAACAAAAATATGACATATGAAGAACGCTAGTTAGGAATTGTTCTCATTGGAATAGATACTTTGGGGCTATATTCTTCTTGGGGAACTTTTCTCATGCAACGACGGGAGCACACAAGGTGGTGTGTTCCTCCTCTTGAGTTTATCACCCTTCATTCCACTTCTCCTTTGTCTTCCTTCAGATGATAAAAGGTGGAGGAGGCGACTAAAGGGATTGGCAACAAACGTTAGATTTCAAACTTCATTGGCGATGAGGCCAACCGCTGTCGCGCCATCAACATGCATGAGTGTATCACAATCACCGACATTGTTGATACCTTACTTAAGAAAGGTGCTTAATCTAAGACCAAAATTAATAGTCAAAGTAGAAGTCACTAGCAGCGGAGGAAAAAGCAAAGTAGAAGTCACTTGCATGTCGTCTGAGGCTAAAAGAAATAGTCAAAGTAGAATTAACTATGCTCATGTGATAGTCTCAAAAAAAAAACTATGCTCATGTGATCACTTGAGACCGACACTCGTAGTGATGACAATTCTTTTGAGAAATATATTTGACATTATTGATCAAATAACTAACACACCGCTCCCTTGCAAGACAGACTGTCAAACGGAGGTGAAAAAATTCAAGCACAAAATATCGGGTCACGAGGAAAAATTAACATAATCACCATCGTCATCACGGACAAGACTGGCGGAAACGCCATAGGATAAACCGTCAGATCCGACGACCTGTGGGAAACAAAACACCACATGCTCCTCGATGGTAGCCGAGCCGACCAGGACAACAACACAAGGACGGAGATAGAGGCAAAATGCAACTCCACAAATATGAGGATCTCCCCCATTTATCTGAGACGTCCAAATGCTTTACGATTCGAGCACAAATTATAAATGAATCTTCAAATATCAATGATTATCAATAATTTCTGGATTTATGTAATCTAATTTTTGGATTCATGTATTAACAAGAAATTTTTATACATGCATTGACAAAAAAATAAAATGTTTTTATAGTACCGTTCGTTGAATGCAAAATCGACGGTTATAATAAGCGGAGAGATCCTAATAGTTGTGAAATGACTGTGTTGGAGATAGACACTACAGGAACAACGACCTATGCCGACGGCCAGCGGCTAAGCCTACGGCTTTTTGTCGGGGCCGTCGGCTTAGGGACTGAGCTGGGCTACGCAGCAAATTAGCCGTCGGCATAGATAAAACCGTCGGCGTAGAGGCTACGCCGACGGCAATGCCGTCGGCATAGGTTACAGGGCTACGCCGACGGCAAAGCCGTCGGCCTAGCTATGTTTTTCATTTTTTTTCCTATTTTTCATCTAATATGGAATAATTCATATCTTTAAATTCGTAAATCAAAATTTAACAAATAAAATGTCTAAATTGATTAGAAAAATGAGAGGAATCCAAATATGACATCCATATCATATTTTTCATCATGTATATAACTTTTTGCAATATATTTTTGGTACTTGCTTAATAAAAAAAGTCATTTTTTGGTACTTAAAAAAATGATATTTATAAAAATATTTTACAAATTATTTTTGGCAACAATGTTTGCCATAACAAGACACACCTATGCGTCAAATATGGACACTGTTTCACAAATTATGGCATGGGGTCCATTTTGACCGTTTTTATGGATAAAATATGGAGACTTTATCAAAAAAAAGTCAAAAAATGAAATCCTTTGGCACGGAATCCTTTTATGTGTACTAGTTGCAAGAAAGAATGATAAACTTGAGTTTTGACAAATTTTACAAAATATTCTTCACAAAAATGACAATCATCTATAAACATGTATAAGTTTCGAATCAAATGACCTACATATGATCATTCCCGTGGCATAATTTGTGATAATGTGCCCATATTTTAAACATAGGTATATCTTGGTATGACAAACAATGTTGCAGAACTGAGGTTTTTCAAATTAGTTTTATAAATATCATTTTTTCTTTTTTAATTATCAAAAATGATATTTTTTATGAAGCAAGTAAAAAAAATATGGTGGAAAATGGCACCCATCCAATTATCACACAAAGTAGACCATATTTTATAGATAATCCAGCAATATTACGAATTTTCTCGGTTTCTACCTAATTTCGCCTATTTAAATGAATTTATGCCTATTTTTCGAAAATAATTGAATTTTGAACTACAATTGTGTGATAGTTTGCTCTGAATTTTTTACAAAATTCATTTTAAGATACACCAGTAGTGGTTATATCACAGAACTATCGATAGTTTAACCTTTTTTCAACAAAATAAAAAAAAGTGACAAAATAGTCAATATTTGAAATCCTTTGGCATGGAGTCCTTTTATGTGTACTAGTTGCTAGGATAAATGATAAACTTGTGTTTTGACAAAGTTTACAAAAAACTTCTTCACAAAAATGTCAATCATCTATAAACATGTATAAGTTTCAAGTCAAATGACTAAGTTATGACCATTCGCGTGCCATAGTTTGTGATAATGTGCCCATTTTTAACACGTAGGTGTATCTTGTTAGGACAAACAATGTTGCAGAACTGAGTTTTTTCAAAATATTTTTATAAATATCATTTTTTTCATTTTTTAATGTCAAAATGACATTTTTTGTGAAGCAAGTACAAACAATATGGTGGAAAATGACACCCATCCAATTATCACACAAAGTAGACCATATTTTATGGATAATCCCCAAATATAAGTATTATATGCAATATTCATTGCTACATAATCAAATGAAAGAAGAAAAGAAAATACCAATAACATCTTCTGGACCAATGGAATGACAGCTCGTGGATCGCTGACATGGCAGCCTGATCACAACCATCCGTCCATATCCAACGATCCTCCAACAACGAAACAAACACACCACGCACGCACGGACGAGAGAACCCACCAGGTCCATCCAAACCTTATCCCATCGCAAAATAAAAACACAAGCCAAACATTTCCCCATCCAATCCCATCCCACCCACCAGGAGCATCGCCGGCCGCGACGGTCCTTGGCTCCTCATCCGCGGAGGAGAAGAGGTGGTGGCGTGTTGCGCCGGGCATTGCCGGCCCTCCTCAGACATCGCCGTGCACGATGGCCCGTGCCTCCCGCGAGCGCCTGGCGGATGTGTATGCGGGCGATGGCGCCAGGAAGGGCAGACGCAGGAGGCGCGTGGCCGGGCTGGAGCGCTGGTTCTTCGCCGTCGTTCGCGCAGGTCGCAAGCGGGACAACCTCAGCGCCTCGTCCGCCGCCTCCGCGCGCGCTCTCGCCGCGTTCCAGGCCGAGGCCGCCACCGTCCCTCCATGCTCGCCTCGGCCTCCACTGGATCTTGGCCAAGCTCTCCGTCCTGGCAGTCCAAGCGGCAGCAACAGCGGCCAAGTCGCAAGCCCTCCTACACGGCTTCTTCGACGGCGACGACTGCCTCAGTTCACGCCGGAGGAGAAGGAGCGGATGCGCGAGAGGCAGGGCAGGCGCATCAACAGCGACGACGGCGACGCCCTCGACCGCCCCCAGCACCTGCTTTGTCCACGCTGCAGGGTTTCGTGCCATCGCGACCGCCCCAGCCCACGACGGCTTTCTCGCCTTCCCCGACCCGACCCGTCCCCGGCGAGGGACGGTTTTTTTTTCTGACACGTGGAGACCTAAGCCGACGGCAAAGCCGTCGACATCGGTGCTGCCAGCGCCACTGGTTGTCGTGGGCCCCATCTGCCTTGCGCGGATGTCAAATTCGCCGCTGGCTCGATTTTGGCCGTCGGCACAGCCTACGCCGACGGCTTTTGTCTATGCCGACGGCCTCATGAGCTACGCCTACGGCCACCTAAGCCGACCAACCTGAACCGACGGCCTTTGGGCTTCTCCCGACGGCAAACTGCCGTCGGCGTAGAAGCTCGTTCCTGTAGTGAGAGTCATTGAACCCTTATTCCGCGCGAAACCATCTTCATCAGACACGGACAACACACAAAACCTGAACAAAACTATACTACAAATAAGACGTAGATCCGGCGTGCCCCTTGTCTCCAGACGCCAGAGGCGAAGTAGGCCGACAGCCAGGGCAGTGCAGAAGCTTACTTCTCCGGCGGCTGCTAGGATATCACGCGAAAGAAAGCTTTTTTCTTGTAGAGACAAATTTGGACACATGCATACGAATTCCACTTGTATCCATCCAATTTACGCTCGATATTTCTAATACGAATTTCACTAACTCAAGATATATGTTTTATGTCCTTTCTCGTTGTCGAGCTCTGCAACCAGAGCTAATATAGAGAGGCGTGCCTCATATGCACGCCACCAACCTACGCTAAATCCGTCAGGCCGGCAGCTCCTTGGCCTTGCCGGGCCCGTCCGGACGATACGGGGCGATGTACGTGGTTTCCACGAGCGGCGGCAGCAGCTCGTCCTGGATGCACTTGTATATCTCCCTGCAGTGCGAGTCGACGATCCTGGAGAAGTTGACGGTGTCCGTCATGGTCTGCATCACGTCCTCCTCGACCAGCACAGGTTTCCACTCGGTCGCGAGCACCATGGAGAGCCGCTCGGCGTTCTGCTCGAGCTGCTCCTGCTGGTTCTCGAACAGCACCTGAGCTATGGCCAGGTTGGCCCTCTCAAAAGGGTATGTCCGCACCTCGTCGTCTCCGAACATGTAGTAGGCGAAGGCGTAGGACCGGGCCAGCACCAACCGCGCCGCCAGCAGGCTCCGGTGCGCGCTCGCCAGCCAGCTCGCGTCCCGCAGTAGGGGGCGGAAGAAGCTCGACTCCAGCTGCAGGATCCCCACCTGGATGGACGTCCACATGTCGTCCTGCTCCGCCTTGCGCGAGTTGAGGTGCACGTTGAAGCGGTCGGAGTAGTGCATGTACCGCAGCATCTGCCGCCTGATGGCGTCGTGACTGGCCGCCTTGTTCTCATCGTAGCGGTTGCAGCTGTTGTGGGTGTGATCTAGGGTTCCGCCACACGCATAGATGTATTTATTTGTTTATTTAGCATAATATGAAGCTCTGTTAGTTGTTAGTAGTATGATAATCCGTTTTGAACTTTATTAGACCAAAACTGCAACACTTATTTTGGATCAGAGATTATGGTATTAATGCGTACCAGAGTTGCTTGCCGCATATGCAGCTGACGTGGTTGCAGCCGCCATCCTTCTGGATGGGCCTGTGGCAGCCGGGGCAGCTCTTGGTGTTGATGGAGATCCACTTGAGGTTCTCCGAGTCGCCGCGGAACTTGGCGTCCCACTGGTCCCACATGGTGCACGGGACCGGCGAGTGTGCCGGCGCCGCGCAGTTGAAGCAGAAGCTCACGCCGCAGGGACACTCCACCTCGCAGTACCGCTCCCTCGCGTCCACCTGGATCACGTCCACCCGGATCGCGCGGCCGCAGTGCGGGGCGCTCGGGCACCACTTCACCGACGCGTTGTTCTCCAGGTACGATTCCACGACGAAGCCGTCGAAGCGCTTGGCCGCGTCGGGGTACTTCCGGTTGAGGAGGCGCCGCACGGTGGTGTCGTCGCAGATGGCCGCGCACTTCACCTCCATGCAGTGGATTTGTTTCCTGCCGCTGTCTAGGGAGGCGAGGAAGTGCTCTGTCCAACCTGAACAACACAGAGTTAAATCAGTGCCAAGAATCAAATAATATACGAGTATTAACTTTGTGCGAAATCTGAGGTTCAAAAGTTTTTGTCAACAGAATAAAAAGGTCCAAAAGTGAAGCTAGATTTCCCCTCATTTTTGAAGAGAAACACATGATCATTAAGTGCCTTTTTGGTTCTAGGACCTTCAAAACGTTGAACAAATAATGTAACAACAAGATGTCATGACATATTGAACTCCATTGGTGCAAACCACATGAATGTATAATACTTGTCGTTTGGTTGTGTTGTTAGAAAAACAGGATATTTTTCGAAAGATTGTCTGTATATCATACAAACAAAGAAAATTTCAATGAGGTTCGACACCAAGGGAAATTATCCAATGAAATTGAATGTACAATGTACACTATAGAAAACATTCTTATAGTTTCAAATCATGCTAACCAAACAAGCTCTATAGAAACAAATTGTGAGAAATGAAATCTCCCAAATTGCTATGAAATTCCTTTGAACCAGAAAGGCCCTAAATCTACAGAATAAGTTCTAAAACAGATCAAGAGGCAATATGAATTTTCTTGGGAAATAGCTGAGACATGTAGGTACTCACAGTCGTTGCAGAAGCAATGCCCACAGTCCATGGTCGAGACATCGGACAACTGGGAGACATCCTCAAAGCACACGTTGCATGTGGCAATTCTAGGTATGTTCTGAGATGCCATATTGGCCGGAGCCATGGTGCTATTATCCTCCGGCAGCACCACGATGTCCGCTTCCCTTAATAACCCTTCTCGCCCTCTGCGCTCGAGGAAGTCGTGGATGCGGTCCATCTTCCACTGGTGATGCATAAGGAGAGCGCGTGCGTTGTGTGGCTCTAGGCTCACCAAGTTCATAACCATGGACAGATCTTGTTGCTGTAAGATGGATGTCAAAGAACAGTGTCATGAGATGGAATTAATTATTGTGGGTATGATGATATAAAGTTTGAATTTTTTAGCAAATCAGTTCACCTGGGCTGCTGAAAGGGACTTCCTTGGGATGGCCTGCACCAATTAGTAGATGCAATAGTTCAATCAGTACATGTTCTCAAAACAATAATAGAGTAAATAAATTAATGAATAAATAATAAAGCAAATGTCCAAAAGGTTTCCATCTTTGAGAAATTTAAGAATAGAGTAAATATCATTGTATTCCTTTCTGAAAAACAAAAAAAATGCACGTGTGCAACAAGCTTATATCGTTGCTGCTTGTTTGCAAGCCCTAACCTTGCATTAATACGGTGGCGTGTACTGTAAAAGAGACTGAAACTATATAATACGGAGTATATGTTAGAGTGACCACAAAATACCATCTAGCATAGGTGAAGACAAAAAAAAACTGTCTGACTCTAACACCAATGACTGCTACTTTATTTTTGGTGCAAGAACATCGGAACTGAATCGATTGACTAATTCAGATTGGAGTTCGTAAAACCGAGTAAAGAGCAGAGAGGCTGTCTGTTGGCTCACCCAATGATCAGCGCGGAGCTCCCGCTGCGGCGCGTCCTCCTCGTCGAGCAGCCCGACGTCGTCCTCGTCCGCCGCCAACCCCTCGTCCCACTCGTCATCGTCGTCGTAGTCGTAGCACTCGTCGTCGCTGGCCATGACGAGACGACGGGCTGGGGTCTGATCGCGCGCGGGCGGGCGGCCTGGCTGAAGGCAAGGCGAGGCGGCGGCGAGGTGAGGGTTAGTAGATTTTCTTAGTTACTAATCTTGACTATATATATCAGGTTTTATTTGCTATATAATCATGTATGCCACATGATTTTCTTAGTTAATCAGCGAGAGGGATTTAGACGGGAGGGCAGGGGACTGAGCCGTGGACCCGTTTGACTTACCACTATATCACTATATGGTACGTACGGTGGGAACGTTGGCACGCTGCCAGGTAATCAACAATGAGAGGATTGGACAATCGGTAAGAACAGCTCAATTCTATTTCAGATTTAGTCACCAACTAAACTATGCAACAACAAGCAAGAGGGAGCATCAAGGTATTGCTCGCCCCATGGGTGGGTAAAGCCAAAGGAGGCTATATGGAGTTAAACGTAGATGCATCTTTTGATCTGGACAAAGGTACAGGGGTGACTTGCTCAATTATCAGAGACGAGCAAGGCTTCTTCGTGGCTGGCCATATGTGTGTCCCTCCTTCTGTCGAAAATGTGTATACTGCTGAAACATGTGCACTGAGAGGGATTGTATGTCGTCTCTGGTTGAGGCCATGGGGTGCAACAAACCGATCGTGCACTCGAGATGATGAGGAAGGGAGGTAATACTTTCGCCCAGCTTCAGCTATCTTTGAAGATTGCATCTTCTTCTGCCAGGAGTTCACATAGGTTATTTTCGAGCGGTGCCCTAGGGAGGCTAATATGGCAACAAATTAGTTAGCCACTAGAGCGGATGGCCCTTTTTCAAATGTTTGGAAAGAGGACCCCCCATATTTTATAGTTGATGTAATTTGGAACGATGTATCTGTGTTTCCCAATTTACTATAAATCTCCATATGATAGATTTCCCTGAAAAAAGTAACTGCTCTTCTATTTTCATTTTAAACCTGCCATTGGCAAAGCTAATGCTCCGTGTTTTCCGCGTGGTCAATCAAGAAGTAACACATCCAACCAAGAAGTATATTTTCAGACGGAATAGGCAGTAGCAGACGTAGTCAATGCAAAAATGTGTAGTCACTACACGTATTTTAATACATTTTTTTTGCATGATTATCTTGTTGTGTTGTCCAAAAACTGCGTGGACTACACAATTTGTACGTGGCTCAGCCACTGGGGATAGGCATCTTCAGAGAAAGACGTCGTCCAGGTTGCCGCCTCTCGGTCTTATCATTAGGGCCAGGCCAGGAAGTAACAAATGGTTCAGCCGTGACATGAAAATCACATAACTCACTCGTAGGAGGCGAGAAAGGCAAAGGGCGCACCTTCATTGTAAAATACAGAGTCACATAACAGTTGGGCGCGATAAGGACCGAGAATCCGTTAGATTGTCCTATGATCAAAGAAGGATGTGTCAATTTGTTAGTCAAATTTTACTCTCGTCTAAAGTTCACATATAAATCGGTCAGGACCGAACAAAAGACCGAATTTGTCGGCACCGGAATTTCTAGGAATAAATCGTTCTTGGATTTTTTTTGGCGGGGACGGTCTTCAATTTTTTTTTTAACAAGGGACGGTCTTCAATTCTTGATGATGGTATTACAAAAAAGACCGATTTTACAAGTTTTTTTCTTCATCTTAACCCTTGGGTTTGTTTGGGCCCAACTAGTTTTGTACAGTAACCTGCAGCGGAGTTGGAATGCGGCCCAGCACGGAGGAAATTCGCGGCCCAATGTTCAGAGCCATTCTGGGTCTAAAACTAGGCCCTTAGTCGCCCCTTGCTGTCCTGACCTACCTCAAGCCGACCCAGTGCGCTGTGGAACCTCTCCCGAGCCACCGCCGTCGCCACACACATCCCCGCCGCCTCTACGCGCGTCGCAGCCGTTCTGGTTCTTCCCTGCCTTGCTCATAACGTCGCCGCCGTTCTGGTTCGACCTCCTCATGGCGTCGCTGCTGTCTCCATCCCCCGCAGTCTTGGACTCTGGTCTTTGAGGTACGAGCTTAATTAATTGATCCCTAACCAGCCTCCACAGATTCTGGCTGTGCCCTTGCACACCCGGCGCACCATCTTGATTCACCCCTGGCTTTCTTGGGTTGTTTCTAGCGTTTTTTTCCACGGATTTTAAAAAAAAATCTGTGAGCAAGATAGGATGGGTAGGTTTTTTTTTTTTTTTTTTTTTTTTGCTGCATGATGGAGTAGTAATAGCAGTAGTTTCTTCTCCAAAAGGAATTTAGGGTAGACGAATGCTGCTAAGTACTGTAACTTGCTACAATTTTTTTCAGTGACACGGCTGTCTCATTATTATTGTATTTTCCACTGCAGTACGTTGAGCAACGGAGCAGAATGGGAATCGCCAAGGAGGAAGATAAGAAAGATCCACCAAGACGCTGTGGAAGTAATGGAGATGAAGGTGGCCAAGTTCTCGCGGGGGAAGGCTACTAACTTGGCGGTATGGCTATTACTCTCCTACAAATGTAGTAGTGGAAGTTCAGCGCTAATTGCTATTTGACATTTTTGGTTTTTCATTGGAATGGCTTTGCAGAATTTGCGTGATAAGAAATTGAAAGGACAGTTGATTGGAAAAGAGAAGCTAATTGGACTATCTGCCAAAGCTGCCGCGCAGGCTGAAAAGGTGAGTTGTGGTAGATTTGTTGCTATATAAAAATATATAAGTAGCTGTTTCAATAGAGGGCGCCCACAGTAAGAGTGCGTGCATGATACAAGTGAATCTGGTATTCTAAACTGCAATCTTGTTGATATTCTATCATATAGTTCTATCTTAAGCTGTTAAGTGTACTCATATTATGTATAAGATTTACATGTTAAATATGACATGGGTCTATCTTCCGTTTTCACCAAAAGAAGTGATAGCCAACGAATTGCTCAGAAGATTTTCTGTTTGTAGGGATCATTTGTTGCTTTAGTTTGATTATTTAATACCACTCACCAGTTTATATTCACCAATAATATAACATCCCAACAATTTAAAATTCCCTGTGATGCCTATTTTTTTTGTTATTTGGCCACCTTATGCTTCTTGATCTTTGTACTTAACTACTGTCGAATAAACATGACATAATTTGCATTTTGCTGATTTTCTATTACTCTACTTAGAGCCTGAAGGTTTCGAAAAGACATATAGATATGAGCAACAATCTATTGTTCAGGAGGTGGACCTTTTGAGTTAAGAAAACCATTTGATATGATCTTACCTGGTAACTACTTTTTTTTCTACCGTTCTTGAAATTATGCCGCCGGCTACATGAACCAGTACCAATAATGACCATGTCCGATGATCATACTTATGGAGTCCCATTAGATGATTATAGCTTCCAAATCAAAGTATTTTATTTCTAGATATTTATTTGGTATGTCTTCTTGGGATTTTCCTGTGCTTGTCTTCTTCAAATACAGGCGAAAGTTAGTTCATTAAACATTTGTAACCATAAATTCATATTGACGCTATCAGTTTTGCACGATTAATTGATTTCAGTTATTTGAGTAATTGACTGTGAGAACTTTGCTGTAACCTATTGTATTTCGACATTAGACATGCTCTATAGGGCCACCTTGTTGAACTTCCTCCGTTGTTGATTTATAACCATCGATATATGAGGGGGCTGACTAGCTCTTGTTTTTCTTTTCGCAGAACTTGGTCCATATATTCTAGAATACACATCAAATGGTCGCTACATGGTAGTAGGTGGACGAAAAGGTCATATTGCTATGATGGATATGTTGAATATGGATCTCATCAAGGAGTTTCAGGTCAGTTTTCAGCATTTAAGCAGTTTTCCAGCATGTGGATTTATGTTTCCATTTGAAGATTCAAATTTTAGTCAATTTCTAGCTTAGTAAAAGTGTGTGCCTTTTGTTGGATCTCCGTGCAAGCTTGAACAAATAGGAGGTTGGCATTCGGTCTCCGTGCTCCTTTTCTTTGGAGCGTTTAGGCAGCGGCTAATAGTACCATTTTGAACCTTGTTGGTTTGTATCGTCGAGAAGATTTTCTGGTGGTCTTTACTTTTGATGGTGATGATAGAAAAGAGCAAAAGACCCCCTCGTATTGTTGTCCCTGGCCAAATATGTTACTCTCACCCGCCACTGTTCTCCAGAACTATCCCCTCGTTCTTGTAATCAAAATGATTGTAGACATTTCTAACGTTATATCTTATTGCACTTCATGTATACTGTGCTTATATGATGTTTTTTTCTAGGTGAGGGAAACTTTGCGTGATGTGGCATTCTAACACAATGAGCAACTCTTTGCAGTCGCCCAGAAAAAGTAATTTCTTGACTCTACTTAAACTTTGCAACATATTTCCATTGTGCATAAAATATGTTAATGTGTTCCATCTTCTAGCCTTTAGAAAATGTAAGAAGATGACCCTATGGCTTGATGCTCTAGAAAGTTCACACCAACCTATGCTCAGATCCCGGAACATAAGAACCAATATTACAAAATGGTTTGATTTGTGGACCATTCGTGCTATAGAATTCGCTACATGGTTCCTTGTGCACTTTACCTTGAGGGGTATCATCATAATTATGACATCTGTGAACAAGAGGCCTAATATCTGACTGTCTCTTGAATTGTTTGTACATATACATGCGAGGTAGACACTGCTTAGAAGTTAGAATTGCCTTCTGAATTCAATACATGGGAACGGGTTGTTGGTCTGACTTTGGGATGGTTTGGCTTTAGTAAGCCGCTAGTTAATACTGTACGCAGAATGGTGCTTAGCAGTTGTAAATGCCTGCTAACCCTAACTCCCTTTTCACACACCAAATCATGGTAGGACCCTTGAAGAGTTGTGCTGTCATGCTTATTATGATACAATTTCTGTGATTTTTCATTTTTTTAGTTCCTCACAAGAATATTGTTGAAACAGGTATCCGTACATATATAATCGTCATGGCACAGAAATTCATTGTCTAAAGGTAATTATGATGTGAATACCTTTGCGTTCATGATGACTGTATCCTAGTTATCGATGATTTTGAGAATTTATTGTAACTGTCAATTTTACACATGCTCGCAGTCAGTATGTAAAAAAATTAGGTAATAATAGAATGTTCCTGTTCATCGTTGTTCTTATGAATCCACATAACTAACTAATGATATAAATGGATTTTCAAATTAGCTACATTCAAGTGTTTTGTTCTTATCAGCATGCAATAAACTCTGTCTTTACTCGGAAAACTAATAAAGTACCACCCAAACCACATACTGGTCTAGATCCACATGTCAATGGAAAAACCATCTTTAACAACTTCAAGCTTTGGAGTGGCCAAATGCCCTGCGTGCAAATAGCCTAATAAATAATGTATATGTGTTATTTTTTTGCCAGAGGGCTTTCCGGTATGTACTTATTTACTATTAAATGGGAGTTGGTGATGGTTGGTCACCTCTAAAACACTCAACATACATCATTAGACACATCCTGACCATCCAATTCCCTCTCCAGCACTCAACGGCAGACCAACATACACCCTCCGATCGTCCAAAATCTCACGCGTGTGAAAACTATCATATTCATTGATTATGGAATCGTTTCAATCGCTAAAATCACGGAATTTTGAATAACTTGTAAAGCAATTAAGCAAACCAAATAACTCCGTCGCTACAATCACGGGAAAAGCAATTATAAGCACCCCGCACCGTAATTCTCCCATAGATACGCCGCCCCCTGCCGATCGCCTCACCTTGTTCCCGTCGCTCCGCCTCCCTATTCGTCACCGCGCCGCCTCCCCATCCTCACTCAACCCTGCCAGTACCGGCACCGGCGCCGGCGCGTTCGCTCTGGAACTGCACGACTTCCTCAAGAGTACGTCGCCACACCGACAACATGGCCGACCCTCGCTGACGCGCTCATTCCGAAATTGTGCAGCTAGCGTTCTCACGAGTGCATCATCGCCCCGACGAACAAGATGATGCTCAGCTCGCCTCTGAGTGTCTTCATGCTCATCAGATTAGGGCTATAAAGAAGACCCGACGAGATCAAATCAGAGGTGTATCATTGCGAAGCCACTGTGACGCCAGCACGCCACCGATGCCCAATTTCTCTTCTTTGAGTGGGTCTCGTTTTTCGTCAACTGAATCATTGCATCTCAATCTTACTACCGTGCAGGACCGGGCCCACTGTGGTGCGGAACGTGCCGGCCGCACAGGGCCCCAAAATTTTGGGGGCCCAAAATTTGAAGTTTACCTACTTGTATAAGTCTTAACTAAACAAAATTGTAAATAAAAGCATTGAAGAAACAGAGGCTGTAGTGGTCAGGACGAATTACCTCGTCCATGAGGTAAATGGTTCGAACCTTGGAGCATCATTTTTGTCCATCATTATATTTTTGTCGAGTTTGGCCAAACCTATAGACTTCAGGTAAATGATTCGAATCCTCCTTGCCGTATATTTTTGCCCATAGTTTTAACCGCGAAAATAAAAAAATGAGTTTAGCCTCACGTACAGATTTCGGGTAAATGGTTCGAATCCTTCTTGCCGCATATTAATTTTTGTCCATTGTTTTAACCGCAGAAAAACAAAAATAAGTTTAGCCACATGTTGTCTTTTTCTCTAAGGGGGAAATCGACGCACTAACCTTGCAGGCTAACAAAAATGATGCCTTGGAGCTACACCACATCGTGTGAAAACAGGCCTATATATTATCTATTTATTTAAATTAATATTTAACCAGCTTTACAAATAGTATTGATATTTTTCAAAGATGAACGGAATTAATAGTTAAGACCGGTTCGTAAAATCTGTAGGCCCTCATCTAGGCACCTGGCCGTGATGTACTGGACTAATACAAGAGGCTAACTTGTCAATCGATCAAGTTAGTGGCGTGAAAAAACTGACAAGAAGCGTCGAGCTCCAGTTCGTATTCTGTTCCTTCTCGACTTACTCTGCGCTTGCGATCAGCCGGTCACCCACCCACAATCCCGATCGGCACTTCGGTAGGAATTGGTTGCCGAATTTGACGAAGAGGGAATAGGGCCCCATTTTATAGTTTGGCACAGGGCCCCGGATTTTACCGGCCCGGCCCTGCTACCGTGACCAGTTAGCAACTGCTGTACCTACCTGCATGCCTCCATCGCCCATGCACATACCTCGTGCTATCTTTGAGCCTCTAATGGTTATGAATCTGTCAGTTAGGTAAAGCTTACAATACACTCTCCCAATTCTGTACATACCATGTTTTTTCTTACGATGAACTGAGGATCTTGGAAAGATATTCAATAGTTGTAAGGTTTCTTTCTTAGGAAGAGTAATTTTAGCAATGATTTATTTGATGGCATATGGATACATTGTTTTGGCCCGCTCTTAATTAGTTGTGTTGATCACTGGCATATACGTCTTTTAATATCTTCAGGTCCTAGGCATGGTACTTCTGAGCTCTTTACAAATGGATATGTCAAGGGATTCGTTGTACAGGTCCTAATCTTTTATTTAGCATCTTCAGAAGTGAATTCACCATTTTTTAATCTTCTCTGAATTGAGTCTGCCATTGTCAAACTGATAGTCACAGCTTTATCTTGCGAATTGGTATTTTAGCGTAATGGCTTGTTTCTGTACACTTGTACTTGTAATAAATTAGTTAATTAATACAGTATATCAAGATGGAGAACTGAGTTTATACAATTTTGGTTGAAACTGGCAATTTCACTTCTTTAAATCTAACTAGATCATTTTTTTTTTCCGCGGAAACTTACTAGATCACGTATGGGGTATACTACTAGATTATTGGCCTGCTACCCAGCTCTGCTTATCCAAAGAAAAGCTGAATTGTATATTTATACGCCATATTTTCAAAAAATCCATCCATTTAGGTACCTGAATAAGTTACCAGTACTTCTCCCAGAATAAGAATAAAAAACTGATTTCAAAAAAATATATGGATTTATTTAGGTACCTGAGTTGTATTTTGGAAATGCCTCGATTCATTTCGTTAATTATCTCAGGGTTAAATTATTGTTCCTTTTCTCTATGCTTTTCTTCTGAAATACTGGCACTAAAAATAGTCTCTGAGCCAATTACATTAAAAAAAAAACTAAAGGCACTATCTTAACTTGTTGAAAACATGCTGACTTCTACACAACCAACAATCCTGACATTGTATGAGAATACCAAAATATCAAAAGCGTCTAAGGGAGCAGATGTTAGTTAATAATAAAAGAGTAGTTCTGCATACGACATCCAATTATATCTTTTGTTGAAATACACTTTCAGTAAAGTGGAAACTCACATTTTCAGTAAAGTGTAATCTCTATGTTTTTACAATGCTATGCAGCTATCGTTTTTATACACGTGAGTTTTCACATAGACCATATGTATATGTGCGGCGAGGAAAAACACTTGATGACCCGTAGCAACGCACGGCCATTCAGCTAGTATTTGTAGCAATCAACTAGACAGGTATTGTAACTTCAATGTGTCATATTGGTGAAAGATGTGCTATCTCCAGAATGCTGTTATACCTTATTTTTGGGAGTTTAATCAGTGATCACTCCTATGTTTCACAGGAACATGGCAAATCCCTAAAACTTTAGTTTCTTGATAAACACTTCCTCTTAGCATCGATAAACAGCTTCGGGCAGCTCCACTACCAAGATATGAGCACTGGTGAGATGATTGCAAACTACAGGACAGGTCTTGGGCGTACGGATGTTATGCGGGTAAATCCCTACAATGCTGTCATTGGCCTTGGACATGCTGGTGGCAAAGTTACCATGTGGAAGCCAACCAGTGTGAAACCACTTGTCACAATGCTGTGCCACAATGGCCCTGTGACTGCAGTTGCATTTGAGAGGGGCGGTAATCTTATGGCAACTGCAGGTGTTGACAGGAAGATTAAGATTTGGGATCTCAGGAAGTATGAGGTTGTGCATGAGTACGGTGCACGTGCCCAGGCCTTGGATTTCAGCCAGAAGGGGTTGCTGGCCGGCAGTAACAGGTCTCTAGTAGAGATATACAGGGATTCTGGGGGCCAGAATTATCAAAGTTATATGAAGCATAGAATGGTAAAGGGATATCAGGTTGGTAAGGTTTTGTTCCGCCCTTACGAGGATATTTGTGGCATTGGACATTCCATGGGTCTCTCTTTCATTCTAGTTCCTGGATCAGGCGAGGCCAACTTTGATACCTTTGTTGAGAATCCTGTGGAGACTGCCAAGCAAAGGAAGGAGGAGGTGCATGCCCTCCTTAACAAGCTTCAACCAGAGACTATCATGCTCAACCCAAATATGATCGGTAACGTAAGACAGCCAAAGAAGAAAGAGAAGAAGACCAAGAAGGAGATTGAAGAGGAGATCGAAGATGCCGTGGAGGCCGCCAAGAACACTAGGGTCAAGAAGAAGACCAAGGGTAGGAGCAAGCCCAGCAAGCAGGCCAAGAAGGAGGAAGTGGTCCTGAGAGGCAAGAGGCCTTTGCTGGATCAATACAAGGAAATCGAGGGGCGTCCTGACAAGAAGCAACGGACAGGTGAGAAGACCGAGCTGCCGAAAGCCTAGCAGCGGTTTGCCAAGAAAGGGCAATCATGATCTTGTGTATCGATTATCGTTAGCATATGTTGTACTATGAGGGGTAGCTGGCAAGTGGTATCTTGTTCCATGTGAACTTGCCACATGAGGCCATGGTGCCGAAAAGGATGGATCTGAATTTTGCTCTAAACTATCTATATTCCTGCTGGGCATGGCCTCCAGGTTGAAATGCATCTCACTTGTTATCTTTGCTAAGTTCCGTGACACATTTTGGACATTGGTGTAGTTCTTCGCTTTTGTTTATAGAACAAGTTTTGTGTTCTTGTATTGTAGACATGTTCCTGAATGTGGTGATTGAAGCTTTGATGGCCTGAAATCCGATTAAAGCTACAGTAAAAACGATTAAAGCTTAGATTATGCCAGCTAAATTTCTCCAGGTTTTCTGAGGTTGGGCGTTACGGATGGTAAGGGCGTGTTTGGTTAGTCACGCGCTACTAGAACGCCACGTTTTTACTCTTTTCGGCCCGTTTGGTGTGCTGGCCCGTTCCTCTTCCCTGCATGAGCACGAAACTTAAAGCACCCCTGGGCCAGGCCCGAGAGGAATGGCCGATTCCACCGTTTCAGCTGAGCCACCCTCTCGCAAGGCAAAATGGGGATCCGGGTGGCCGAGCTCGTGCAGCCAAGGGAGATGGCGCGCGGCCGCGGGGGCACTTCTTCCACGACCAGTGCGTGCAGCGTCCGGTCTTCCACGCTGAAGAGAGCCAGCTCTCTCTCTCTCTCACTTGTCCCGGACTCACAACCGGAGGAGACGCAGCAACCCATGGAGAGGTTCGAGGTGCCTCAGCTGGGGTCACATCTGTTGCTGGCCACGCCTTGTTCTGGTGGCAAGGAGAAGAAGAGCAAGATGGGGAAGACCATGAAGTGGCCTGCATTTCTCTCCACCTTCGTGCTGAACAAGATGTGCGAGATCATCGCCAGCGGTGTGAGGACTGAGAAGGGCTTCAAGGAGGTGCATCTGAACACAGTTGGGAAGCTTGTCTTTGAATTCTGTGCGCAAGAGGTCACCTCCACTTAGATCTACAACCACCTCAGGAAGTGGAGAGCGAGGTGGATCAAGGTGTCGAAGCTGAAGGACTTGAGTGGCGCCCATTGGGATGAGGATACCCACAGCATCATCCTGGAGATTGAGCACCTCAGAGGCCACATTCTGGTTAGCATCATCGTATGCCATCGCTAACTGTCAAACTGTCTGTTGTGTTCGAACACCGCTAACTATCTAACTGTCCTTAGGATCACCCCAAGGACGCTGAGTTCCTTAACAAGCCTATCCAGAACTACACTCAGATGCAGACCATCTTCTCCTACGGCCTTGCCACTGGTAAGCATGCCATGGGATCAGCTGAGCCTCTTGGTTCGGCTGAAGATGCTGAGACGCAGGAGTCGGAGGAGCCTGAACCTGCTGCTGACTTCGGAGGAGGCGCCAAGGCTGACGGTTTTTCACCCAAGGCACCTGGGTCGGGGGAGAGGGAGAGGAAGAGGAAGAGGGGTGCCTTGGTGGACGAGGAGGTGCTCGTCTTCACGAGCATGACCGAGGCCGTCCAAGAGGTGGCAGCCGCCATCAGGGATAGCGTGCCTGTCGACGTGCACCCCGGCCTCATCGAGGCTGTGATGAGCGCGAAGGGCACCTTCAGTGACAGCGCCAAGATTGCTGCCCTTGGCCACCTCCTGGACAACAAGGCGCAAGGCTTTGGGTTTGTTCTGATGGCTGAGGACCACCGTCTTCTCTGGCTCTAGAACTACCTCAACAGGCACTACTACACGGACGCCGTCTGAGTAGTGGCGGTGGTGCAAGCATGCTAGATGGTGTCTGAAGATCATGATCATGATCATGATGTATATTTTGGGTAGCTAGGGCAACAAAACTTGTTATGGCCTGTATATTTTGGGTAGCTAGGACAACAAAACTTCTTACGGTCTGTATATTTTGGGTGCTTGAGGTGGTACATAAGCTAACCCCTTACACGATGAACCAGCGGTGGTAGGATGACACCCTCTTTTGATGTGGTGGTAGGTTAACACCATACTAGCTAGGTAGCAAACACTTGTGCTGCTTGTAGCGATAATCAATGCATGCTTGCTTATGTTGCTTTACTTCATCGCGTGTGTTCTTAGCTTTCCAACTTGTTGCTTCTAATGAAGTATGTCGGTATGTGGTTTTCAGAGGAAGGAATCCAGGAATCTACACAACCTGGGGTGCTTGCTCGGCTCAGCTGTACAAACTTCCCCAACAACAGCTGTGAAAGGTTTGAAACTTTGAGCGAGGCACAGGCTGCCTTCTACTCCCAGCACGAAGAACCTCTGCACTTTGACAGCATTGCTGGATCAAGCCTTCATGGAGCAAGATATGCTGGATCAAGCATGGGTGGAGGAATCATAGCTGGATCAGGACATGCTGGAGCAAGCCTTGTTGTATCAGGCCTTGATGGAGGAAGCAAAGCAGGACATGGTGGATCAAGCCGTGCTGGGTCAAGCAAAGCTGGATCAAGCAAAGCTAGAGGCGACATCAAAGACTTCATCATCCTCGTCCTGATCGTCGTCATTGTGTATTTGTGCCGGTCGTAAGTGTGTATGTACCTTAAACCATGAACATCCTAAAACCTCAATGGGCTGGTAAGCTCACCACTAGGCGTGCAAGGTAAGTGGAACATCCACATTCTGGGCAACCAAACACGGTGATTTGTGGCTGTAATCGCCAATCTGGGCAACCAAACACAACCACCTTGAATTTTTGCACACAGCGAAACGAGCCTGGCTAGAACATTGTGGGCAACCAAACTACATGCACAACATGATTCAGCTCCCGTTTTACCTCAGCCAGGCCCAAGTGAGCCACATATGCAAAATGGCAAATTTCCATGCGACCAACCAATCACGCCCTAAGAGTACGATCCGAATTCGTGGCAGATTCCACGCTTGCCACAATGCGAGGAGAGGAAACGCGAGCTGTGGTCAAAAGAAGGAAGTTTCTAAAGACGACTCTTGTTCATTGTCCCTTTTTTTCAGAGAAGGAGCGACCATTCCATCACAAGACCGTTTTCCTTTTGGAGAAGGGCCAACAAACATTCCATGACGACATTGAAAATATGTAAGGTTTTTGAAAATAAAACATTCCACTATGATAAAAAAGGTGTGTGAAATATCTCACCGCAACAAAGTTGATACCAGTTCATATAAGAACTAAGAGCAACTCCAATTTGACCCTAATTTTTCGGTGGGCACACCGAGTCTCCAACCACTCCCATATTAATTTTTCTTCTCTTTTCACATTAATTAAGAGGAACTAAAAGATAATAGTTGGCTCCGGCGAGTACCGACCCAAACTCCTACAAATTCGGCTTTGGTGGCTGGCAATGGAGGGACTGAAATTTCATGTCGGTTGGGCATTTGGGGAGGACGGGGGACGGCTCTATTCTCTCCCTATATTTGAGGAAAACAATGTGGGATGGGGGTGTTTCTAAATTAGACAGGTGCAACGGAAGAGATGGCGTGGTTTTTCCCGGCCAAAACATAAGGAGGTAAGTTTTTTCGTGATTTTTCTATGTTGCATACGTACGGCCAAATTGTTACAAACTCATATGCGTTTTGTTGTTACATATACGCGAGATGCTGTAAAGATTCTGGATGTCTGCAATTTTTTCTTTTAAACGGTCGTAACATCTAATACTGTAGTGATGTTGTTACAATTACACGGATGAGGGTTTGCTGCGAAAGACGGGACATATATCCTTTGCCCCCGATTCGGTTTGTTCGGATACAGAAGCCACAAAGGACCACTGAAGGACCCGTCCGCCCCTCATGTCGCGGACATCTGATATGGACTCAGCCAAGATCCGCACGAGCAACCCCTCGATGATCGGTGCTAAACCGACCTCCCTCATCGTTGCACCGAGAGAACCCCTCAAGTGGTGACCCAGGCCACCGCCCGGTAGTTGACGGTTGACGCCAAGTAAGTGCGAAAGTGGGATGTCCGGGCCACCCAAATCCACAAGGGGGAGCCGTCCTTGCCGCCACCGTCGACCGAGCGAACTTCGCCCGCCGGCATCCTCTAGTGGCGGCGAGAGGAACGTGGGAGGAGGGAGGGGAGGGCAGCTGGTAGGAAACCCATGTCACCCCCTGAGGACGTTGCAAGAAGTGTTTCTTCCAGATTCATTTTTCAAATCTAGGTGCAAACTTGAATCTTAGCCAAAAGAAACTATTTTTTTTTGTTGTTAAATTACTGAAAATACATGCATGTAGATACTGGTTACAAACTTACGCATGCGACTTTTTGTACAAAAAAAAATGGTCATTCGTGTCCTTCATGAATATCAGAAGAACAAGGAAACTACAATAAGCTAAGCAGCCCATATCATACGAAAGGATCTTGTGATTTTCACACTGGTCACAAATGGCACGATAGGAAGCATTAGCATTGGTAAAATGAAGAAATTTAATACTAGGAAGCATTCGTTCCAATCATATTATAGGCAGCACTACTTGTAGCAAGCGAAGCAATGTAAACGACACATCATTGACATAAATATGAAAAGCCTCAAATAAAATTTAAATATATTGTCGAAATCCTTAATTCTCGTACAGGTAAACCAAGGAAATTAATATATACTAGAACACCACGAAGAAGATTTAACTATTGAAAACAAGAATAAAACTCCATAAACCTGAAAAGTTCTTGCGCCTCCCGAGCTGCATATATTCCCAGACATAAATTTGAGTTCTTTAAACTCAAGTTTAGAATTTTCATAAAAGTGCCACAAATCTGCATTCCCATACATTAAATATTTTGTCTCTGGGAATGCAGATTTGCGGCACTTTTCTCAGTAGAAAAGAGATTCACTTTTCTCAGTAGGCATATCCGAACTTGGTTGAAATTCAATGCAGCACATGGTAAACCCGTGAGTCCGTCTGGAGACACATTCAAATTTGCATACATGACATGGTTGTTGCATTGGACAAGACCCAGTTAAAGGGGTCCGTTGCTTCTCTTAAAAGGAGAAAGTTTGAAGGAAATGGTATAGAAAGCTCACTATAAACTCTAGCAAAGACAAGGCATATACATATCCACGTACCACGCACACCAAAGCATATGCAAGTCAGTACATGATTTCTCTAGTAATGAATGTGAAACTGGAACACCAGTGCATATATAGTAGGAGCTCACAGTTTAGGTCTGGGTTTGGGAGGCGTTGAGGAATGCAGCAACACTGAATGTCTGTTTTGCACTTCAATCCGTGATTTGTAGAGGTCGCAAATGACCGAAGTAGTTGGAAGAAATTCATAGAGGACCGCGTCGTATACGTCGGCTCGTCCGACAGCGCGGTCACCTATTGGCACTGGATCGACGGCGAGGCCAGATACGGTGGTGTGCTCCAGGGCCATGAGATGACGGTGACGTGCCTCACAGTCGTCGGGAACATTCGTCATCAGCTGATCGGCCGACCAGACGATGTCCGTCTGGCGGCGCGATGGAACATAGCACGTCGGCCTATTCCGTGTATACTCTTGCCCTCAGATTATTGGGACTATTAATTGAGTAGGAGTAGATATTTCTCGCACCTGGAGTCTAGTGATCTCTTTCTTTAAAAAATCAAAAGCGTATTATAAGTTTTTAGAAAAAAACTGAAAAACATCTTCTTGTTGGAAATGATGTATCCCACATACGTGTAAAATCTTGATTTGAAATACTTTATATTTTAACCTACACAAATATGACAAATGTGTGGATTTAAATGCACAACACTTCTCAACCTCCAAAATATACAAGTTTTTGTTATTTTTGTGTAGCTTAGAATATAAAACATTTCGAATCAATATTTTACACGTTTGTGGGAATAGAATATCATTAACATCTTGCAGAATTGTTTTCAAATTAATTTTAACTAACATTTTTGAATTTTATATATAGCATCTCGGGAATCAAAATGATTTCCCGCATCAGTACATCCACTGTCCGAGTACGTAATATATATGGAAGTTGAAGCTTTGAGCTCCGTCCATGTCCCCGTCTATACTCTGCCCAGTGCCGTGTACTTAATTTAAGAAGGAAATACGCAGAGCTTTTTGCATTTTTCCCTTCTAGAAGAATCGTCGTAGGACATGGAGACATTAGACATGGGACTTTTGAAACAGCTACGTACGTTGCACCCTCACCGTGGGTTGCAATTAAAAATGTTTCCAAACAAAAGTTCACTCATGTACAGCCACCGAGTAAAATGAACACCCGATATTGTAATTTTTCACCTATTGCTTTTAACCAGTATACATGTCCACTGATCTCGCAACAAGCCCGCAATGAATCGCATTATGGCCAAAACGTGTCGAACACAATCTGATCAGCTGACAAAGCTGCTCACTTACCGCGGGCCTACCACCAAGCAAGTTTATTAAACTAATCAAGAAAGGAATCGATATGGAGGCTAGCTAGCTGCGTTCTGTGGCTACGTGCTTCAAACCATGTTCAGGCCATTGAGAGAAGGTATTCCTTCACTTAGCCATCCACATCATGTAAAAAAGTAAAATATATAAGTTATATATTGGAGAAAATTAATGAGAATTAATTACATTTTAATAAAAAATTATATTTCTAAGAGAACTAGAGAAGACATATGATACAATGGAGAAAATAGTATTTCCTTATTTTCTAAGAGATCACTTTTTATCTAAGGGAAGACAAACTTTTTTTTCTTCATTCTCTCTCCTCACACTAAGTGAAAATCCGACGTGACAACTCTAATAAAAGTGTGGCGTCGCCGCATTGTACATGCACCAATTATTGGAACAAAGTGACCGTAACAACTTTTGCCCCTTCGAGCATAGAACTGAACTAAATCAACCAAAATGTGAAATGGCCACATTCAAGAAATGAGGGGTGAGGCGAAGGCGCGATAGCGACGAACAAAATGGCGTTCTTTTCTTATATATACAGCACTGTATATTTCTTAAAGAAAGAGGCGATTGTAATCCTATCGTTGATTAATAAATAAAGCTCGGAAGGCTACTGACGAGGTAGAGGGAACTAGGAACTCTCCTCTCGGGCGGCTCACGCGGGCCGCTCAAGAGGACCCCAAACCCTAGAAAAAGAAGGCCGGCGACGCTCTTCTCTCCGGCGGTGGCGGCCGCGCCCGGCCGTCAAAGGCGCCGAGTGAGGCGAGCGCGCCCCGATGAGCTCCCTTCGCGCGGAGGCGAGGAGTCAAGCGGGAGACGCTGGGGAGGCGACTTCGGCGACGTGTGCGGCTGGGAGACACATGGGAGGCGACGGCGGCGTGCTGGGGTGGCTCGGCCGCAGCTCCGGCGGTGGTGGCGGCGCCCGGAGCTGCCGGCAAGTAGGGAGGATGCGGCGGCGCCCCGGGCCCGATATGGGCCCGATCTGGGCCCGTGATGGGTCGCGCGGGCTGCCCGTGCTCTTCCTCGAGGATGCCGCTCGGCCTCGGCTCAAGTTGTCGGTGCGGCGGCGGTGCTGCGGGCGGATGGTCTGCGTAGAGGTCTCTGGGAGGCCGGTAGGGTGCGGCGGCCATGTCTTGGCCGTCCGAGCTGGGGAAGGGGCAGGGGCTCTGTGCCCTCCTTCTCGTGCCCTTCTGCATCTGAGCTAGGTCTAGTGCCACGGTAGCCATGGGGGCTGCCGGTGGTTGACTTGGTGGTGGAGTCTCCTTCCTCGTCTCGCCCTCTTCAGCGGTGCGCGGAGCTAGGATGCCGGGGCGGCGGCCTGGACGGTGGAAGTCCTTTGGTTGGCGGGCGTGCCAAGGACTCAGATGCTGGCTGGCGACCTTGGCCACGGGGGTGGCTCGGTGGCTGGTGAGTGGACTGCAGTGGCGGTGGCTCGGGTGCCGTCTTTGGCGTTCCGCGCCCCGTGTGGAAGTCCGTGAGAGTTTGCCGGGGGGACCCCTTTCCCGGGGTCTTCTCGGGACGCGGCGGCGACGTCCTTAGACGCCGTCCCCTTCTTGTAGGCATCGCAGTGGCTTCTCCGACCTTCTACGCTCCGGATGAAAATCCAAGATCCTCGGATCGGGCGGTGGTGGCGCTTTGGCGTCGTGTGCTTCTTGAAGACGCCGCCTTGGAGTCCATGGCGGGTTGCACTCCAGAGGTGGTGTTCTGTCGAGCTTCCTCCGACCATGCTTGTACTTTGTGTTACACACCGGTGTTTCCTGCTTGGGGTCCTGCTGGCTGTGCCTGTCAGCAGTCTTGTGGACAGTGGCGGTGATGATCCTGTTGGTGGTGCTACCTCGGTTGGTGTAGCTGGTCTCGGCGGTGTGCCGTGTGTGTTGGTGTGTCCGTGTTCTCGGTGAACTCCGGCCCAACACCGCTGCCCGCTCTGCTTGTGCTCTCCCTTTTCGGCGTTGCTCACCTTTGGTGTTCACCTGTAATCTCGTCGGTAGCTCTGTATCCTTGGATGTGTATGGTGTTGTGGTGTAAGGTGGATTCAGCATCATGTATCTTTCGCCGTTCGTGGCGTTATTAATTTAACGTTGGGCCTGGGCCTTTTATCTAAACTAGGGGATTAAGCGCAGCCTCCGCCGCGCCCGTGGGTTTAAATTTTTAATTATTAAATCGTAAAATTGTTGAAATTCAAAAATTGTCTAGACTGAGAAGTTGTTCAAATTTTTGAAATGATCAAATTGGAGAGCTATTCATATTTGAATTGTTTTCACGTTTATTAAATGCTTGGATTTTGTGGTCATGATCTATCATCCAAATGGTTTTCAGATTTAAATTTAATGGAGGTCGAAAAAAAGTTTGTATTTGGGAACCGTTCGAATCTATTTTTTTTGGTAAAGTTGGGAATTTTTTATATTTGAATCATGTTTACGTTTTCGTAAGTGCTCACATTGAAAGGCATTCGATTTTTCTGCGTTTACTACATGCTTAGATTTGAAATGCATTTAACATTTTGAAATATTTAAATTTGAAATTTGATCGTATGCCGTGAATAGGCAACGTTTATTTTTGTGGTCATGCCGATAGACTTGTCATATTTTTCCCGCTCGTGTGGCAATATGTAATTTTGAAAATGTGTAGATTTTAAAATTGCGTAGATTTGGAAATTGAACCAAATGTTATATCATCGGAAATCTTCTGCCTGACTTGATTGTTGATGATCAAGTATTCTGCATTCTTTTGGTGTCGCCTAGTACCAACTTGAACTCGTATTTGTACTCTGGACGTATCATCGAAAACAACCAAAACACGCGAAAGAAATAAACAACAATCAATTCATGGCGTCAATGCAACACGCAGACACATGAATGACATGCCATCTTTAATATTTGTCACAACTCTAAATGCCTAGCAAAATTAAATAGGTTTATGAAGCATACCCATATTCTAAATTTAGGGTTCAATAGTTTTTGTCTAATGGCATCAATGTAATTGTTTTGAACATGTATAAGTATGGCATTAATAGGAAGATCTCATTTTATATTCTAAATTTAGGGTTCAATAGTTTTTGTCTAATGGCATCAATGTAATTGTTTTGAACATGTATGACTATGGCATTAATAGGAAGATCTCATTTTTATGAAAATTATTCTTATTTTTCTGATTTTAAATGAATAAGTTATGAATTGTTGGAGTTTAATCAAATTTAAGCATTTTCAGAAATTAAAAGGAAGGGCTGACGTCATAATGACGTCAGCAATGGAGCAGCTCCCGACTGTGCACGGGCGCGCCGCCGCGCACGGGCGCGACGCTCCGGCGAGCGCGCGCAAGCGCCGATGGGTGCGCGAGGTGCGGCTGGGCGCGGTCGACTTGGAGCTGGCGGCGCCGCCCCAGTTTGGTCGCTGGAGCGGCCGCGCCGTCGCGGGGACACGGCGGAGGACGACCGTCGCGGCGGCGGCGTTTCCCGCGTGGCCGGGGCGCTCCGGGATGCGATCCTCGGCGAGGTGGTAGAGGGCGCGCCGGCGGACCCCTCCGTGGCCTCCGATGCGTCCGGGGAGCGGCGGGACGGCGGCGATGCGCGCCGCCGCCGGCGACCCGTGGCGTCGCAGGAGAGAGGGAAGGGAGGGGTCCGTGACAATTTTGCGTAAACGTCCCTGGGATTTGCTATATTTGCATTTAGGTCCTTGACGGGGGTTCCTGCAAATTGTCCGCGCCAAAATTCGTGCGCGCGGCATACCGGCTGGAACCGGGGCGACCGGCCGGTGACCGAGTGTACGTGGCAAGCGCTCATTGGAAGAAATTCACCGGTACTGTAGACGCGCGCGATGGGTCGACGTGGGTTAATCCTGGCCGTCCGTCGCACGGATCGGACGGCCGTGGATTGCGGGCGACGTGGACGAATGACGGGGCGCGGATTCCTCCCGCTGTTATATATAGTAAGATAAGTAAATAAAGCTCTTGGTAATTCGCAAAAAAAAAAAAGAGGCGTGACGCGGCGACACATCGTGCTGAGTTTTATTTTTACAATACTTTTTCTTGCTTCCTTAAAAGCCGTCAAAGAAAAAGACCATTTACAAAAGGAAGGAAATAAAAACAGAATCGCCGCATTCTCTCGTCCTCCCCAGGCCGCCCTCGCAGATCGACGAGTCCCCATCTCCGCCGGCCAATGGCGTCCCGCCTCGCGTCCCGCCTCCTCCGCCGCCGCCCCACTGCGGTAAGCCCCTTTCCCGTACCTCTCTCTTCCTCTTTCACATGTTTGTTGATCTGATGCGATGGTCCGGCTAGATTGGCGTTCCTTCTGGGATCACTTGCTGGGTTGTTTGGGGACACGTACGGATTTGGTTGCCTGGAGGCGATTTAGCGTCTCTTCGCTGTCGCCTTCGTATAATTTATTTTCAGTTTAAAAGCCTTCCTTGTTTTGTCAGATCGTTTCACGGGTTGTACGCGTGGCGGATTTTGGCGTCGTGTAGGGCGTGGAGAGGTTTTGTCCTTTTTGCTTCAGATAATCTTGATTTTTTAGATTCACAGGGGGACACCCGGGTTCCATTAAAGATAACGAAACCAACAGGGTTCTTACAGGAAAAGTAAAGTGCAGGAATTAAAAAACTAGAAGGAGACTGCCAGTCTAGAAGTGCAGTTCTCAGAAACTACAACGAGCAACACTAACTGCCAGCGGCAGGAACTGCTCCAGAGTTTTAAGATTACAATCTCAGGCCAAAACGAAGGCATCTAACCAGGAACACTAGCTAAACAAACACCAAGACCCACAGATGGAAAGAGATGGCAAACTGCTTCTGGAAGTGCAGCCGGCATCCTGACAGCAGCATCAACTTTCACATGACCACGTGAATGGCGTCACTTTCCTCCGGATGCTCCTTCAGGTACTCCACCGTGGCCCTGCCACTGTACGCCGAGGTAGCAGTCGTAGACCAAGTGCTGACCCAGCTGAAATCCACACATCTCAGCCGGGGTCGAGTGCTAAAGGGGCTTTTAGTCTTGCGAGCAGAAGACTTGCGAACTGCTCCAGTTTTTCTCCTACTTGTTCTTTTAAAGGGACCATCCAGAGCTTCAAATAAGATAGTGTCAGTCGCAACACCTGTTTCAAATTGATCCAGGTCCAACGGTTAAACACTATGTTATTCCTATTGTTCCAAATGCTCCACAGAACAGCAGCAGTAACTATGTTTAAATGCATAAATCTAGTATTGCAAAGCCATTTCGAAGCAAGAGATTCAAAGTTAGTAATATCAACATCGAAAACTTGCCGCACTAATTGCCACATGTTCTTAGCAACTATACATTCAAAGAACAGATGGTAGACTGACTCAATTTCTTTACACAATTCACATTCTAAAGGTTTTGGCATCCCCCTTCTCCGGAGGTTATCCCTAGTCATTATTTTGTTTTGGGAAAACAACCACAGGAATATATGTATCCTGGGTGGGACTTTGATCTCCCACACAACAGGTAAGTGAACAGGTTTCACTCCTCTGAAGTTAACCAGAGCATACATTGTTTTGGAAGAATAAACACCATTGGTTTCGTACTGCCAAATCAGCTGATCTTCCTCATCAGAAAGAGCTAAAGAACTAGCAATACTAACAATTTCCAGCCACTGTAACATCATATCTTCTGTAAAAGTTCTCCTAAAATTACATCTAAGTTGGGTACCATCCCAGAGTTCTGCTACCGTTTGGGTTTGTTGGTTAGAGACCACATATATATCCCAGAACTGAGTCGACAAAGGTGAGTTCCCAAACCATATATCTTCCCAAAATTTTACTAACTTACCATTACCCACCTTCCATCTATAACCTACTTTCACAGCCTGTGTTGCCCACATCACACCCTTCCAGAACGTGGATGGATGTGCATCAGCGCAGCACAGGATGCTCAGGCTTCTAGTGTTATACTTAGCATCAATTACTTTCCTCCACAGGGAACCTCCCCCCTGTGCATACCTTTTTACCCAGGACCCTATCATACAGAGATTGAGGTCCTGCAAGTTAGGTATACCTAGTCCTCCAAATTCCTTCTTCATACAGACAGAAGGCCAGTTGGCTAGATGTATCTTACGGTTACCATCTGTGTCGTCCCACAGACAGTTGGCTAGTTGAGTGTTTATTAAATCTATAGCCCATTTGGGAAACTTAAAGAACGACAAAAGGTAAATCGGGATACTAGCTAAGCAAGTTTGAACTAGTTCTCGTTTGGCAGCTGAGGACAGTAATTTTCCTCTCCAACCTGCCAATCTTTTCAACAAACTATCAATGAGAGGCTGAAGATCTTCCCTTCTCAGTTTCCCATAATGCAATGGAATACCCAAGTATTTAATGGGGAAGTCACCTAAAACGCACTGCAGCGTATCTACAAACTGCACACACTCTTCAGGTTCTAAGTTAATAGGGATAAGTTCACTCTTATGGTAGTTGATACGCATGCCTGACAGTTGTTCAAAACAGGTCAGGATCCATTTCATGTGAAAAGCTACCTTTTTATCCGCTTCTAAAAAGAGAAGGGTATCATCTGCATACTGCAGACACATAACACCCCCTGGCACAAATCTAGTACACAGACCTCTAATCAAGTTTGCATCTACTCCTTTAATTAACATCTTGGCAAAAACATCTACTACAAAATTAAAAAGGATAGGAGACAGGGGATCCCCTTGTCTCAAGCCTTTACCAGTGACAAAGAAGTCTCCTTCTTCATCATTAACCTTAACACCTACCGAACCATTCTGAGTAACTTGCTTAATTATTCTAATCCAGAACGGACTGGATCCTTTAGGGATTGTTATTAAACCATCACGGAGGCGGTCTGATGAAAAAGATCATACACAATTATTCCGTGCTTCCACACGATTTTGCCATATTGGGCAAAATTCAGTTTGATGATTTCTGGATGTCGAACTGTATGCTGCAGATCAAATGCGAGTAGTTGTTAGGGTTTAGAAGTTGGGGGATGCGTGTAGGAGGACTTGGTAGCTATGGGGCGACTAGATGGGGGAATTTGCCATGTCTGAAATTTAGGCCTAGTTTGGCATCAAAGTATTTTTGAAGTATTCAAACAATACCATAGTTTCTAAAAATTCTGCAGTATTAAATACTTTGACATGTTTGGATGCATTGAATATTGTGGTTTTAAAAATTGGAGTATTGTCCAAAACTTCATTTTTTTTGCCATAGTAGAAACTTCAGTGCTGACTTGTTTTTTCCTAAACTGAAGTATTATCCAAAACTGAAGTATTGCTTTGCCTGGCGAGTAAATACTTTGGTTTTCCAATACTATAGAAACTGCGCTGCCAAATTAAGCCTTAATCTTGTAGCCTGTGAGTTAAGTGATCTAGTGAACAGATTAGAGCTCGATTTTTCACAGGTAAACCTAGTACGCCTTGTTTTTTGGGTTCCCATGTTCGGTGATCTGTTTAATAGTTCAGTTTGGCTTTTCATTGTTTGATGGCTGAATAAATTACAATATGAGGGTAGAATGTACTTATGGTCCTTGAATTTGCAATGGCTACATCTTCATCCATTTACTTTTAACATGCATGTTCAGTTCCCTTTAATGTGTTAAGTGGGTCACTAGGAGGTCCAACTGTGCCACATTGTCATGTTGTGCTTACGTGGCGAGCCTACTCAGGTTAGTGATAAGAAATGGCATGGCTACATTTATTGCTTTAGGCATAAGAGGATACAACCTGAGCACATTTCAGGCATGGGAATCCAGTATCAGTGTAGAAGTGGGCGAAGATGAATGGTGTAGAAGTCAAGATTCTGTTCGGTAGATATAAGAGTTAGTTTGATCGATCTTGATTATAGGGGCTAATGGAATAAGGATGCCAGTGGGTGTTTATTTTCTGGTGTGTGCGCCAATTTGAATTAATGTGCACTGCTACTAATCCATGTTGGCTCGCGGTGTTAGAGGAATATGACAGCATGGTGCTTGGACCGCTAATGTCCACTTAATGTACTTAGGGGACTTAAATGTGCATTTTCCAAGTATAGGGATGGCCCTGGATCTACCACACAAGTTCAAGGCGCACTTACTCGCACGATAAACATTGTTAGAATACCATCTGTGAAACTGAAACTATTCTCCTTTAGTAGATGTTGACATCAGTTGACTGTTCGTCTTAGATGAAAGGACAATGGGAAACAAGTCTAGTTGTCAGGTGAATTTAAATACCACGTACAAGTTGATTGGCATTGGGTATCAACTGTACTACTGTAGTACCATAAATAAATTGCATTTTGCATCCCTGCTTGAGCCTACATATTGTTATTTTTCCCTTCTCGGGATGGAAATCGTCCTACTTACATCTGTAGGATTGTTTTCCCTTCTCCATATGGGAATAATCATATAGAAATCTGTATTCTCGTTAGCGGTTACACTTTAATTAGAGGATTGAGTTTTCCACATACTAGTCATAACATATTAGTACACCACACAGCCTCTGTTTTTTTTCTCTATCGGGAAATTTTGTCTTTGCCACTTCGTTCTCTGACTGGCATGCAGGTCCAGACCCCATTTTCGGTGACACAGCCAGTATAAAAATAAGTTGATGCCATTGCTTAGTGGCAAAAACGAATTTGTCTCCCATTCTTTTGTTCCTACATATAATTAGAATAGTTTCCCTTTGTTCATTTACTTTCTATTCTCAAATTTTATCTGTCATTCTAATGGTCCGAGTGCGCTTGCAGGTAGTAAGTTTCCTCCAGAGTTGTAGGCATGCTAGACATTTCAGCACTCAGTTACTCGAAGGTCAGTAGCTCTACAGATGTTATTTTCCACGTTGATTACTGTTAGTTTCCTTAGCAACTAATGCTTTTCTGCAACCTTCATTGCAGGTGTTCCGAGATTTTCAAAGCCAACACGGTAAGGAGTCAGCTTTGCACTGCATTGCCATTTTGTGACTGTACTATATAGTTTACTTACTGAAAAAGCTCTATTTTCTTTAGATTGGAGTTTGTTCTTACTTATTATGCGGTTTTATACCCACTGTTGTTGTTGACTAAATATGGCCTCTTATTGATATGTAGTGGATGCTATTTCCTTCCAAATGCTTCTCCTTATCAAATTTGGAGTAGAACATTTGCTTCAGAGAGTGGTAAGACATAGCAGCCCTGTAGAGGCTGTGAACAATTACGAATTGCTGCCTGAGGAATTCTCTATCAACTCTTGTCTTTGTTTTAAGGTGACTTGGTTGAAGCTGTTGTGCCCTACATGGGTGAATCTGTAACTGATGGAACCCTTGCCAATATCTTAAAGAGTATGCACCTCTGTGTCTCTCTACGATTCAAGTGGTCAATGTTTATGCTACTGACATGTTATCTGCTACAGAACCGGGTGATAGAGTTGAAGCTGATGAGCTCATAGCTCAGATTGAAACTGATAAGGTGTTGTTTCTGGCTCATTCATTATGTTTCACTATCTGTTTTAGTTTGTTCTGTAGTTCTTGATGATAGAATGATCCTTAAGTGGAAGTGCTCCATTCTATTTTTCAGGTTACTATAGATGTTTCTAGTCCAGAAGCTGGGGTAATTGAAAAGGTGACTGCAGTCCCTGCATTTTGTGATTCCAAATTTACTTTGCATGCCCCACAAGTTATCTCATTTTTGTATTTAGCACTATGATTGCTCTTCTGAGTTCTGACACATCGGTGCTTTGCAGATCATTGCCAGTGAAGGTGATACCGTTACTCCAGGTACCAAAATTGCCATGATATCTAAGTCTGCTGCTCCAAGTGAGGCCCATGTTGCACCATCTGAAGAGACTTCCCAGAAGGAGACTCCTCCACCACCTCCTCCAGAGAAACCCAAGGTTGAGAAAAAACCACCAAAAGTAGAATCTGTCAAAACACAGCCGTCAAAACTAGCCTCTCCCTCAGAACCTCAGCTCCCTCCAAAGGAAAGAGAGAGACGGGTAAGGTTATATCCATCATTTATGTTTATATATGATTGATAAGACATACAATGGAATTTCCTATTTTGTGATTATGCACAAATTTTTACCATGATAACTTGAGAAGTGCAGGTGTCAATGCCAAGACTCAGGAAACGTATCGCAAACCGTTTGAAGGATTCTCAGAACACGTTTGCACTACTGACTACATTCAACGAAGTTGACATGTAAGTGCATGTGCATCAGACCATCACTGGTTGGTTTTCTATTTTTCTTGAGTGTCTGTGTGGTTGGTGTAACCTTGAATGCACCTCAACTAGCTTTTGGCACATGCATAAGCCGAAGTTACTCGAAACGGACCGAGTTTCTCCACTAACATCAATCCTAAAACAATGTGTCCCTCTCCATCATGGTTGACATGATCATTGTGTAAATGAAGCATCATGATACTGTATCATCATTCATAAATGATGTATAAGTATGCTTCAAATATGTTATGCTCCAATAACATTTATTCAGAGGAATACAAAACAACGATTTATCTTCCATAACAAAATGTATACAAGCGTTCAAGTTTAAATCTTTGTGCTTATTTTCTGATGCTTTATTGGTATGTTTTTGCTTACTATAAACTGCTGATATGTCCCTGAACAAGCTGTTTTCGTGCATTAGGACCAATTTGATGAAGCTGCGTTCCGACTACAAAGACGAGTTTGTTAAGAAGCATGGTGTCAAATTGGGTCTGATGTCCTGCTTTGTTAAGGTAGTGGCAGTCTGATGATCTGCTTAAACGATTGTTTGGTAATTAGCTGGATTGTCCTGAACCCACTTGTTTTGCAGGCTGCTGTTTCTGCGCTTCAAAATCAGCCAATTGTTAACGCTGTTATTGATGGTGACGACATCATCTACAGAGACTACATCGACATTAGTGTTGCTGTTGGCACTTCCAAGGTATTGGCACCTGTTTTTTCTATATTGAAAAACCAAACTATCAGATGCATCCTGTTGTGATACGAATGCCATTGTGCTTTAGGGTCTTGTGGTGCCTGTTATCCGTGATACAGAAGGGATGAACTTCGCGGACATTGAGAAGGGGATAAACACCCTTGCAAAGAAGGCAACTGAGGGGGCACTGTCAATTGATGAGATGGCAGGGGGTACCTTTACCATCTCAAATGGTGGTGTCTATGGAAGCCTTATCAGCACACCTATCATCAATCCACCGCAGGTTCTCTTTTTGTTAGCTGCCTTCTTATTCTATTTGCTAAATTTCCATGTTAAACCTCCTAACACGATCCGTATCTAATGCAGTCAGCAATTCTGGGAATGCATTCCATTGTCCAGCGCCCAGTAGTTGTCGATGGTGACATCCTTGCGAGACCAATGATGTACCTTGCACTGACATATGACCATAGGTTGATTGATGGCAGAGAAGCTGTTCTGTTTCTGCGCCGTATCAAGGACGTGGTTGAAGATCCACGGAGGTTGCTCCTCGACATATAGTTCCATATATTAGTTCTGGCCTACAAATGTGTCTTGTTAATTTCGGAATAATTGTACGCAATTTTGACTCGTGCAGTAGTCGCTTCTGCAAAGCTTGAGAATTCGGTTGCTGGCCTCTGAATTTAGAGGAAAGATCAACTCTGTTTCCTTTTTTTTATTCCCGGAGGTGATACCTGTTGGGATGATAGTTCCCTAAACATATTCCCACTTTACAATAGCAAGGGGCCACCCTCCCGTACTTTGTGTTGCCATTTTCCATGACAGCTGTTCATGTGGCATCTGCTCTCAACCTCTTTTCCATGATATGGCCTTTGAGGGATTATGTTCACATCTCCGGCATGCATCATGCATCTGAGATGAGTCGAGCTGTTTCATGTGTATATATACCATCGGTTGGCATGGTATCCAGCCGAGGTAAAAACACGTATGGACATACTGATAATCTGAGTGTGTCGCACAAGGTGCATATTGGAAGCAAATTACGAGTGAGATGTTAGAAGAGGACTGAGTTAAAGATCAATGTTATTTAGCTTTAGAAGGAAAAGAGCTGTATACAATTTTGGAATGGTTATAGCCTCTACGACTTCGGATATACTATTATAGCCTCAAATAGACTGCTACCTGACTTCGCCTATTGTGGATGATTCTTATTTATTGGCAATTGGCATGGAAAAATGCCTCGAGTCAGAGTTTCAACAGATAGTGACTTCCTGGCTTCCTGCCCACCCATGGCAATGTATTCGTACATATCCAGTTTTTGCCTAATTAAACTGCCCATATATATGTAGTATTTCTTGGGTGACGGTTATAGCCTCTACAACAGCTACAGGACACGGTGTTTTGCCTCACAGGACTATCTACTCCCATTGTAGGAAATTTATTTTAAAATGTCAAGAAAATCAGAAATAAAATTTCGGATGTACCTTAGTAGAAGCAAATTACCAATGGTGGGTTGGGGGGGGGGGGGGGGGGGGGGGATGTTTGCTCTAGCCTACCATTGTTTCTCCTGTTTTTCTCCGGCCTCTCTATCGAAAATATGCATATAACTTCATTTATTTCATTTATTCAACAAAAACCTGCGAAAGACTTTACAACAAACATACGCCATCCACCAAATAAGGTGACAAAGAACCGTCCACTAGCACAAATGATAGAGAAAACATCGAAGCCTAATGCCTCTGAGACTTTACAACAAACATACAGACTGCCATCCACCAAATAAGGTGACAAAGCACCGTCCACTAGCACAAATCATAGAAAAAACATCGAAGCCTAATGCCTCGGACACTGTCATCGTTGGCTCATCGGCTAAATCTAGAGATCATGTTAACGCTTCGAAAATCGCCACGGCTGTCTTCCGCCCTCCCATTTACAGGGTGTAGATCGAAGAGAAGACCCTCAACATGCCGACGCCTTGCGTTGCCGATGGTTCTGACCACCGCCAGAGCCTTCCGTCTTGTCCACCTAGCACTCCTCGTCGCCGGCAGCAGCCAATCGGTTGGGCGGGCCGATGGCTGCGCATCTCCGCAGATCGAGCCAAGCCGTCGCCACCAGGAAATCGAATCCATCGGATCCTACTCCGGCCAAGATGTCACGCCTTCGCCCTCCTCACAAGGAGGCCACCACCGAGCGTGGAGGCCATCTTCAAGCCCCCCAGCCTTCACGTTGGCGAGGAGTTGCCGCCCGTCACGCACCCGAATGCGTCCATCACAGATCTTCCCACACCACCTTCGGAGGCAGGGCCTGCCGCCACCATGATGAAGCTGGTGGCAACGGCGGCGACGAGGGGCCTACGAGGGTGGACAAGTGGCGGCGGCTAGGGTTTCCCCTGTCGCCCCAGAGAGGATGAGAGAAGAAAAATATCACCATTGTTTCTCCTTGAATTCAGAACAATTTTGTACTAAAATTTATTTCATTATGTTTAGGGGCTTTCTCCGGAAATTGAGAGTTCAGTTGCCCCCCTCTCAATAATAATAAAGCTTAACGGAATCCTTTTTGTTTTTGTTTTTTAGCTGATACTTGTTGGAACGTGATGTTCCCTAAGCATATCATCATTTTGCGATATCAAGTCAGATTCACCTTTAAAATCTCGAATTTTCTAGTCTGTCCAGGTAGAATTGTCAATTGGCGCCTCCAAGTCCAACTACCAAGAGGAAATTCCCCACATAAAAAAACCCTACCAAGTGGAATTCCAGTTGACTGGCTTTTCTTAGGATAAATTTTGCTTTCTAGCAAAAATTTGTTAAGTAGTACCAAAAAAAGATTCTGTCGGAAAATTCGAACCATTTGGGCCCCGTTTGGTACCTCAGTTTTTTTGAAGTATTCCGAAAATACTGCAGTTTTTAGAAATACTACAGTATAGAATACTGAGCGGTGTTTGGCTCTAACAAGTTTTGCAGTTTTCAAAACCATAGTATTCTTAAAACTGTGGTTTTTTTGAAGTATTGAAAAAAGAGGTCGGACCCTCTTTTTTCTAAAACTGAGAAACGAGGAAAGCAACGCATAATGCATCGCTCGCTTTTCCCAAGCCGTGGCCGCCATACTATCTGGTATAGAGCTCCTCGTCGGGCGGCCATGGAGAAACAGGTATGCGGCGACGGGGAGAAAACCGGGAAATCCTTCTCGTTGATCTTTGTCGCCATGCTTTCGTCCCCCAGGAGCTGACGCGATCTGAATAATGTGCTTTGGTTTAGCTGTAGTGGCACTGCAATGGCGTACCTAGGAAGAAACTCGGAGAGATGCACGACGATACGAGCGGTTCAAGCAGTACCTACAAGCCTCGTGCTCACCATCGATTCGCTCCTGCGGGATACATGCGAGCCAACGGCGAAGTCCGAGGCGAGATGACCTCAGAGGGACCGTGCCGTCTAGGCCAAAGCCTCCAAAGCTCGAGGCGGGGCTCACCAAGTCGCGCAAGAAGAAGGTGCGCGATGCAGCGTCCGCCGGCGCCCCTGCCATGGACGACCTGCCCAACAAGCTACGGCGCCGCTCCGCCGCGTACTCGTCGGCGCGCGAAGAGTGGGTGCTCGATCTCACTTGCCGACGGCGTAGTGTACAAGCCCCAGAGTCCTCGGCTAATGAGACGTGCACCACCGTAGTCAACGTCGTCCAGAAGTAGCTAGCTATCGCCGTGCTCTCCCCTCTGCCATTGAAAGATTGTACTGCTCCATCCAATCTAGATTCTGGAGCTTGCACACGGAAGAAGCTGACGACGAAGCCAAGCTCGCAGCAGGAGATAAACGTGCTGGCGGCGGAGCATGTGGTACAGTGGTAGACTGGTAGCCCACCCGGGAGTCCCCGAGCCACTTCCTGGCGACGGCGCCAAACAGGTCATAGTATTCTCAAATACTTTAAAATACTTGGGTATGGCGATACTGTGGTATGGTGTTGCCGGCGCCAGGATACTGCAGTTTCCTAAAACTTCAGTTTTAGAAAAACTTTACTGCCAAACTGATCAATGTATATGTGTGTCTTCACTCGAAGCTTTCCCATGATTTTGTAGTATTTTTCCCCCGATCTGGCCCTCCTCTCAAACTAACTACAAGTCTGGCCCCATTTCAAAACTAAGTCCAAACCTGAAAGCAATGCAAGTCCAAAAATCTGCGAAGGACAGTAATTCTGCTCATGAATGAGCAAATATAGCTTTGGTTGTAAGTTGTAACCCTCTAATTTAGTGTGAGAAATTCAATACTTTTCAATGGCCTTCATGCGAAAATCTTTCAAGTTTTCCCCACAAATAAAATGGAATAATCCATCATATGCTGTACTAGCTGCTTGTCTCGGATGGGACTGTGTGGAATAGATGATGCCATGAGATGAACCGGTGAAATTTACGGTGGGCCTATGGCCGTGGTCGAGAATTGGATTCATGTTGTCTGCATGCCGAGCTCACAGGCTTCAAGTTATTTTCATGCAGAATTAATTTGTCCTTTTTGACATCCTTCTTTAGATAAGTCCCACTGTGGCTAGTCTAAGATCAGCTATCGTACTTGTAACGTACAGTCTTAAGTACATGCTATTTTTTCGGTGTCTTAATTACATGGTTAATGCTACTTATATAATAAATATATATGGAGTAACGTTGAATTACCATTCGGTTTCACCCACGGTTTTTATGGTCACTAGTATTTCGGTCGTTTCAGAGATCACCTCTATATAATGCCAAGGGAGTTTGTGTGCTGTTGAAAATAGATTTTGCAGGAGAGGAGCGTGAGTGATGGCAACGATTACAGTTCCTCAGGTTGTCCCTTCTCCGGTTGAAGATGCCGAGGCACTCATGAAGGCCTTTCAAGGTCATACTATCCACATTATTTGCCATCTCGCTGTTTTGGTTTATCGATTTATTGTAGTGCATATGTTCGTCACAAACTCGCAGAAAAAGAACTTCATTTCTCCCTTTGCATTTGTATCTTGGAACATAAATATGCGTAGTGATTTTATAACATTTTGTGGTTCAGGATGGGGCACCGACGAGCAGGCGGTCATCTACATACTAGCTCACCGGGACGCGGGCCAGAGGAAGCTGATCCGGCTGGCGTACGAAGAGAAATACAACGAGAGCCTCGTCCAGCGACTCAAGTCAGAACTGTCCGGTGATTTTCAGGTGACAAAACATTTCAACAGATATTCAGATGGGTTCAGTCGACTCTTTTCTTTTCTGAATGAGTACTACAGACAGCGATGAGCTACTGGATACTTGACCCTGTGGAGAGGCAGGCCGTGATCGCCAACGCTGCCACGAAATGCATCCACGAAGAGTATCCGATCATCGTGGAGATCGCGTGCGCCAACTCGCCCGCCGAGCTCCTCGAAGTGAAGCTGGCCTACCATGCCCTCTACAAGCGCTCCCTGGAGGAAGATGTCGCCGCTCTTGCCACAGGAAATCTCCGTGATGTATGATGATTATATATCATACCATATACTTTCACCTTCTGTTCCGCAATCTTTTTCCACAAGATAATCCTTTTCTGTTGCGTTTCAGCTCTTGCTTGCTCTGGTGGGCACTTACAGGTACGACGGCGACGAGGTGAACGGCGGACTAGCGAAATCGGAGACGAAGATCATCCACGAGGCCGTGACAAACGGCGGCGCAACGGATCACGGGGAGCTCACCAGGATCCTGGGTACCAGAAGCAAGGCCCAGCTCATTGCCACGTTCAACTGCTTCAAAGATGAGCATAGCACCACCGTCACCAAGGTCACCAACCAAGATATATTCAGTTAGATTTCTTCAGACATTGGCTCAATTAATAATTAGAGAATGATACCATCCGCATGTTATTATCCATCGGGCAGGCCTTGGTAGGTGGATCGGATCCCACGGGCTATGCGCGCGCGCTGCGGATCGCGGCGAGGTGCATCGCCGATCCGAACAAGTACTTCGCGAAGGTTCTGAGGAACGCGATGCACAGCTCAGGGACCGACGAGGAGAGCCTGGCCCGGGTGGTGGTGATGCACGCGGAGAAGGACCTCAGGGACATCAAGGACGAGTTCCGAACAAGTACTTCGCTTGCCCTGGAGCAGGCAATCGCCAAGGAAACCTCCGGTGACTACAAGACCTTCATCATGGCTCTCGTTTGGAGCCAATAAACCATGCATGCATGATGCATCCAAGAACAAGATCTCTGCTTATTAATATGTTCCCCTGTTTCAACGCTTGCAATATCTAAATTAAATGAGGCTAGTCGTCGTACTAGTGAATAAATTAATTGATATGTATTTCCTTTGATGCATACAAAATAAGTAGCAAGAAAGGGAAGAAGTGTGCTTGCGATTTTTTTATTTAATTAGTTGAATTTCGAGTGGCGGAAGAGGATCCAAAGCAATGACTTCTCTGTTTTGTTATTTTCATTTGTACTGCTTCTCTGTTTTTTTTTTCGAAAAGGGTGAGGATAATCCCCGGCCACTGGTCGATTGATACGCACAACATATGATGTTATTTTTAAACAATGTCAAGCAAAACAAAAAGTTGATGTCAAATAAAAAGATGCCAAACTGTCACGCGTCTTCTTCGATATCTACCACAATGCATCGCCCATGAGAAATCGTTGACAAATATAGCCGGAGGCCCAACGAAAAATATTTTGTTAGATCGAGCTGGTGAACTATTTGCAATTCCAACTATTTGACTTCTCTTTTAAAGTTTGTTGGTCATCCTTTTCACATCCTGAGAACTGGGTGCTAACCCATAGGCGCCTAAATGGCTGCGCCGAGGCATACTCGAATAAACCGGGCATCTCACCTACCTAACAACGTAAAGTCAAGGGAGGGATCATTCCCCCGTTGACCACGTTTTTGTTTTTCCTTTTCACATCCTGGCAAATATTTGTTAAACAGAAGCACCAAAACAGAGTTTCCACTGAAAATGTGAATCAATTGTTTATTTCACGCAAAGTTGTTCACTCCATTCATGTCTTGTCCATTCACTTCCCGTCCCTCAAGATCTTTCACATGACTGTGTATGATGAACGATTTCTTTTTTTCTTTAGCATTTGGGAGATCGTTCTCATCTCCTAAGCATGCATGCATCATACATTTCAGACGACTGCAATGGTTACTATGTGTATTTAATGGCATGGATTGGCATACGGTGCAGATGAAAGAGCACACATGAACAGGTTGAATTGCAAATGTAGATAGCAAGCCTCGCACACATTGCATACTACTCCCTCCGTTCCAATATATAAGACGTTTTAGCTATTCAACATGTTGTCTAGGTGCATACTAAAATAAGTGTGCATACACACTAAAATATGTCTACATAATCTACATATATGTGAATGTGGACAAATACTAAAACATCTTATATTTAGGAACGGAGGGAGTACTAGCAACAACTTATCAATGATATATTAGAAGAAAACTGAATTAGATCATCCCAGGTGTAGCAACTTTCTCCTCTAAAGGCTACCTCCAAGAACTCACTATAGCCTCGTGACCTTTTCAGCCATCAACAGAGTTAGTTATGCGTGGGCATCGGTTCATTTGGTTTATTTGCTGCTTCGGTTCTCTAAAATTGACGACCGAATTAGCTTGTCGTTTGTATCAACCATGGTTGCTCGTGAGCATTGCGTACGTTTAGTGCTCTGTTTGAACCAAACTGCACAGCACCACCGTCACCAAGGTCACCACCTAAAATGTATCCAGTTATATTTCTTCAGATTTTGGCTGCTCGCGGATACAAACAAATACTTCGCGAATTCTGAGGTACTGACCCGGGTAGTACTGATGCGCATGGAGAAGGGACTCAGCGACATCAAGGACAAGAGACATCAAGGACGAGTTCCACAAAAGGCCGTCGCTTGCCTTTGAGCAAGCCATCGCAATGGAAACCTCCGGTGACCACAACATCTTCATCACGGCCCTTGTTGGAAGCCAATAAACCATGCATGCATCCAAGAACAAGATCTCTGCAGTCACTATCTTCCCCGTTTCAGGACTTGCAATATATCCAAACAAAATGAGGCTAGTCGTCAACCCGTACGATCGCATTTGCTAGTGAATAAATTAAATGATATGCATTTCTTTTGATGCATACAAAATAAGTGGCACGAAAGGGAAAAAAGTGTGCTTGCGTGTTTTAATTCAATTAGTTGAATTTTGAGTGGCAGAATAGGATCCAAAGCGATGACTTCTAACTCTTTCGGTTTTCTTATTTTCATTAGCACCGCTTTCTTTATCAGATCCCACAGGATAGGAGCGTGCTGCGGATCGCGGCAAGGTGCATCGCCCATGGAAACAAGGGACAGGGATTCAGTGACTGGCCTCTGGCCAGTCACAACGTGACTGTCCCCCACCATCCACCTCTCGTTTTCAATCCAACGGCCCGGATTGAGCCAAAAAGTGATCTCGAAATTCAAATATTTCAGAAAAAATTGAAAAAATTCTAGTAGGTTGTAAATGGTCTGTTATGTATTCTGTGAGATTTATGTGTCATTTAGATGATTGGTTTATTTTTAAATAGCTTTTCAAATTTAAATCTTAAAACGCTAATAAATCATAAACGGACAATCCAAATGACACGTAAATCTCACAGAATACATAACGGACCACGTACAACCTACTAGAATTTTTTCAAATTTTTCTGAAATATTTGAATTTCGAGATCACTTTTTGGCTCAATCCGGACCGTTGGATTGAAAACGAGAGGTGGATGTGTGGGGGACAGTCACGTTTGACTGGCCAGAGGCCAGTCACTGAATCCCTGTCCGGAAACAAGTACTTTGCGAAGGTTCTGAGGAACGCTATGCACAACTCATGGACCGACGAAGAGAGCTTGACACGGGTGGTGGTAATGCACGTGGAGAAGGACCTTAGGGACATCAAAGACAGTTCCACAATGAACCGGCTCTTTGTAGGGCAACCGTGCCTCCTGTTGACCCGCACGTGCATAACAAAGCGATGGGCCCCACCACGTTATCTCCTCCTCTCCGCCAACTTCTCCTCTCAGGTCACACACATCTTCGTCCTTTCTAGACGTCTTCTTCCTCGAATCTCTCCAATACACAATCTCCTCTCCCTCTGCCGTACCACCGAGCCGGAGTCAGGACCGACGCGACGGCACCCGCGACGGCGAGCTAGGACCGAGCCGTACGCAGGGCCAACGCGGCTAGCCGGACTCTGGCGAGGAAGAAACTTAGCGTCGATGGGGGTGGGGTTATCGGTGTCCGGGAGGGTTAGGGTTTGGGGGCTTAGAGGCAGGTCCAGCCGGGGAGGGGGCGGAGGAGGCGGCTGGAGCAGGGGGTGCGGCGAGGATAATTTCACTTCTGGAAATCAATCCCGTGCGCTGTCACAAAGAAGAATTCATAAGAGGAGGAGTATTCCTTCCATAATTTACACATCTCTCCAATTTAAGTCGCACCTCGCCGCTGGTGCTGCCCGCTTCCCAATCTTGCTTCCTCGCAACTCCGATTTGTCGTTGCCCCACACTTCTTGTCGTGTTTCACAGCTCTGATAACATGTCAAATTTCATGCACTAGATAACGCAAGCAAAATTAGAAAAGGCATAGACAATCCACGTATACTGTAACTGTGATGACTACACATACGTCTTGTTTGCTGACTAACCAAAGCAGAGTGGCCTGCTTAGGAAAGGCTAGTAAAAGTAAAGATTGACAGTTGCTTCGTCGGCATTTTTGTAGTTAATTACCGAAAGAGTTGTTTGTATGTATGAATCAAAGATACAATAGTTCGACATGAATAAAGGAATGAACGTGCAAGACATACAAAGATAGAAAATAGTCTTTGTCACTATGCAAAATCGGTATGAAAAGAGTAGAAGACGAGAGTCTTACAGAATATGCGGCACATAAGCATAATCCATAGTAATTTGATAGTATCATTCATTTGGTTAAAAATGTAGGATCTTTTCCTAAATTTGACATTTAAACCATGAGAAATCTGAATATAATCTAAAAGTAATAATCCAAAAGGCGCCTTAACTTGTGTATATTTACGAAGCAGGTTGGTACTACCACAATCTAATCTTCTTTTTTTGTGAAGGCCAAATCCATATATTAAAAAGTCCAAGCCTTATAAGACCACCCCAATAATGTATTATGGCAACACCATCGCCACGAGAGCAAGTTCGCCACCTTGTTGTCGATACACCTTTGCCACCTATTCCCTCTCAACGACAACGCCTAATTTGATAGTATCATTCATTTGGTCATCACCGATGCTATGTGCCAGTGGTTGGGTTCCCCCTCCCCTAATTTTTTAGCTGAACCACTATCAATGATCTATGTCTAGATAGGAAAAAGGATAATTAGCGCCTGCAACTAGTCTGTTTTTACGCGCATACAAGGAGCATCTCCAAGCATTATATTCTAGCTTCATGACCGCTATGGATGATGGCGTTGGACGTTTTCTGTTGTTGTTGCACCACATATACCATACATCACACTTGGAAAATCTCTTTATAGGAGATACAACCGGTGGAATGTCATCTCCGAGATGATGATTTATGTGGTGCTCATGTAGAGCAGGGTGCTGAAATGGATTTTAGATACCTCAGGAATCACATGCGCGGCGGACTACCCTTACACGGGGGTCAGAGGTTAGTCGCCTCAAAATATCAATACACAATTAAATCAACATCAAATAAATTTATACTTTTATTGTATTTATGAAAAACTGAGCCTGCAACTTCGACACGCTCCGTCCCTGTGGAGCCACTGTCACTAGATATGAACTAGTGGAGTGCCATAACGAGGAGGTACTATTGCGTGTTGTAGATACTTGGTACACGCTCCGTCCCTGTGGAGCCATTGTCACTAGATATGAGCTAGTGGAGTGCCATAACAAGGAGGTATTATTGTGTGTTGTAGTTACGCAATCGGTGATTGTCTCGTTCCACGTAAACTGAACCAATTTGGAGGATTACAATAGCGCCGACTTTGAGAGCCCCTGCGGTACATGTCAGATTCATACCTTCGGTTGGTTAGTTACCGACGGGGCGTCGGGGCGGCGTATTGTTGGGTATTACATGTTGAGATAAATCGAATAGCCAATTTGATTTAGAAAAGAGGGAGGATCGCTAGAAATTCCTGGAAATCCAGTGGGGTGACAATGAGTATATGTTTCTCAGGAAAGATTGTACAACCATGGTTTGTGTGCTTGGCAGTTTGGCTCGTTTACCCCATGATTTGATGTGTTTTCTCTTCATATACCCGGGTTCACATGTATTATTGTAATCTATACCTCTCTACCGGTATCACCGGTGTGCTGGAGTAATTGTTGTTGGACCCTTAGTAATTCCTTAATAATTGAGAATTTAACTAATTAATAACCTAGAACTAATACTAATTAAATAAGCAAATGTCGAAGAAGGGGGTGACTATACCATTCGGAAATACAGAGCCTACTCCCAATTTGGTGTTGGTTTTCTTAGACAGATGGAGCCATCACTGTTGTCGTGGGCCAGTGGTTAGCTATGAACAAGCTAGTGGAGGGGAATGCCCCCCTCCAACGTTTTAGATTAATTACTATGTACAATCTCTATGTAAATAGGAAAAAGGTAACTTTTACCCTCAGCTAGCCCTTTTTCACACGCACACAAGGAGCAGCCCATAGGCATTCTTTTCTAGCTCTATGACTAATGCGGACGACGTATTGGGTGTTTCGCCGATGCTATTGAAGCGGCACACACGATACACAATGGTTGGAAGTTCTTGATACGTCCATTTTGAATCACTATTTAATATCATAATTCACTCTTATTCATTGATATATTTCATATTGAATACAATACTTATGTTATTTTATCTTATTTTGCATGTTTGGCAAATATTGGGATTTATCTACCGGAGTCTGGATTCGGCTGGAAAAAGCACCATCAAGATACTATATTTCTGGAACTCCAAAAATTATGAAAAAAATGCAAAAGTTCCTATTTCGCCATCACGCCGGGCTTCATCGGGATCATCATCTACATCATATTCACCGCCAGCACCATCATCCCCGCCGCTCCACTCTGTTCCACCGTAACATCTAGGGTTGTACCTTGTCTAGTTCATTGGGGAGACTCTCCCGGTGTTGATTACTCCTTGTGGTTGATGCTTTTGAGTTTTATTGGTGAATTACTTTTATGACCAGATTGTTACCCATCATTATATCACCTGATCATGATCCATATGATGTCTTGTGAGTAGTTCATTTAGTTCTTGAGGACATAGGAGAAGTCTTGTTGCTAGTAGTGGAATTATGTTGAGTAATATTTAATGGTTTGATATTTAAGTTGTGGTGTTATTCTTCTAGTGGTGTCATGCATGTGAACGTCGAATACATGATACTTCACCTTTATGGGCCTAGGGGAATGCATGGTGTATTTAGTTTACTTATTGTGGGGTTGCCGGAGCGACAGAAACCTGAACCCCCGTTGGTAAGCTAGTGCACGAGGGAGAGTAGGATCTCAGAAGGCTATGGTTAGATTTATCTTAATTACTCCCTTGCATTTGCGGAAGCTTGCAAGGGGTGTAATCACAAGTACGTACTGGTCCAAGTAAGGGCGGTGCATTAGCATAGGTTCACCCACACAACACTTATCAAAACATTGAAGATTAATCAACAGTATGAAGCGAAATAACTTGACAATATTCCCGTGTGTCCACAGGAACGTTTGGTCATCATAAGTAAAACAACCGGCTTGTCCTTTGTGCTAAAAAGGATTGGGCCACTCGCTGCAATTATTCTTGGTCTATTTTATTTACTCGTACTTTATTTATTTGTTATTCAAAAACTACTAAAAACTTGTCTGCTAGTATTTACAGTGAAACCTTACTCGAAACTGCTTGTCAACACCTTCTGCTCCTCGTTGGGTTCGACACTCTTATTTATCAAAAGTACTGCGATAGATCCCCTATACTTGTGGGTCATTAGTTCTCTCTATCAGAGCAACAGTTAGTGGAATGCAAGCTGTGTGACGATTTCTGTTGTGGTGTTCACAAAGAGAAAGTGCTTAAGTGGATCATAGATAACAGAGGAATCACAGGCGAGGCGGACTACCCCAACACGGGAGCAAGAAATTAATCTCTCCCCAAATACTAATTTACCATCAAATACATAGCTAATAAATATATACTCTTATTAGATATATGAAAAACATTTGTCTGCAACTATGACACAATGATCTTTATGGTTCATACTTCCATAAATACAATTTTCAAACAAATTATACAATATTTTAGTAGTAATGCTAAATTATTTTGAATTTCAAGCCTTTCTGCTATATTCTCCCATTTAATTTGATTTTGGCCAATTTACCAGAAGTAATTAAAATTTGAACTAGAGGTGTGCTACATGTTGTTCTAGAAAATCAGCAAAAATCATATTCATGTTTCCATGTATAAATCTATGTAATATCTAGATGGGTTTTAAAAAATTCATAGACCTTTATGGAAACTTGTGCCGGCATTTTGCACCTTACTTTTGGACCAATCGAGCAATACGATTAATAGGTCAAAACAAGAATCCCTTGGTATGTGGTCTTTTTTAACACGGAGTTGTAGGCAAGACAAAGGAAAACGATTTCAGTATCATCAGAAGAAGACACATCCATCATGAAAAACGAAAACGATGACATGGAACCTCTAAAGGAGCCTAATGTCATGTTTAGCAGTAATACTTTAAATTGTATACAATAATGAGGCATTCCACAAACAATATACATATGGTAAAACTCACCTTCTTTTCTGAACATGAATCCCTTCTTCAGTATGCCCAACCAACAAAAGACGTAGATGCACCAGCCTAACCATTCTCCAATGATAATTATCATAGTAAGGTTATCGATTTTATTTTATAGTATCCAATATGAAAAATGGAAACCATGGCATATTTTTTTAGAACATCCAAATCAGACATAATACATAAGTCATGATTAACGGTAATACTTTGAATTTTATACAATACTTAGACATTCCAAAAACAATAAAAAAGTATGTATAACTAACCATCTTTCGTTGAGAGACATCACATCTTTATTGTTGCGTCCATGCGTAGTTTGCATAATTTCACGTCACTCCTTTCAACAATTTCTCTAATAAGGTGATAATGCCTAAGTATGTGGTTTTCTAGTGTTGTCTTAGTTCCTCGACCTACGCGAGTTGTCACAATAAATAATGGATTGGACGTGACTTGAACCACACCGAGTCCGGTTAGGAAATTCAGAATACAAATACCTTTCCTCGTAGCTCTTGAATTCATGATGTACTCTGCTTCTATTGTAAAGTCGGGCACCGTGTTATGCTTTAAACTTTTCATCTTAATATACCTATGTTCAGCATGAACACATATCCAGGTTGCGAACGAGAGTAATCTCTATCGGGTTGAAAACTTGCATCGATGTGTAATGTAACGTCTTACATCGAGCTCATCCTAGCCTCCATAAATTAGGAACATATCTTTAGTATTTCTCAACTATCTAAGGATGCTCTTAACTGTTATCCAGTTCTTTTGCCAGGGTCAGCCTGATATATACTCGTAACACTTGAGTATAGGAAACATCAGACCGGATACATATCATGGCGTATATGACTGGTCCAACTTCAGATTCATACAAAATCAGGTCCATTCTAGTTCGCCTGTCAGTCCTTTGAGGACTATGAGTCTGGCTTACTCCTAATTCCTAAACCATGAGACATGGGAAATAACCTCTTTTTATCTGCATCCATGTAGAATTTTTTCAACACTTTGTCTAGATATGTACTCTGAAGCAAACCAATAATTTGTATTGATTTATCTCTATAGATTAGCTATGGGTATACCGGTGCGAACGGGGGCTCACCCCGATGTATTGAGTGTTCCAAGGCCTAACCCATACGCGTGCTCGACTTAAACATTCGATATAAACCGGATGGACAAACAGACAAAGAGAGAAACCTTACTTCTTTTATATATTATAGGTATATATTATTTTAATTTTGAGTGAAGAAGAGGATCCAACGTGATGACTTCTAACTCTTTGGTATGCATATTTTCATGAAGCATTGCTTCTCTATTTTTTTTCAAGGAGGATAGTCTCTGGCCTTTGTGTCGATTGAAGCCCGCAAGCATATACAGGTACTTTAAAACCATGCTAAGCAAAACTAAGCGTTGATGTCAAAATAAATGGGTTTACATAACGAAAAAAGCATGGATTTCATATAAAATAGATTTACATAAGGAAAAAGAAATAAACGATTCCAAAGAGTCTGCTTCTCGGATATAGAAAATAACCCATCGCAAATGACAGATCACTGACAAAAATAGCAGGGGTCCAACGAAAAATAATCTGTCAGGTGGATCGAACTGGTGAACTATTTGCAATTTCAACTATTTGGCTTCTCTTCTAAGGTTTGTTGGCCATCCTTTTCACATCCTGGCAAATTTTGTTAAAAAAAAAGCACCAAAACAGAGTTTTCGGTGAGAATGTGAATCATTGGTTTGTTTCATCCAAAGTTTTTCATTCGGTTCGTTCTTCATCTCTTCACTTCCCGTTATAACGACCCCTTAAGCTCTTTCCCATGATTATGTACGACGTACAACGAACCATTTTCCTTCATTTACTTGGCGTTTGGGAGATTGCGCTCATTTCCTAAGCATGCAGGCATCATGCGTTTGAGACGAGGGAAGTGGTTACTATGTGTATTTAATGGCATGGATTGGCCTACGGTACAGATTCGAGAGCACACATGAACATAGGTCGAGCTGCAAATGTAGAGAGCGAGTCTCGCACAAGTTGTATACTATTAGAAAGAATTTATCAATGATATATTAGAAGAAAACTGAATTAGAGCATCCTATGTGGATCGAATTCCTCCTTATAAGGCTACCTCTGAGCACTCCCAACACCGGCATCACACGTCCGGCGATCAAAAGAGTTATGCGTGAGGGGTTGTGTTGTTTTGATTTATTTGTTGATTCAGGCATCTAAAACTGACGACCAAATTAGCCTGACGTTTTGTGTCAACCACGGTTCTTTGCCAGCAATGAGCAGGTTGGGTGCTCCGTTTGAACCGAACTGCCCCACCAGCTCACGAAGTATGTGCTGTATGCAGTTACCAACTACCGGTGCATCTGCATCTGTTATGTCTACCTCGTAGGATTCCAACATCGAAGAGCTATATGCATCACTATTATCCAGCTCTGATTGCAACCCATCTACTGTATATGATTCTGTTTTTTAAGTCCTTTATTTGGATATTTTTGCACCTATAATGTGGATTTCCCTCGTGAGAGCTTAGCAGACATGATGTCACCGACCAATGTCAATGATGTTCGCAACGCTGAGCGAGATTTAGTGACTACACGGCTACACCTAAGAGGAGACCGTGCGCATCGTGATCCCCATGATCATAGCACCGCTGCCACATGTCAGTGACTCATATGTCAGGATATGCTACGTCAGGGGATTTCTATCCCCCATATATAGTGTGTTGCATCTGTGTGTACTTTGCATAATTCACGTCGCTCCTTTCAACGGTTTCTCGAATAAGGTGATTTTTTTAGATAAGGGGTGCGGATCCCGGCCTCTGCATCCAAAAGATGCACACAGCCACCCGCAATTATTTAACATTCAAGAGTACAAGCTCACAGTTCATGAGTCACTTAAGGTGGCTACAAAGATCAGCCACTCAAACAAATGAATATTAAACATCAAGACGTCTAGGTTGAAGCCATCCTCCCCAGCTGAAGATAGCCCGCACAATCGTCAGCATACGGGTACAGCCGGCATTCATAAGCTCACGCTGGTCCGCAGGGAGTAGAAATGACCATGAGTGGATCCAATAGCACGCCTTGTGGATAACCTGCAAATAATGAGTTGAATTTGATTTGTTAAAAACAATGTCATTTCTACAGTTCCAAGTAGCCCACAATATGACCGCAAATGCCTCAGTATGTGTTTGTTTTCTGGTGTTGTCTTAGTTACTTGGCATGCGCAAGTTGTCACGATAAATGTTTCAGTGATGGGACGCGCATGAACCACACCCAGTCCGATTAGGAACTTCCAAATCCAAACTCCTTCCTTCGCAACGTCTGAATCCCCACGATGTACAAGCGTATACTGGTACTTTTCAGCAATGCCAAGCCAAACCAAGCGTCGATGTCAAATAAATGGGTTTATATAAGGAAAAAGCATTGATGTCAAAAATAATGAATTCACATAAAGAAAAACAAATAAACGATGTCAAACAGTCATCTTCTTGGATATCTGCCACAACCAATTGCCGATGACAAACTGACAAAAATACTGGGAGGCCTACTGAAAGATAAATTTTCACGTGGATCTAAGTGTGAACTATTTGCGATCCCAAGTTCCTAACTACTTGGGCTTCTCTTCTAAAGTTTGTTTTTCATTTTTTTTTCACATCCTAGCAAGAAATCGTTAATAGCAGCACCCAAAAACTGAGTTTTCATTGAGAATGTGAATCATTGGTTTCTTTATGCACAGTTGTTCATTCAGTTCGTGCTTTGTCCCTCCACTTCCCGTTGTAACCACCCATCAAGCTCTTTCCCATGGTTATTGTGTACGACGAACGATTTTCTTTCTTATCTTTATCATTTGGGAGATTGCGCTCATCCCCTAAGCATGCATGCATTTGAGACGAAGAGTGCAGTGGTTACTATGTCTATTTAATGGCATTTTTAGATAAAGAGCATATGTTAATATCGCGAAGATACCAATTACACCCAGCCTCCGCAACAACGCGTTGCCCTAGCGGCGACACGGATGCACACAGCCCAGAATAAAAAGAAGAATTACATTAAAAAAAAATCCCGCTACAGTGATCTATTCCTAATAGCAGCAGACCTAACCCCACCAAAACAGTACCAGAAGTCCAACTGCTCCAAAAGCGATGTCTCCAAGAAGGGAACAGTGCTCAAGCGCCGCCATCGTCCTGATCATAGATCATGGGTTTTCACCCTGAAGAAGGTCTGCACTTATGATACGTCTCCAACGTATCCATAATTTCTGCTGTTTCATGCTTATATTATACCATTTGCTACATGTTTTTATACACTTCATATCACTTTTATGCATTTTCTGGGACTAACCTATTAACAAGATGCCACAGTGCCAGTTCCCTGTTTTCTGCTGTTTTTGGTTTCAGAAAGTTACTTCTGGAAATATTCTCGGAATTGCACGAAACAAAAGGCCAAGTCCCTATTTTTCCAACACGTACAAGTCCGAAGAGAGACGAAGGAGAGCCACGAGGTGGCCAAACCACCTGGCGGCGCGGCAGTGGGCCCAGCCGCGCAGCCTGTGGTTTGGGCCCCTCGGGGGTCCGCCGACATCGCCCCTTCGCCTATTTATTCCCCGAGCGTGAAAACCCTAAAACACCGAGCCTTTCATCCAGAACATATTCGCTGCCGCCGCCGTCGTCAACCCTAACTCGGGGGGTTTCTGAAGCTCTTCCCGGCACCCTGCCGGAGAGGGGAATCATCACCGGAGGGCTCTACATCGCCATGCCCGCCTCCGGAGTGATGCGTGAGTAGTTCATCCTTGGACTATGGGTCCATAGCAGTAGCTAGATGGTTGTCTTCTCCACTTGTGCCATCATGTTTAGATCTTGTGAGCTGCCTATCATGATCAAGATCATCTTATTGTAATGCTACATGTTGTGTTTGCTGGGATCTGACTTATATTGATACCTATGTGGAGCTGAATATTATATTATCATGTCTATGTCATTTGTGATCTTGCATGCTCTCCGTTACTTGTTGAAGCCTTGGCCAAGTGAATACTTGTGACTCCAAGAGGGGGTATTTATGCATGATAGTTGGGTTCAACCTCTATTTAACCTGGGATAGTGACAGCAAGTTCTAAGGTTGTAGATGTGTTGTTGCCACTAGGGGTAAAACAGCAATGCTTTATTCAAGGATGAATGTATTGTTTACATTACGCACATTACTTAATGCAATTGTCTGTTGCTTGCAACTTAATACTGGAAGGGGTACGGATGTTAACCGGAAAGTGGACTATTTAGGCATAGATGCATGCTGGATAGCGGTCTATGTACTTTGTCGTAATGCCCAAATGAATCTCATAGTAGACACCACAGCTCACACATGCATGTTATATGCACTTATCAATTGTCAATTGCCCAGCTGTAATTTGTTTACCCAGCATGTTAGTTATCTTATTGGAGAGACACCACTAGTGAACTGTGGACCCCGGTCCATTCTTTTACATCTGAAATACAATCTACTGCAATCATTGTTCTCTACTGTTTTATGCAAACAAACATCATCTTCCATTCGATACGTTTAACCCTTTGTTTTCAGCAAGCCGGTGAGATTGACAACCTCACTGTTAAGTTGGGGCAAAGTAATTTGATTGTGTTGTGCAGGTTCCACGTTGGCACCGGAATCCCTGGTGTTGCGCCGCACTACACTCCTTCACCAACACCTTCGAAGCAAACCTCGTTTTCCTACTGGTTCGATTAAACCTTGGTTTCATACTGAGGGAAAACTTGCTGCTGCACTCATCATACCTTCCTCTTGGGGTTCCCAACTGACGTGTGACGTACAAGCATTGTTTCTGGCTGTTGCCGGGAGATATTCCCTCGTCAACTTAGCGCTAGCAACACGTTTTCTGGCGCCGTTGCCGGGGAAAACCGAATTGCTTCTGCAAGGGGAGTCTCTCACACCCAATCTCTTTACTTTGTTATTTGTCTTGCTTAGTTTATTTTTATTTAGTCTTGTTTGCTCTCTTTATCAAAAACACAAAAAAATTAGTTACTTGTTTAATTCGTTTGATTTTTTTTTCAAAATGAGTACTCCTGAGAACACTAAGTTGTGTGACTTCACTAGCACAAACAACAATGATTTCATATGCACTCCTATTGCTCCACCTGCTTCTACAGCAGAATTTTATGAAATTAAACCTGCTCTATTAAATCTTGTTATGAAAGAGCAATTTTCTGGTGTTAGTACTGATGATGCTGCTGCCCATCTTAATAACTTTGTTGAACTTTGTGAAATGCAAAAGTATAAGGATATGGATGGGGATATTATAAAACTGAAACTTTTTCCTTTCTCCTTGAGAGGAAGAGCTAAAGAATGGTTGCTTTCTTTGCCTAGAAATAGTATTAATTCTTGGACAAAATGCAAAGATGCTTTCATAGGGAAATATTATCCTCCTGCTAAGATTATATCCTTGAGAAGTAGCATTATGAATTTTAAACAACTTGATAATGAACATGTTGCTCAAGCTTGGGAAAGAATGAAATCTTTGGTGAAGAATTGTCCCACTCATGGACTGACTACTTGGATGATCATCCAAACCTTTTATGCAGGATTAAATTTTTCCTCAAGGAACTTATTGGATTCAGCCTCTGGAGGAACCTTTATGTCCATCACTTTAGGTGCAGCAACAAAGCTACTTGATGATATGATGATCAACTATTCCGAATGGCACACCGAAAGAGCTCCTCAAGGTAAGAAGGTAAATTCTGTTGAAGAAACCTCCTCTTTGAGTGATAAGATTGATGCTATTATGTCTATGCTTGTGAATGGTAGATCTCATGTTGATCCTAATAATGTTCCTTTAGCTTCATTGGTTGCTCAAGAAGAGCATGTTGATGTAAACTTCATTAAAAACAACAACTTCAACAACAATGCTTATAGGAATAATTTTGGTAGCAACAATATAAGCCTTATCCTTCAAATGGTTATGGCAATTCTTATGGTAATTCCTACAGCAACAATAGAAGTGTGTCCTCTGATCTTGAAGCTATGCTTAAAGAATTTATTAGCACACAAAAAGCTTTCAATAAAACTGTTGAGGAAAAGTTTGAAAAAATTGATGATCTTGCTCTAAAGTTGATAGTCTTGCTCATGATGTTGAAATTCTAAAACTGAAAGTTATGCCTAATGAAGTTAAAGATATAAGTCATTTGCTACAGCAAATGCCATCCAAGTTCGAATTGATAATAATATTAGGATGTTGGCTGAATTGCATGCTAGGTGGGAAAAAGAGGAAGAACTTGAAAAAGAGAATAGTATAGTTAGAGTTTGTACTATCACCACCACTAGTAATGCTAATGTTTCACATGCTAGTAAGCCTCCTACTATTGATGGTAATGTTATTGGTGTTGGTAATGTCTCTACTACTTCTGCAAAGCGTTTGAAATTGCCTAAAACTGCTGAAACTTTTTCTGATAAAAGTGCTGAAATTTTTCAAACTATTGGAGACAATGGTTCCACCACCATTGACAATAATGATTTTGATTTTGATGATTGTAACATCTCTGAAGTTATTATGTTCTTGCAAAAATTAGCTAGAAGTCCCAATGCTAGCACTATTAATTTGGCTTTTACAAAGCATATTACAAATGCTCTTTTGCAAGCTAGGGAGGAGAAGTTGAAACTTAAAGCTTCTATTCCTAGGAAATTAGAAGATGGTTGGGAACCCATCATTAAGGTAAAGGTGAATGATTTTGATTGCAATGCCTTGTGTGATCTTGGTGCAAGTATTTCGTTTTGCCCAAGAAGCTTTATGATATTCTTGATTTGCCACCTTTGGAACATTGTTATTTGGATGTTTTTCTCGCTGATAATGCTATGAAGAAACCTTTGGGGCGAGTTAATGATGTTTTTATTACAGTAAACAATAACCTTGTCCCGTTGATTTTATTGTTATGGATATTGAATGCAATGCATCTTGTCCTATTGTTTTGGGAAGACCTTTTCTTCGAACTGTTGGTGCCATCATTGATATGAAAGAAGGTAATATAAGGTACCAATTTCCTCTCAAGAAAGGTATGGAACACTTCCCTAGGAAGAGAATGAAGTTACCTTTTGACTCTATTGTTAGAGCAAGTTATGATGTTGATGCTTCTTCTCTTGACAACACTTGATTTTCACTTTCTGCGCCTAGCTGAAAGGCGTTAAAGAAAAGCGCTTATGGGAGACAACCCATCGTTTTTATTTGCTGTTATTTTTGTTTTCTTTGAGTCAAGGAGTTTTGTTACTTCTGTAGCAACTCCTTTGTATCTTTATTTTATCGCAATGTTGTGCCAAGTAAAGTTCTATATTGAAAGTTGATGCAAGATTTGGATTTCTGCGCAGTGACAGATTTTTAGCTGTCACGGATTTGAGCTTATCTCCCTGTAGAAAATTCAAAAAATTCTGAAAAAATCACGCATATTCCTGAGATATGTACGCAACTTTCATTATTTTAGGCCAGATCCATCTGAGCAACTTAAGTGCCTCGAAAAAATTCGTCATTCCAGACTGTTCTGTTTTTGACAGATTCTGCCTTTTGTTTTGCATTCGCTCTTTTACTGTGTTTGTGTGGATTTCTTTGCTCCACAAAGCATTGGTGGCTGTAGCTAATGTCCAGAAGCTTTGGGATTGATTGTATCATTACAGAATATGAGAATTTTTGATTATGCACTAACCCTCTAATGAGAACTGTCTTGAGTTTGGTGTGAAGGAAGTTTTCAAGGATCAAGCGAGAAGGGTGATATTATGTGATCAAGAAGAGTGAAAAGCCTAAGCTTGGGGATGCCCCCGTGGTTCATCCCAACCATATTCAGAGAGACTCAAGCGTCTAAGCTTGGGGATGCCCAAGGCATCCCCTTCTTCATCAACAAACTTATCAGGTCATCTCTAGTGAAACTATATTTTAATTCTTTCACATCTTATGCGCTTTACTTGGAGCGTCTGTGTGTTTTTATTTTTGTTTTTGTTTGAATAAATTCGGATCCTAGCAATCCTTGTGTGGGAGAGAGACACGCTCCGCTTTTTCATGTGAATACTCATGTTCTTCACTTATATTTGTTGAGTATTCTTAACTAGCTACTGCAGTGCTTTTAGCTCCTGTTTTTCATGCATCTCTTCGAGCTGTTAGCACTTGTTTATAAATACTCTCTTGCTGCATTATATTATCATTTGGAGAGTTTATGTTTAAATAAATTGATTGGTGTTTGTTTGGAAGAAAGAAAATGCTACATGTAGTAGTTGGTATTGGAAAAGACATATGCATTCTTGTAGATCATTGTCTTGTTTCGATTTGATGCTTTGCAATTGTTTTGAGCTCTCAAGTAGATCATGTTTAAGCTCTTGCATCATGTAGTTAAAGCCTAGTAGTGGAGAACTACCGTAGAGCTTGTTGAGACTTGGGATGCATATTTGTTCTCTCTAAGGTCTAGATATTTTCTGGTAAAATGTTTGAGCAACAAGGAAGACAGTGTAGAGTCTTATAATACTTGCAATATGTTTTTATGTGATTCTTGCTGTACCGGTTTATACTTGTGTTTGCTTCAAACAACCTTGCTAGCCTAAACTCTGTACTGAGAGGGAATGCTTCTCGTGCATCCAAAACTTGAGCCAAAACCCATGCCATTTGTGTCCACCATACCTACCTACTATGTGGTATTTCCTGCCATTCCAAGTAAATATTTCATGTGCTACCTTTAAACTATTCAAAACTTTATTACTCCTTATTTGTGTCAATGTTTTATAGCTCATGAGGAAGTATGTGGTGTTTTATCTTTCAATCTTGTCATTTACTTCTGACAGACTTTCACCTGGACTAGTGGCATATACATCCGCTTATCCAATAATTTGCAAAAAGAGCTGGCAACGGGGTGCCCAGCCCCAATTAATTACAACTTTCATTAATAATTCTCTTCACATGTTTTGCCCTGATTTATCAGTAAGCAACTTAATTTTGCAATAGACACTCCTCCATGGTATGTGAATGTTGGAAGGCACCCGAGGATTCGGTTAGCCATGGCTTGTGTAAGCAAAAGGTTGGGAGGAGTGTCATCTATAAAGAAACTAAAATACATGTGTAAACAAAAGAGAAGAGGGATGATCTACCTTGCTGGTAGAGATAACGTCCTTCATGGGAGCCGCTCTTGAAAGTCTGGTTGACAAGGGGGTTAGAGTGCCCACTACCATTCGTTGACAACAACAAACACCTCTCAAATACTTATTTTGTGCTCTCTATATGCTTTCGAAAACTTAAAAAGCTCTAGCACATGATTTAATCCCTGCTTCCCTCTGCGAAGGGCCTATCTTTTACTTTATGTTGAGTCAGTTTACCTACTCCTTTCTATCTTAGAAGCAAACACTTGTGTCAACTTTGTGTGCATTGATTCTTACATATTTACTTATTGCACTTGTTATATTGCTTTATGTTGACAACTATCCATGAGATATACATGTTACAAGTTGAAAGCAATGCTGAAACTTAATCATCCTTTGTGTTGCTTCAATGCCTTTTACTTTGAATCTATTGCTTTATGAGTTACCTCTTATGCAAAACTTTTTGATGCTTGTCTTGAAAGTACTATTCATGAAAAGTTTTTGCTTATATGATTCATTGTTTACTCTTTATCTATTTGTTAGCAAACTATAGATCATTGCTTTGAGTCACTTCATTCATGACATGAGCCTTGCAATATATTGATCAAGATTGTGTGAAAGCATGTCTCCTCAGAAATTATTTGTTGTTATCGTTTTACCTACTCGAGGACGAGTAGAACTAAGCTTGGGGATGCTTGATACGTCTCCAACGTATCCATAATTTCTGCTGTTCCATGCTTATATTATACCATTTGCTACATGTTTTATATACACTTCGTATCACTTTTATGCATTTTCTGGGACTAACCTATTAACAAGATGCCACAGTGCCAGTTCCCTGTTTTCTGCTGTTTTTGGTTTCAGAAAGTTACTTCTGGAAATATTCTCGGAATTGCACGAAACAAAAGGCCAGTCCCTATTTTTCCAGCACGTACACGGAGTCCGAAGGAGAGACGAAGAGAGCCACGAGGTGGCCAAACCACCTGGCGCGGCAGTGGGCCCACGCGCCGCCTGTGGTTTGGGCCCCTCGGGGGTCCGCCGACATCGCCCCTTCGCCTATTTATTCCCCGAGACGAAAACCCTAAAACACCGAGCCTTTCATCCAGAACATATTCGCTGCCGCCGTCGTCAACCCTAACTCGGGGGGTTCTGAAGCTCTTCCCGGCACCCTGCCGGAGAGGGGAATCATCACCGGAGGGCTCTACATCGCCATGCCCGCCTCCGGAGTGATGCGTGAGTAGTTCATCCTTGGACTATGGGTCCATAGCAGTAGCTAGATGGTTGTCTTCTCCACTTGTGCCATCATGTTTAGATCTTGTGAGCTGCCTATCATGATCAAGATCATCTTATTGTAATGCTACATGTTGTGTTTGCTGGGATCTGACTTATATTGATACCTATGTGGAGCTGAATATTATATTATCATGTCTATGTCATTTGTGATCTTGCATGCTCTCCGTTACTTGTTGAAGCCTTGGCCAAGTGAATACTTGTAACTCCAAGAGGGGGTATTTATGCATGATAGTTGGGTTCAACCTCTATTTAACCTGGGATAGTGACAGCAAGTTCTAAGGTTGTAGATGTGTTGTTGCCACTAGGGGTAAAACAGCAATGCTTTATTCAAGGATGAATGTATTGTTTACATTACGCACATTACTTAATGCAATTGTCTGTTGCTTGCAACTTAATACTGGAAGGGGTACGGATGTTAACCGGAAAGTGGACTATTTAGGCATAGATGCATGCTGGATAGCGGTCTATGTACTTTGTCGTAATGCCCAAATGAATCTCATAGTAGACACCACAGCTCACACATGCATGTTATATGCACTTATCAATTGTCAATTGCCCAGCTGTAATTTGTTTACCCAGCATGTTAGTTATCTTATTGGAGAGACACCACTAGTGAACTGTGGACCCCGGTCCATTCTTTTACATCTGAAATACAATCTACTGCAATCATTGTTCTCTACTGTTTTATGCAAACAAACATCATTTCCATTCGATACGTTTAACCCTTTGTTTTCAGCAAGCCGGTGAGATTGACAACCTCACTGTTAAGTTGGGGCAAAGTAATTTGATTGTGTTGTGCAGGTTCCACGTTGGCACCGGAATCCCTGGTGTTGCGCCGCACTACACTCCTTCACCAACACCTTCGAAGCAAACCTCGTTTTCCTACTGGTTCGATTAAACCTTGGTTTCATACTGAGGGAAAACTTACTGCTGCACTCATCATACCTTCCTCTTGGGGTTCCCAACTGACGTGTGACGTACAAGCATTGTTTCGGTGCTGTTGCCGGGGAGATATTCCTCGTCAACTTA
>CAMZMU010000041.1:132294352-132396534 GCA_947311845.1 Poa pratensis | reverse complement strand
CCCTCCCTCTCCTCTCCGCCGTCGCCGCCCGAGACGCTCGTCTGCCGCGCGCCCTCGACCCCGGCCGTCCCGCCTCCTCCCCGCACCTCCTCCACCTCCTCCACGCCGGCGTCCCCTGCCGCACCTCCTCCCGCCGCGTCCCCGCCGCACCTCCTCCACGCCGGCGTCCCCTGCCGCGCTCCTCCTCCGCACCTCCTCCACGACGGCCCGCCGCCGCGCCTCACGCCCCCACCCCGCACCTCCCCACGCCGGCACCTCCTCCACGCCCTCCCTGCACAGGTTAGTGTTAATTAGTGTTAGTTAGGTTAGTTCTAGTGATACTGTTAGTTAGGTTAGTTCTAGTGATACTGTTAGTTAGGGTTAATTAGTGGTACTGTTAGTAGATTTTAGTAGATTTAGTGTTAGTGGTACTGTAGTAGATGTTAGTGGTAGTTTTAGTGTTAGTGGTACTGTTAGTAGATGTTAGTGGTAGTTTTAGTGTTAGTGGTACTGTTAGTAGATGTTAGTGGTAGTGGATGGCTATAAACCATGTTAGTTAAGCAATATAGTTAGATTAGGACCAAAAAAATCATGTTTTGCATTAATTTTCGGTTGTTTAGCTACTAGGCAAACTTGTGAATTTGTGTAAGAACAATAATTGCTAACCTTTGTTCATTTTGCACACTAGGCCCCGTCGTGACCACCTCGCTGATCCGATTCCGTGTGGAGCGTGAGAGTGGGGATTGTCGACGGAGGGTGTCGGCGGAAGATCTTCTTCGCCGTCGATCACGCTTCGAGGGTAAGAAATCACGTAGGCCTGCTTTTTTTATCTATGCTTCCTTGACTAACCCTGACTAACCCGTGTATCAAATGCTTTTACTTAACTAAGTATCATGTCGGAGCCGGAGCAAAGTTTCGTGGTGTTCATCGGAGACCCACGAAGATCCCGACTTGGGCAGCTCAGATCACAGTGGATCACAGGAAGATCCAGCTTGGTACTTTCAGGTGCCCGTGGCAGGCGGCCCGCGCCTACGACTGCGCGGCGGTCCAGCACTTTGGGGCGAGAGCGATCCTCAACTTTGAGGATGAGCGGAGCGTGGCGCATCTGTTAGCGCCAGATGGCATGAGGATCGCGACGAAGGCCGAGGAGAGGGAGCACCGGCAGGCAGAGAGGCTGCTCAGGGCGCGCCACCAGCGCGAGGAGGATGACCCCTTGGTCAAGGATCTCCTCCTTGATCCCCAGGTGATGGCGGTCCAGTACCAGGTTTTCAGCGAGAGCCGCAGCAGCGCGGGCAGGGCGAGGCCGGCCCCTCCGGCACGCAGCAGCAGGGCGAGGACTCTAGCAGCAGCCTGTCCTCTTGTTGGGACCGCTTGGACGACGCCACTGACACCGGCGCGAGTCGAGTTTAGGATGTCTATCATCCTACCTGTCGTACTACTAGACTTATCTTGCTACCTGTTGTACTGCTAGACTTATCATACATGCTACCTATGTATTATTGTGCTACTTGTCTATATGTGTTATGTTTAGCTAATATGGTTACATCGTTCTGTGGTTTATTCTGTTTTATGTTTAATTATTAGGTAAAATGGAGGGATATTTGCTTATATATTTCGATTGTTTGTACTTTTTAGATGACGTAGCTTCCCGCCAGCCAGCACCGTCGGTCCCGCGTCGTCGCGGCTTCTCCAGCTGAGGAGGGGCCGCCTCGGTGCCCTTTGTTTTGTCGCCCTCTTCCGGAGCACGTCCTCGACCTTCTCCGGCCACCGATCACGCTTCGAGGGTATAAATCTTTCGCCTCTCTTGCTGCATAGGTTTATTTTGGTCTAGATCACCAAGTCAGTCGCGTAACCCGAGTCAGATCCCATCCGGAAGGGTTACAAATTTATAAATATGCAGGATTGTCCATCTTTGCATATTTATAACCGTAACACTTCCGGGTTGTCCTGTTGGACAGTCCGAGTACGTGTAGATCGGGTCGTGTTCCATGTTCTACCCCTTCCTGAGACGTAATTTCGGCAGCACCTCCCTGTTGTTCTTCGGATGCACACCCTCTCGGCTTGACAAGCTCGAGACGTGTATTCTGAAGAACAGCGGGGAGGTGCTGCCGAAATTCCGTCTCGGGTCGGGGTAGAACATGGAACACGGCTCGATCTACACGTACTCGGGCGGGATAGGCCCTCCTATTAGAAGTGTAGGTGAACCCTTGCATGATGTAAAGATTAAAATTTGACCGTAATTAATCTGGTGACACTAAATCATTTTATTATTACTTGGTGCATATTAAAAGACTGCGTGCTTGTTTCGCTCCCAATAAAGCAGAGGATGGCTGATAATGGGTGGATGTACACTGGCCGTGTCGATAAGATTAAAAGAACAGAGGAGTGGGAGATGAAGACCAATATATTAGTGAAGGAGTTAGGGCGTGGTTCAAAGGCAAAAGGAGTTCGTGGAAGGTGCCCTTGCACTCATTGCAAGAATCGTGACCGTCAAGGAAAGGAAGATATGACTAAACATCTTTGGTTGTATGGGTATACGCCTAACTACGTCACGCATGTCAAATTTGATCAGTACGAACGTCTCAGAGTTGGGGTGATGCGGCAGCGGATCGATGGCAATGAGTACGATGGGTTGAGAAACATGCTAGATGATCACCATGCTGCTTACATGCCGGATTCGCCACCTCCACAGGAGGAACAGGAGGAACCGGGTGAACCGGAGGCACCGGATGAACCGGAGGAACCAGAGCCAACCGCGAAGGCTTTCTATGAGACGATGGCCTCGGCTACGAAGCCTCTATACGAGGGTGCAAACCAGAGCCAGCTCGATGCCGTAGCTCAACTACTAAGTGACAAGTGTCAGTTCTCCACCACCCGTGCAGGCTTTGAAGCTAATCTGACAACAACTGGTAACATGTTGCCCAAAGGGCATTGTCTGCCAAAATCCATGCACGAGGTGAAGAAACTATTGGGATCGCTCAGCATGGATTATGAAAAGATTCATTGTTGTCCAAAAGGATGCCTGTTGTTCCGGAAACAATATGCGAATGACAAGTACTGTAGCCTTTGTGGGGCCTCTAGGTATGAGGAGAAAACGCTGCCTGATGGTCGGAAGAAGCAGGGAAAAATCCCTGTGAAGGTTCTTCGGTACCTCTCATTCATAAAAAGAATGCAGCGGCTTTTCATGTCCGAGGAGTCTGCCAAACAAATGACTTGGCACAGGAAAGGGAAGAGATACGTCGACGAGTTAGGACGGGAAAGGATGGGACATCCATCTGATGGTGAGGCATGGAAGAACTTCGACTTGAAACACCCCCTTAATTCAGCAGATGCTCGGAATGTCAGAATTGCAATAGCAACAGATGGGTTCAATCCATATGGGATGTCGACTGCGTCGTACAGCTGCTGGCCCGTGTTTGTTATTCCGCTCAATCTCCCTCCTGGGGTACTAATGCAAAGGAAGCACATGTTTCTGTCGCTGATCATTCCAGGGCCCGAATACCCGGGGAAGAATTTGAGTGTCTACATGCAACCGCTTGTGGATGATTTGCACCACTCATGGCACAATGGGACGTGGACATACGACCGAGCATCAAAGAAAAACTTCTTGATGAAAATTTGGTTCCACTATTCCATGCACGACCTACCCGGGTATGCCCTATTCTGCGGATGGTGTACAGCTGGTAAATGGCCATGCCCAGTGTGCAGGAACCAACTTGAGTTCCTTTGGCTAAAGTCAGGTCGCAAGTATGTCGCGTTTGACAAGCATCGACAGTTCCTCGAAGGAAGCATCCTTATCGAGAAGACAAAAAAAACTTCACGAAGGGCATAGTTGTGCGTGAAGAAAAAGCATACCGAAGTTCGATGGTGCAAAAGTTGATGCCGAGCTACGTGCTCTCGTGCCTGCTGAGGGATCTATCCGAAAATTTCAGGGGTATGGTGTAACGCACAACTGGACTCATGTGGCAGGCTTAACGCAGCTAGAGTATTACAAGGACCTCGAACTTCCCCATAACATCGATGTGATGCACACCGAAAAGAATGTTGGAGAGATGATCTTTCACACAGTCCTGAACATTACTAAGAAGACAAAGGACAATGTGAAGGCTAGAGTTGATGTTCAGAAGCTCTGTGATAGGGAGAGATTACACATGCGGCCTCCGAACCCTCGTCAAAAAAATTGGTTTAAGCCAAATGCCGACTACTGCCTTAATAATATCCAAAAGAAGGAGGCATTGAAGTGGCTCAAAAACATCGCCGTGATGTTCCCTGATGGTTACTGTTCCAATATAAGTAATGGAGTCAATCTTCTTACATCAAAAGTCACTGGGCTGAAGAGTCACGACTATCACATATGGATTGAGCGGTTGATGCCGGTGATGCTTCGAGGGTATCTCCCCGATAGTATCTGGCGAGTGCTTGCGGAGTTGAGCCATTTCTTCCGCACGCTCTGTGCGAAACAGATATGTCCCCTGATTATTGCGAAGCTGCGTGATCTTGTGCCGGAGTTGCTATGCAAGTTAGAGATGATCTTTCCGCCAGGCTTCTTTGTTCCGATGGCACATCTCGTTGTGCATCTCGCGAACGAGGCACTCTTGGGTGGACCGGTGCAGTTTCGTTGGCAGTTTTGTATTGAGAGAGAGTTTAAGTACATTCGAAACATAACTGGAAACAAAGCTAGGATTGAAGCATGCATAGCTGAGGCAACAATACGACAGGAGATGGCAGACGCCGTGACAACGTACTTTCCCGATGAAGTTGCCACTATGCATAACCCGGTCACTCGGTACAATGTCGACGAGCCCAAGAATGACCCCAAGCTCCTCCTCTTCCAATGTCCCGGTGGCAAGGCCGGTGCCGGTGAAAATTGTAAATTGACCAAGGAAGAGAAGGATTGCATAATGCTCTATGTGCTTATAAACATGACGGAAGTACTCGATTTCATGAGGTAAATGGTGAACAAATTACTTTGCAACTAGTAACTCAGTTTCGGTCTAATACGTATTTTCTCCTTTTAGGCAATTCCAAGATGAATACTGGTTGGGAACGGTGGATCCCGATCCCGCGGAGCTGGACACTCTTCTGAAAGAGGGTGCTCACGGAGGAAAAAAATTTGTGTCTTGGTTCATGGGAAAAGTAATTTCTAACGTGTCCCTATTACCTTGCAATATGTGACTTGTCCCTCTTATTACACGTAACTAATGCACAAAACAATTTGAACCGTACTTGTAGGGAGCTGATCCCAACGTTGAGATGACAGATGAGCTGAGATGTGTTTCCCAAGGATTTAACCGTACCGTCATGAAGTATGAGAAGTATGATGTGAATGGGTTCCGCTTCCATACAGAGTATCACCAGAATAATCGTCCTGGAGCAAAAACTGTAAATACTGGGGTCTTCACCAAAGGATCCAGAGGAGCCGATGGAGCCAATTACGTAGATTACTACGGAAGGTTACAGAACGTATACGAGCTGACGTTCAATCGTACAAACATAGAACTCAAGCTCGTTGTGTTCAAGTGCCACTGGTTCGACCCATGCACTGGACCACATGGTGGACAGAGAAGTGAGCCTTCCATTGGGTTAGTTGAAGTTAAGCCTTCAACCACCTATACCGGAGCCGATGTCTATATTGTGGCTCACCAAGCCAAGCAAGTTTATTATTTGCCCTACCCATGCCAGAAAGAGAACCTCAAGGGCTGGGAAGTCGTGTTCCGGGTATCCCCACATGGTAAGCTACCCAGGCCCTCCGACGACGATTACAACAACATTGACCCTAAAACATACGAGGGAATTTTCTATCAAGAGCAAGAGGACTTCGGGCACTTTGACTTACAAATAGGTGGTCTCGAGGAACTCGAGAACAATGCACACACTCATGGTGAGTCAGTGGTCGATCTGAAGGACATAGATGTGCTCTCGAAGTTTCATGCGGAAAATGACGACGATGACGAGCCTGGCGATGAGCTTCCGCCCTACTACTCACGTGATAGTGATAGTGATAGTGATAGTGATAGTGATAGTGAGAATGAGAACCGACACCCTGATGAGGAGAGTGATGACGATAGGTATTTATTTTTGGTATCTACATGTTATTATGTCTTTTATTCTTTAGTATTTATTTTTTGACATGCTTCTTCATTGCATTATGTCTTTATGCTTAGTGTCTACATTTTATTATGTCTCGATGCTTACTTGTTTTCTCTTTCTCAATGCAGTTGATTGAACAATATGAGTCAGGGCAAGGAAAGCGCTTCTGGTGGTCCTTCTCCCGGTGCTACGCCGATCCGACGCTCACCTACTATCAGCCGGGGAGATATGGGGTTCACCCTGTCGCCGTCTCCGCCATAGATGTAGGGTCTTGGGCGTCTAGACATCTAGCTATATATGTATGTATCTATTTGATGATGGTCCTATGTGTGTATCTACCTGATGATATAGCATTTTGTTTGATGATATATGGAGCCATTGTGTGATTTTGTTTGTAGTGAATTTGTCGTGATTTTTGATTATTTTTTCTGCTATTTTTGCCGCAAAAAACGAGCTGCTGGTTCCGAAAATCTGGTAACACCTGTGCCGACGGCAATGCCGTCGGCACAGGGCTATCCCAGGAGCGCCCAGCTGCCTCCACGTGGCAGATCTGTGCCGACGGTTTTGCCGTCGGCACAGGATCCTACCCCTGGCCCGGCCTGTGCGGGCCCACACGCCGCTGTGCCGACAACCGAGGTGCCGACGGTGCGTTTCTGGCCGTCGGGAAAAGCTGTGCCGACGGGTTATGTCTGTGCCGACGGCCAGGTGGCCTATGCCTACAGGGCCCTATGCCGACCACCCTGTGCCGACGGTGACCGTCGGCATAGGTGTGTGCCGACGGCATCGAGACCTTTGCCGACGGGCTTCGGCCGTCGGCACAGCTGGTCATTCCTGTAGTGCAACGCTGAGCGAGATTTAGTGACTACACCTAAGACTAGAGGAGACTAGATCCCCATGATCATAGCACCGCCACCATGCATCTTTATGTGCCGCCCAGATGGGATGGCACACCAACGAGACCGCACCAGCGTCGTCGGGTGTAGGCGCCCGCACAGCTGCGTGCCCTGCTGACCGACGTGGAGGACTGCCCAATTCTGCACGCTGCAAGGATGGTGGATGGCAGAACGACAAAAGTTCAGAGACAAGGAGAGGAGGTCCTTCGACGCACTGGTTTGCACAGTGTGAACAGAAACGCGTGGTGTTTCCAGAACCCACAAAGGCAGCGCACTACGGAGCAGCTGTTCAGGCAGATTTGGGATGATTTCAGTGCAGGCCTGGTAGCTAGGAGAGGAGTTCCAGTCATTGCGCGAGAGTAGGCTTCTATGTATGGGGTGTGTGTGAGTGGAGTTCCGGGGCCTGACGCTTGTGTCTGGGTGCTTTCCCTGTATATATGCTTGCTGTCTTCTATAAAATAAGGTACGCATTCGCGTACTCTCTAAAAAAACAAAAGAGAGCTTTTGCACTTGGGCCTTAATTAAGCAGTTACAGATTACAGGGTTGAGCCAATATCAGGTACGAGCAAAATTCTCTAAAAAAAAAGGTACGAGTAAAACTAATTCAGTTTTAGTTGAGAAAACCCACCAGCTATATCGTGCAAAATTAAAGAATCCGCAGAACATCTCCAGTAGCTGTTACTACAAATCCGCATCACGGTACCGATTTCCACGACTCTCCTGGTTCAAAAATTTACAGCTCCGCAGTTCTCAGTGCGAAACAAGAGCAGCAATAGTGACACACTTGTGACCGGCTTCCTGCCACTTCCAGAGTTAGTATCAAAAAGCTATTTGTAGTTTTTCCATGGACTAATCAAATCCTCTTGACTGAATCTACCAAGTACTCGATATCAGGGGTTACAATTGCACGCTTGTTCACCTCCCCCAGGCCGCAGCAGTGCTTCTTGTTTGTGTTGATCGCTACAGCATCTTGAGCAAATGCGCAGTTTAAACCAGCCGATACCTGTACATTTTATCCATTTTAAGTGCATCATCCAAGGACTAACAGATAATGCAGCATAAAGAAGTGGAGAGTTTCAAAACACCTACATCAAAGAGCGCATCTCCAAGCCTCATCTTCACTTTACCACTCTTGTACACGAGGACCTTCCCAATGCGACCACCTGGCAAATCTTTCAGCTTACAACCACGGATAGACTCAAGTCTCCTCTTCTTATAGTTCTCTTCGGAGTTGGTCCCTTCTGTTTCGACATCCTCACCGGTGTCCATGTCTGCCTCAGCAACTGATTCAATCTGCGGAAGAGGAAGAGATGCAGGGAACTGGAAGAAGAGCAACTGCGGTTTATTCATCATGTCCTCATTGTCCTGTCAGGCAACAATTTATATAAGACCTCAGTTATAGGCTACTATACAGCAGGAGCAGGTATAATCAGTTGGATCTATATTAGATACAAGCCTATAAGAAAACGAGTAATCGACAGTTCCATCGACAGGTGATGCTTTTTGTTTTTGTTTTTTGCATTGGTACGAATACCTGAACAACAATGGTGTTCCTTGACATGATATCATGCAACATGATATACATACCATGAGCCCAAGTTCCTCGGCTGCAGTTAATTCACCGTCTTGTGTTCTGCTGGAAGAAAACTCTACTAAATTGTCTTCATCAAAAACTTATGCACAAAAGAGAAAGGAATGTCAATGGAAGTACTATTCAGATATAAACTTTGACCATCATGTGGCAAAACTGTAAAAATGAAGAACACAAGAACCTGGATCTCCAGAATAGGGCCTCCTTAGAGGGAGTGTAATAGGAGGATATTTGTAGCCAGGATGGGTGAAGTCCTGCAAAAAATAGCAGGATATAAGTCAGCAAAATAGCGAACCAACGCTACACGATCCCACCCCTAACAGGTTTGCTAACCTGAGGACCAGCAGGCTGCTTCGGTAATTTTGCAGCAGAAGTTGTAACATCGGCATCATATAGTCACTGAAGAAGTCTACCATCTCTTGTTTAACTTGCAGAACAAATAATAAATTGCTCTGTAAATGCTCAGATGAAGGTAAATATCAAATATGGAACAAATGGATTGGCAACCTTAAGCTACTACCTGATGAAGAAATTTCAGGGGTGGAAAAGCATCTTGCAGTTGAAGGGTTCACTTGTCCAAATGTAACCTGGACACAGGCTTCTGCCATCGCAATGGAGCAGTATGGTATTAATAGCATAATAAATCTAAAACAATATCTTGCCGATACTCCGGTGGTATTGAATTGTTTGTTTCACAAACTCATAACCCACCATTTCTGGGCAAGTCCCATGCTGAGTTTTAAACAGAATCTGGATTATTGAAATTACAACAATTGAAATAACTCTTGAGTTATCACATGAATCCGGCAGATGTTCTGTCCAAACTAATGAAATGCAGCATGATGTAGGTTACTCATATGCTTAGACAAAAGAAAGTTCAATGGAATTACATATTTGAATTAAGATACCTATGTACTCCTTGCACTTGGTCAGCTCATCATTGTGACATGGTCAATGGAAATACATAGTCGGTATGAATTGTTTAAAAAAATGGAGACACTGAGTACTGACTGGTGTTTTATTTTGTCACAATTTGTTCAGCAGCTCCTAATACAAAGCAGGTTTGCGATTTTAGAACCTTAGGAAGTTTGTATTGCAGCAGCTGAAGTTAACTGATGAGTTGTTTGCCATTGGAGATAAGCCAGTGAATGCAAGATCTCACATGAACTAGATAAAGTAAAGCAAACAACATTTAAACACTAACCATTTTTCTCAGCCCTAGATCTTCTTTCGAGGGCACCTGCACGCTGCATATGAACTATGGAATAAAAACACCAACAACCTAAATCCAGTACATAGGATGTTCAGACATACAAGTACCTGAGGCGTTCTAAGTTTCATCAACAAATCCTTACCAACTGTATCAAACTCACTCTCTTTTGGTTCCCTGTACAATCGTACCATTACTATCATTCGACAAGCAATGCACCTACTTAAATAGAAAAACTGAATTGAACAAGCATGCATAAACAGAACAATGGTTGATGTACATTACATCTTGGGGACACGTTTTGAGGCTTTCTTAGTAATCACCTTGGGCGAAAATTTAAGCCCACCCTGTGTATCCACAAAGTAGAAGAAAATAATTGGCAAGCGCCAAAACACAATGAACATACACACCACGAAACAGGCTTTCGCCCCGCTTTATAAATAAAGCAACCACCACCATACAATGAACATACACACAACACAATTATAGTTACAGTCTTGCAGAATACTAACTTTGTGGCGATGGGATGGTGCAGAAGAAGAGCCATCCTTCTCTTTTCCCTTTTTACTCTGGTCATCCATGAGATCTACAGAAATGACAAAATAATAAGGTAAAAGAGCGTACACACTGACTGAACAAGTTTTGCCAAGTAAGTGCAACTTCCATAATTCGTGAGACAGGGCTAGTGAGATAATGAAGCGATGGCACACATTTCTGACTAAGCGAACTCCAGAAGCAGCATAGGGCGTGTGGCATGCGCATCCATCCACACATGAACTTTCGGCCTATGAGCTATGTACGGCCAAGAAAAAAAATCCTAACGCTCACACACATAACATCGAACAGCTTCCTGGCGTGTCCTGAGCACTCCAGCACCACCCCACGAAAACCCTACACCACCACCACCAGAACTCGCACGCCTCATGGGGTGGAAAATAAGAACACGACAGGGCGCAATTCGACAACCAAAATGGAATATACGACGATCGCTAGCAGATCGCAGAACGAAAAGACGAACTACAGAGCCCGGGCCTCCAATTGGTCTGCTGCTCCCCCGGCCTGCTCCACCGCCGGCCAGGGCAGCAGCGACGGCACCACCAGCATGCAGTAACCGCGCGCCTAAGGTAGGCAGGAACGCGGCGAAGCTACGTGAACGATCGGATTCAAGGAAGGGCTGCCCTGCCTTACCTCGGCGGCGGAGAACGCAGTGCCGAAGAGAAAGCGTGATTGAGAATGGAGCCTTCGTTTGAGGTAGGGGAAAGGAGAGGATGCGGAGTCTACTGTAGCGCCTGGTGCCAGGGTATATACAGCTTGCTGGAGGAGACACGTGTCTTCCGTATAAAGCACCCGCTGGGAAAAGGTTCGTGCGGCGACTGCAAATTAGAATCCTCCTCGTGGGATGGGCCTATGCGTTGACTCCAGTTTGAAAAGGGATACTTTTTTTTGAAACTAGGCAAGATTTGTCATTTTCATTAATTTTCATTAATTAATTAAGAAGAAGAGAATTGCCAAAAAACCGGGCGGAAACCGGCCGGCTGAACTGGCACACAACAACGATGTGACTCACACCGCCCGTGAAGAGACCACAGCGGAACTGGATAACAGAGCAGCTCTAGATCCAAGGGCACGCTATGACGGAGAACTATGCAAATGATCACCAAGCCAGACTATCCGTCGCTTGTCATCATCGCCACACGGCCCTCACCGGGCCTCTCGCCAGACGGATCTCGCCGCCGCATTTCTGACTTGAAGACACAAACAGACCACGGTGAACCCGTGGACACGCCACAAGACATGGCTACCGCAGACTTGTCGCAACTCCGCCCTCGCGCATCCTCATAGCCCCAGCTGCAATAGCCATCGCTAACTACCACAAGACCCCCGCTGGCCGAACCATACTCCAAACGAAGCCCTCAAGAAGGAAGGCGCGAGGAATTTCACATCTTGAGGGCTAGTAGGAGGGCGAATTCTGGAGTAGTTACAAATTTGGAAAATGACAGTTTGTCTTACCGATGAACTCTTGACAAAGTGTCAGACTCGGCAATTCAGAAATCTCTACTAGCTGTTACTACAAATCCACATCAGAACATATATTCCATTAATGCAAATTTACATCTCCACGGTGCTCCTGGTGAAACAGAAGCAGCAGACCAGCAGTAGCGACGCTCTTGTGATAAACTTAGTGCACTTCTCGAATTAATATCAGGAGTTATTTGTAGTAGTTTCCTACTGACTATTTGACTTTTTTTTATAGAATCTACCAAGTTGTCACATCAGGAGTTACGACCACACGCTTGATGACCTCCCCCAAGCTGCAGGAGTGCTTCTTGTTTGTGTTAATCGCCACGGCCTCTTGAGCAAATGCCCAGTCTAGACCAGCTTAAACCTGAAGATCGTATGCATCTTAAGTGCATCATCGCATGACTAAAGAGAAAATGCAGCATGAATAAGTGGGTAATTTGAAAACACCTACATCAAAGAGTGCATCTCCGAGCCTCATCTTCACCTTACCACTCTTGTATACGAGTACCTTCCCCATGAGACCACCTGGCAGATCTTTCAGCGTACAGCCTCGCATCGACTCGAGTCTGCTCTTCTTATCATTCTCCTTGGATTTAGTGCCTTCTGTTTCAACATCTTCACTGGTGTCCACATCTGTATCAGCAACTGATTCAACCTGCCTCGGTAACGGAAGAGATGAAGGGAACTGGACCAAGAATAATTGTGGTTCGCTCGTCATGCCATCAGTGTCCTGTGAGGAAAACCATTAATACAAGACAGCAGATATAGACTATGATACAGTAGGTACAATCAGTTTGCGTCTATGTTAGATGCAAGAGAGAGAAGTAACCGGCAGCTCCATTGACATGCGAATGTGTTTTTTTTTTGCATTGATATGGATACCTGAACAAAAATGGTGTTCCTTGACATGATATACATACCATTATCCCAAGTTCCTGAGCTGCAGTTAATTCACCATCTTGGGTTGTAGTGGAAGAAAACTCTGAGAAATCGTCTTCATCACAAATTTCTGTGCCACAAATAAAGAAATATGAATGAAAGGTGATTAAGACAAACTGTGAGCATCATGTGGTAAGAACTGCAAGAAACAAGAACACAAGAACCTGAATCTTGAGAGTAGTCCCTCCTTAGAGGAAGAGTAATAGGAGGATAGTTGTAGTCGGGATGGGTAAAGTCCTGCAAAATTTAGCAGGAGATTAGCCAGGTAGGAAACGAAACTACCCCAACCCCGATTATTTTTTTCATGTGTTTGCTAACCTGTGGTTCAGCACACTGCTTAGGTAACTTTGCAGCAGAAGTTGTAACGTCTGACAGCATAGACTTATTCAAAAGGTGTACATCCTTCTCTTTTTTAACTTGCAGAACAAATAATAAATTGCTCTGTAAATATTCAGATGTAGTTAAATATGAAACAAACGGGTGTGGCAGCCAAGCTACAACCTGATGAACTTTCAGGAGTGTGAAAAGATCTTGTAATTGAAGGGCTCGCTGGTCCAAATGCAACCTGGACACAGGCCTCTGCCATCGTAATGGAACACTATGTTAGTAATACTCAGCAAGTTAGAAACCAAATCATGCCGTTCCTCTGGTGGTATTGAAATATTTATTTCAAAAATTAGTAACCAATCCTTTCTGGGCAGTTAGTGCTGAGTTTTAAATGGAATTTCAATTATCTAAGTTACAATATGTATCTAAGGTACAGCATGCTGCATATCATTAGTTTGCAGCAGACATCAAATAGACTAATATCCTAGGCTAGTGTCGATTTGTTGAGATAACTCCAGAGTCTAGATTTTCTTTGACATAGGACATCTGGATACACAATGCAAGTCCAAATAGGAATTGTGCATGTCAATTAAGATCATTTGTGCTCTTTGCACTTGATAAACATAGTCGGTAAGAGTTGTTCAAAAATTTGTTCAGTTGTGCAACAGCAGCTTAAGTTAACTCAGCAGTTGATTTCCATCGGAGACAAGCTAGGAAACCGAACCTTCACTACATATAATAGCAAACACCATTTTAAATACTCACCATTATTCTCAGCCTTGGATCTTCTTTCGAGGGCATTCATGCTCTGTATATGAAACTCTGGAATAAAACACTATCAACTAAATCAGGTAGTACATAGAAATCTCAGACATACAAATACCTGTGGCATTCTAAGTTTCACCAACAAATCCTCATCAGTTGTTTCAAACTTGCTCCCCACTTCTGGTTCCCTGTAGAATCCAACCATTACAATCATTCCACCAGCAATGCGCCTACTTAAATAGATAATATTGAATTTGACAGGCATTGATAAACAGCATCGGTTAATGTACAATTGTACATTACATCTTCGGGACACGTTTTGCTTTCTTAATAGGCAACCTGGGATTAAATTTAAGCCCGCCCTGTATCCGCATAGTAGAAGAAAACCATGGTAAGCACTAAATACAATGAACTCATACAAAACACAGTTATAGTTGGACAAATACTGGCCTTGCGGCGATGTGGTGGAGCAGAAGCAGAGGCATCTTTCTCTTTCCCCATTTTACTCTTGTCGTCCATGAGAATCTACAGGAATGTCATAATATGATAATAATGAGGTAAAAGAGCGTCTATGAATATGTTCTGCCAAGCAACTGAAGAAGTGCACAGTTGTCTACAGTTAACTTCCATTGTTTCTGAGTCTGGCCAACTGGCATAATGATCGGACTTCAGAGCAGAAGCAACATACTGCGTGTATGGCCAAGAAAACAAGTGCAAACTTGTCTATAAGTAACTTCCATTACTCTCACCCCTCGTGGCCAACGAGGAGCTATTGCATGACCAAGAAAACAATTCGTAAAGCTCACACACATAACGTCGAACAGCTCCCTGGTGTCTCCTAAGCCCTCCCGCACCCCCCGACGCAAACCCCACAGTACCACCAAAACCCTCACAGGTCACGTAAGAGTAAATAAGAACATGATAGAACACGCCGAATCGACGGTTGAACATCAAAATCGACGGTGGGACGACTATCGGTAGCGCATTGCAGCAAGACAAGACTGACTACCATTCGCAAAGAAAAATGACTTTTTTTTTTGAGAAACTGACTACAAAGCCCGGACCTCCGATTGGTCAGCTGCTCCCCCGGTCGGCTCGGCTGCCGGCCAGGGCCAGGGCACCACCAGCAAGAGGCGCAGCAAAGATAGCCAAGAACGCGGCGAATCCGGTTGATGGGGAGGAGTACCTTACCCCGGCGGCGGAGAAAGGCAGTCCGAAGAGCAGTCTCACGAGGCAGCAGTGCCGGCCGGCCGCGCAGTCGAGGGTGGAGGTGGAGCGATGGAGGCAGGGGAAAGTGCAGAAAGGGAGTGAGGAACTCGAGCGCAGGGGTACACCTAGCACTTACAGCAGGAGGAGACACGTGTCTCGCGTAGAAAGCGTCGCTGGAAAAGGTCTACACGGTGACCGTGCGTAAACTGGAACTTCGTTGCTTCTCTTCTCGCCGTGGGATGGGTGAAAGAGCTAGTGTGCACTTTTCTAGTGGAAGCTATTTTAACTACAATGTGATTACAATCAGCTAATAAAACCTTCAAAAAAATCCGAGGATAAAAATATTTGAATTCTATCTGAATGACTAATTTGATAAAAGAAACATGGCTATGAGTACATGTTTCCTCGCGTAATGAAATCTGAGTGAAAGTCTCTTTATCGGAAAAAAAATAAGGCTGATAGTTTCGTCAAAGCATCTACCAGGACACGTGCTAACCCATATACTTTGGAGTGTTGCAATAGTAGACAGATACTAAACGGTGCCAAGCTAAAATCTGGCCCAATAATGTGGGGGTCTTTTCAAGTGTAGCAAAGAATTGCTTAGTTTGATACTAAACGTCACAAGAAGAAGCTAAAAGACGACGAATATATTCTATGATGAATCGAATAATATTGATTTGGTATTATGAATGTTGATACTTTTACTTGTAAAGTTTGATTTAAGACAACACTAATATGCAGAGTAAAAAGAACCGAATGGAGTAAAATGGCTAAAATCGGGATGAATGTACATTGCTCGCAAAATGTTAGGCAAGCCGAAATGTGAGGAGTGAGGACAGATTAACATGGTTTCTGCTGTGTTAGCCAAACCAAGAGACCAGGCAAAACTTGGCATCCAATCACCAAAACCAAGCTAGTCATCCTCTTTGTCAAAAAGAAATGAGAAAATAACGAAACCTCCGGTGTTCTAGGAGCCATGCAAATTAAGCATTGCATGAGCGACAGGAGCCACTCCGGATAGCCAAGGAAGACATGCCTATACATCAACGTATCAGCTAGCAAAGTCATGTAAGAATGAGATGCACACATGTAGGCAAGTCATCCTTGGCTACCGAATCAGCTCTAGCCCTCGTGCAATGCCGAACTTGCAATGCATTGAATCGCATCGCATTGCAGCTTGATTGAGTTTGAGTATTTATAGCAAGCACATAGGCCCGGCTTTGCATGGGAATAAATCAAGGTTTGACCATCTTTGGCACTTATGAATTGTGCTATGCCCTCAGAATATATTCAGTTAGGTTAGGTTTTGGAAGGTTATTAAAAGATGTGATCAACTAGCGGTTCTATCTTATAGGCGGGGAGCTTAAAAAGGTTGGACACGTGAATACCTACAATTACAAAGGTCAAAAGGTTTGACTATTTTAGTTTGGCTATGGGAGTCGCTGCGTTAGATTCTCTGCACCATCTTAGGACAGATGTACGATTTCACATCATCGGTTGCCAGAAAAATAACGCATATGATACTGTGTTTCAGTGCAAATATGTCTTTTTTCTGTGTAAGATCATTGTTCCATTCGCTTTTCGCCTATCAAATGCATACATGTGTCATGAGCCCATGAATCCGAGGGCCGATCCATGGAAAATCACATCCTTGGCATAATGCCCCTCTCACTTGGTTTCTGATCATCCACCTGTACTTGGGCAGTTTTTCTGAACGGTGTTCGGCATTCCGTCTTGCATCCTCCTTTTTAGAGAGTAGAGAACATAGACACAACTCACACGTATCACAATCAGTCATTGACAACACTACTTGTACTCATACGCCCATACAATTTTACATCGAAAAACAAATTAAGGCTTCACTGGTCTTACTTTAACAGTTACCGTGCACGCGTAGGTGTACTTTGATATGACATGTGTCAATACTGAAAATTATACTGAACGAATAAAAATGAACATCCTCACTCCTAACAGAAGCCTACCTGCTTTTTGACGTCTTTCTTGTAAGAGCAACATAATAATATAGTTAGCACTCGGCTTTATAACACCGTCATGTCATAAAAAATTAACATTATCAGGTTAGTTTTTTATTTTATTTTCTTTTTCCTATCATTTACTCATTTTGTCCCTCCACTACACATAAGCAAAACTGCCCATTATTAGCCTTGCTATAACTGGGGCAGCTAAAGGCTTGAAGAACGGAAAGTATCATTGGCTCCCGAACACCAGCGCTCCTGCTATTTAACAAAGTCTGATAAAATTTAGATATTTGAAAATATGCACACTCAGATCCACATTTTTATCATTTTTGTGTAGCTTAAAATAAAGTTTTGGAACCATCGGCTACATATGTATTTTTTTTTCCAGAAAAGCTCGTAAATATCATTTTGAATTTTTTTAATAGCAGGACCACCGGATCCAAAAATCTCAGCTCCTTTAAGAGCCAGTGAAGAACTAGCTATAGCAACTTTTCATCTTTATGTGCATTTGACAGTCCAATGACCATGTTTTATTCGGGCCGGCGGCCGGCTGTGCACGATCCACAAATCAGGAGCTGCTAGATTGGGAATCTGAACTCTCCTGATAGACTAGTTTAATTAGCTGGGGGGTTCTGCTCTGACTCCACTTGTCCTCGCCCAAACAAAAGTAGGTCTCTGTTCTGACTATGCTTTTCTGCTACTCTGGATGCAGCAACGTGACACGTGTATGTTCACAAAGTTTCTGAAGATATTGGAATATATTGCTCGCTTTCGTCGCAAAGTTTCAGCTGAAGTGATTATGCAATTCAAGAGAAAATATGTAGCCCCTAAAAAATATCAAGCTGCCTTCCTGAAGCCAATGTGGCTGCCAGGGGAGTCAGCAAGAGACTATCTATCCAGTACATACTTCCGGTTCCGGTGCAGCCTAGCCGTCCGGGTCTCCGGGACGGCAAAGAAACAGAGCTCCTCTGTTTCATCGTCACTCACCCCTGGAAGGCCTTGGCTTTGTCCGGGCCTTGGGGTCGGTACTCGGCGATGTTGACAGGGTCCAGGAGCAGCGGCAGCAGCTCGTCCTGGATGCACTTGTAAATCTCCACGCAATGCGTCTTGACAACATTGGTGAGGTTCAAAGTATCCTGCTTATCGTGCAGGACCTCCTTCTCCTCCAGCTCCGTCGACGGGAACTCCGTGGCGAGCAGCTTGGACAGCCGCTCCACCTGGCGCTCCAGCTGCTCCTGGAAGTCCTCGAACAAGACCTGTGTCATGGCCACCTTCCGCCGCTCCGTCCTGCGCACCTTGTCGTAGCCGTCGTCGAACATGTAGTAGGCGAAGACGTACGACCGCGACAGCACCTGCCGCGACCGGAGTAGGTCCTGGTGCGCCTCCGTCAGCCAGTCGGCGTCCCTGATATGGACGTTGTTCTGCATGGCCTCCAGCCGCTTAACCCGCTCCTGGACGGCCGGCCCCAGCTTCTCGCGCTCCGCCTTGTACGAGTCCCCGTGGATCTTGAAGCGGTCGTAGTAGTGTGTGTACCGGTGCAGCTGCCGCTTGGCGTCGTCCACCTTCTTCTTCTCCTCCTTTATGAAGCGGTTGCAGCTGTGGTTGGCGATGGTGGTCCATGTGTGCGCAGACCCCGTCGCGCCACCGCACAGCCAGCTGCATGTAGAAATCAAGTCAGATTCAGAAAGCCAAGTGATCATGTACGCCGTCCAAGATCGACAAATTACCTACCATAGGTGCTGGCCACATTTGCAGGTGACGAGGTTGCAGCCGTCTTCCTTGACGATGGGCTTGAAGCACTTGGGGCAGTTCTTGGTGTTGGCGATGATCCAGTTGATGGTCTCCGACTCGCCCTTGCACTTAACCTCCCACTGCTCCCACATGGTGCACGGGCACGGCGAGTGCGCGCCGGCCACGCACGCGAAGCAGAAGTCCACGCCGCAGAGGCACTCCACCTCGCAGTACATCTCGCCGGCGCTCACGCGGATCGCGCGCCCGCAGTGCGGCACGCTCGGACACCACTTCACCAAGAGGTTGTCGTCGAGGTAGGACTCGAGCAGGAAGCGGTTGAAGCGCCCGGCCGCGTCCGGGTACCTGCGGCCGAGTAGGCGCTGCACCACGGCCTCGTCGCAGATGGCCGGGCACTTCACCCCCATGCAACGGATCTGCTTCGTGCCGCTCTCCACCGAGGTCTTGAAGTACTCTGCCCAACCTGGACAAATTAAAAACAATGCTCTAATTAGGAATATCTTTTGCAAGTAAAATTAATTGTCAAAAGTGATCTCTCTTTCCCACCCGGCAAGAAATTCTTCATTGCTCAAGAACCGAGTATCCCTTTATCCAATGGAACTAGATGGATGCTCAGTTTAGAGTAAGAAAAAAGGTGCGTTTCGGGCACTCAACTACTCCAGATAAACTCCAGATGTTTAAGCAAAACTCAACTACTCCAGATGAGAGTATTGCTTACACATCTGAAGTGCTGAACTGTAAACCAGATAAACTTAACCTTGTTGAACAATAAAGCCAGGTAAGAATTACCCCTTAAATAAAACATCAAGTGTCGTTCTAGACTGCGTGCACACCATACACTTATGGCCTTCCCCTTGTCACACAAAAAGTGTGGTTCTCGTAATTTCAAAAAAAAAATTTGAAGGTCACCGGGGGGGGATTAATCCCCACCTGAATTTTCTTGTATTAATAACAGAAGGCCAGAACGCCGAGATTTACGGGGGGGTGGGACGAGTATCAGGGGGTGAAATACATGTTGGGGGGGGGGGGGGGGGGGGGGGGGAGCCTCGAGCTACACGGCGAACTGTTCGAGCCAAGAGGTGGCGTCATCCTGCTGCGAGGCAGGTAGACGGTGTCAGCGGTGCGCAGGACGGTGAGGGAGGGTTGCGTCGGCATTGAAGACAACACCGTTGCGGTGCTTCCAGAGTTGCCAACAGCACAGAAGGATGAAGGTCGACAGTGACCCGGCGGCACGCCAGTGGGGCGAGGCATCGCATGCAGCGCTCCGACGTCCGACGTGGTCACCGCGCAGGCCCCGACTGAGGCCCAGGAGCACTGCGCTAAGGGACACTCAAAGATCAGGTGGTTCGTCGTCTCCATAACAGCGGGGCACAGGGGACAGCCGCACTCCTTGACAGTGAGGATGTTTTTGCGGAGGAGGGTGTCCCTAGTTTGGATGCGGCGGAGGAGAGAGCAGCCGAAGAACTTCAGATGGGACGGCGCTCGGCTGCCCCAGACGAAAGGTGCAAACGGTGCGGTCACCCATGTGACCTCCATATCATCATCACAAGATAAACCTAGCAATTAAATGCATGATATATAGTAAAGATTTTGGGAAAATGTTTATTCCAATTCCAAAAATAATATTAGCCTTTTTAAATGCCTCTTAGTATTTCAAAAATTGAAACCAACCAATTTTATGATTTTCCTAAAAAATTGAAATTTAAAAGGCTCGCCTTACTTATTGCTCCTCCGTACCAAAATATAAAATGTTTTAGATATTTCCATATGGAATACACACGGATTGAAATGAGTGAATTTACACACTAATGCGTCTACGTACATGTATCTGAAAAATGCTAAATCTCTAAAACATCTTATATTTTGATACGAAGGAAGTAATTTTTTTCAGTTTTTTTATTTGCAGGCGATGCGGAAGATGCATGGATGCCATGGTCAAAACCGTTATAGAATGGTCTAATGGGATATTCTTCCGGATTTTGACAATTATAAGGGATAGATTTGTGTGGTGTTAGGTTAATATGCACTTTCATATCACTTCCATACATTTTAAAATGGTGTGCATATTTAGGATGTAAAAGTGCACACGACATATTTGTAGAGTGTTAAACTGATGATGTGTAACTTAGTCGACTTAGAAATATTGATTTATTAGGCTAGAAACAAAAAAATCTTTTAACAAAGACAATCCTTGGAGCAATTGTCTTTTCTGAGCGAAAGAAATTCGTTTGCCTAATTCATCGTAAAGAAATTCTGTACCAACCTAGGTATTGTATTTTGACAATTTTGAACCTATGAGCTGAATTTACGATGTTTGCACATGACAACTGAATTGTGCATCTAAAGTGTAAAATCCTAGAATATAAACAAAAAAGGCTAAATACTAGCAAGAGAGCTCTTGATAAGTTTAGTCGTGAAAATAATAAATAATCATAGGAAAGGTAGAAACTCACAGTCGTTGCAGTAAAAATGCCCACAGTCCATGGTGGAGACGACACTCATGGAAAATTCGTCAAAACACACCATGCAGGTCACCATTCTTGAGGGTGATGCCCTGCAGTTGTTATTCTTGAGAAGTACCACGCCTGCTTCCCTGAGCATGAGATCCCGCCCCTTCCTGTCGAAGTGGTCTAATATGCAGTCCACCTTCCACCGGTGGTGGATAAGGAGAGCGCGAGCATGGTGCTGCTTTATGTTGAGCAGGTTCATCACCATGGACAAATCTTGTTGCTGTAGGTCGAGGAGGAGAAAAAAGATTAATACTGTACATCACTTCTTTGAGTAATTTGAATTCCAAGATGTGCCTAGTTGAGAGTTACCTGTGCGGTGGAAAGAGATTCTTTTGTAATGGCCTGCGAAAACAGAGAGAATAGTAGTTCAGCAGTGCATCTTCTAATTCGATAAACAACTTGAATAAATATAGTTAAATCATATAAATTGTATAATTCTCTTTGAAAATCCTTTACCAAAAAGGACCGGAGCATATGTTTGGAGTATAATATATGATGGAAATAGTGTTGAACTGAATTTCTTACTGCTAAGATGAAGAACCAAACCAAAGCTACTGATTATCCAACCAGATTATTAAGTATGATGTTCTCTTTCTCGATTAACATGCGTGGCGTTCTAATTCCACAAAACCATACAAAAACCCCAAGCCGATCACCGAACTCACCAATGCAATCCCGAAATCAAAGCATGGTTTAACGGCCTCCACTGCGATCGCACAGATTAGAACATAACAAAAATTTCATGCAGGCTGACCCTAACTTGATTTTTTTTGGGTAAGATTTGATCAGGCGTCAGGCGATACGCACATTGGACTCGCTCGCTCCTCTGTTGGCTCTCTCTTACGTACCCAGTATTCCGCGGGAGGATCCGGCTCCGGCGTCTCCACCTCTTCCACGGCGTCCTCGTCCGCGTCCATCGCGTCGTCGTCCTCGTCGTAGTAGTCGGACTCGTCGCCGTAGCACTCGTCGTCGCTGGCCATGATCGACGGGCAGGCGAGAGCACTCGGCCGGCCGGGCAGATTTGGTAACGCGGCGCGCGGGGACGGCGGCGAGGCGAAACCTGACTGCCGAGACGAGGGTTTTGTGAGGCCGCGGACTTAGCAATGACGATCTGATTTAGTAGTACTTGTCGTAATCAGGTATCAAGGGGATGGGCTGATATCATTATGATGGTCGGGCTCGAGTCGGACTCTGCTCACGATCGATGCCAGGGAGCCTCGGTGTGGCGTCTTATCGTGTTAAAAAAATTACATACAATCTTATCGTGTTAAAAAAATTACATACAATGACAGGTGGGCCTCCTTGATCTGATGTTCAGTCAAACAACTAACCATCACTTGACTATGTGTTTTGGTGCAATGTGCTCATTGCATAATTGTTACGATCAAATGTATTAGGAAACAGACACTAGGATTGCCAAAGGTAAGTAGACGAAACAGGCTTTCCAGATTATTTGATCGTCTATGTGGTTTTTAATGGAGTGTTTTTTACAAACTTAAAGCTAATTTTGCACTGTAATATTATTTATAATGCTGTTGCGACAAGCAAACTCTCAAGATCATCCCACTCTTTTATTAGAAAATTTGATTTGAAGTTAAAGCTTCTGTTATAAAAGGATCCTCTTGCACTTCACCTGGAAAATGCTTTGGAGAAAAACATTTACCTGTGTATAACTTGGTGACAAACAAAATTGCTAGCCAAGCACCCCAAAGTTCTTTTTTCTTTTTTGCAGGTTATATCTGTATTAATATATATCGGATTCAACCCGGTGAAATCTCTACTATATAATATTGCTTGAGAAGGTGTTGATGCGTTTTTCACTTTTCCGGTTTTAACCCTGTGTTTGAGAGAATTTACGGCCGCTGCCACCGCGAAGTGAAATCCCCCAATTGACCGTACGGTCAAGCCAGCCAAGGGAGGGAGATTTCGTCGATTTCTGGCGAGGGTTGGGCGGTTGATTCCTCTCGAGAGCACCCGCCGCCGACATGTTCAAATCGGGGAGGTGGCGCGGCGGCGGCGGCAAGGCCAAGGCCATGTTCAAGCTGCAGTTCCACTCCACACAGGCACGGGCCGCTGTCTCTTGTCTCTATTGGGGGAAGAAGAAGCCGAGTTTTCGTTTCTTGTTTTCGATCCGAGGCGTGACGGGGCGCGTGCTCTTGTGGTTGTGCAGGTGCCGGAGCTGGGGTGGGAGTCGATGACGGTGGTGGTGACGCCGCAGGACATCGGCCGACCGACGGCGCGGACGGAGCGCGCGGAGGTCGCCGACGGCGCCTGCTGTTGGGACGCCCCGATCTTCGAGGCCACCAAGCTCCCCTCCGGCAAGGACAAGATCTACCAGTTCCTCGTCTACGAGACCGTGAGCGACCAACCCGCCCGCACCCAATCAATCGATTCCGCTGGATTTCTGACACCGGCAATGCTGTCCGCTACGCGTGCAGGGGTCCAGCAAGGCGGCGCTGCTCGGGGAGGGGACGGCGAACCTAGCCGAGTACGCGGAGGCGTTCAAGCCGTGGGTGGTGACGCTCCCCCTCAAGGGCAGCCCCGCCCCCGGCGCCCTGCTGCACGTGAGCACCGATCTCTCTCTCTCTCACCGACCCCTCTTAAAAAGCTCGCGGCGTTTTCCCTGTGACCTGCGACGGCGACGCGCTCGCGGTTCCTGATTCTGATGGTTGCTGTTGTTGTTGCTCTCTGTGACAGGTGACCATCCAGCGGGTGGTGGGTGGTGGCGCCGGTGGGTGCAGTGACGACGTGAGGTGGGTTGAGTTGCGTTGGGTGGGGATTAGTTTAGACACCTCTGCTGCTGCATTGTGGTTTGAGCTTTAAGGATCATCCCATTCTCATCTCATCTCCACCAGATTCATTTAGGCATTGCTGCTACCTGCATTGTGTAGTGTGTCTCGTCTCCACCAGAATCATCTAGGCATTGCTGCCTGCTGCATTGCGGTGTGAGCCTTAAGCATGATGCATTTGCTCTGATTGCGGCGTTGCTTATTATGTAATTCGGCATTGATTCTTGCTCTTGGTGGTGACAGTGAGAACGGCGACACAGCAAAGTCTTCACCCCGGAGGACGCTGCAGAGCCAGCTGAGCCGGTGCGAGGACGAGGACGGCGAGAAGGCAAGGTCGCTCGCCGCCGATCCGATGAGCCCTGTGCATGTAAGTTACCAGTGAGGCCTAGGGAGGAAGAGTTTTTGAGAGCTTTCCCCTTTTGATGCATCATCATTGCATTGCTTTTAATTTCGTTTCTGTTGATGGTTAAGAAAGATAGCCTTTGGCATGCAAAGCATATTGCAAAGAAAAAGGGGGTCTACATTTTTCTGATTGATCATTTGGGGATGTCACATTTTCTGTGTACACTTTTTGTTTGAGATCTGAATTTCTCATTCCTGTAGAGAAGAAGGGGAATCTAGAACTGAACACTGCATGTAGCATGTCATTTCCCCCTATGTTCATTAGAGAGTGGCTGATAGCTTTCTTGTACAGGATGGATTGGTGATAAGCAAACCACCAGGGATGAGGTTTCCGTTGAGAAGAAATATGCTGACGTCTGTTGAGCAGGCTAGCCACCTCCACAATGCGAATAGCTTTGATGCCGTTTCGGTGTCGGGTTCAGATGGGAGCTCAGGAAGATTCACTCCCAAAACCAGTGCAAACATGCATAACACATTTCTTCAGGATGCCACCAATGTGCCCTCGCCGTTTGCCAACAACGGCACCCCGAGAAACCCATTGAGCTCTGGTGACTGGTCAGGAAGCTCAGCTCCTGATGCTAGCACGGATGGGTCGACGAGCAACTCGGGTGAGACGGGGTTGAGAGGTGCCGAGGACGATGTAGAGAAGCTAAGAAGTGAGATAGGTACTCTGACACGGAAATTGGATGTCTCAGAAACTGACATGATACGCAATACTGTGGCACATGGCAGAAACTAAAATTATATGCATAGGAAACATCTGAGAAGAAAGGGGGCAATGGAGATGAGGTATAAATGAACGGAACTAAATCAGAGAGCAGGGAATCAGCTATGATTTAGAAACAAATATTGCAAATACTTTCAACAATAGTGCAGTAAGCTACTATGGCGTGTGGGGTTTACACATCTGATAACAAGTGTACGCCACAAAGCAAAAGCACATACCAACTGAAATAAAAAGAAACTACAATAGGACATGGAGAGTGAATATTAATCATACCTTGTCATGAATAAGCAGGTAGTCATACAGTATATTCTCCTCCCAAATTACGCCCAGGTTATTGGTAGCCGAAGAGTAAGCAATAGATGTGCCAGACTTCATAACTTGCAATCAAACAAATGAATTAAATTTCACATACTTCTGAAATAGAAAATAACAATGAAAATGAACAACCCAGAAGACAACATCCAAATTCAGATCCACATAGACGCTACATACTAGCACTCACCAACGAGAAAATAACTCCACATGCAGGGAAGGCACACATACAACAGCTCCATCTTGTATCGTTCATATGCGCCTCGCGCCTGAGCTTCTCACGACTCAAGCTGCAGCAGCTAGAGACAAAGAACAGAGCCAATCGAAGTGCCGCCTCCAGGAGGGCCGTCGAGTGGTCTGAAACTCTGAATCCAGCCAAAAACGAAGTAGACCGCGACGCCCGCGGCGGAGATGACGAAGAAATTCGTCTCAACCACTACTAATTTAGGGAGGGGCGAGGGGGGGGGGGGCAGAGCTGCGCGGATGGCCGGATGCCTGGTGCACAGGCCGGCGTGCGCTAGCTTGATTGACAGAAAGAAGAAAAAGAAGTCAAAGAAAAGAAACAATGTAATGGTGAGAGAGAGGAGAGAAGCTTTTTTTTTTTTGAGATTCGGTGAGACAGAAGCTGAGATAAATAGATGCCCTGCTAGCTAAACTAAACTACAATAAACAGCATGTAATGGATATTAAATACTAACCTCCGATCCGAAAAAACGTTCGGACAGAACGTACTGCCGTAGTACACTTTTTGTGTACAGCTTGCGAATGTTATTTCAGATCGGAGGGAGTACTTTTTATGGGATGCCAAACACTGTTCTTTAGATGATAAGAATGCAAGTGCAATCAAAAATATCACAAAGTACTATTTTATATCTGAAGATTCTAGACAAAATTTACAATGACAACAAATGTTATGGATTGATTTTAGGGAAAAATATGCTTCTTCAAATTTATGCATGAAAATTATCATGTATATATATATTTATTTTTCATCGGGAAGTTAATTCTAAACTGATTGTGTGTATGGTAAAGTCAACAAATACAGGTCCATATAATGCTAGGTGTGAATATTCACATGATAAATTATTTATATTTACAAAACACAATGACTGAGTTCATCTGTCTGATAACCCGTAGCAACGCACGGGCATTTCAACTAGTTAAGAGTAATATCGATCCAAGGTTTATGGGATATATGCACTCAAGCAGTAGTTGCTTTTATCCCACCCAAAATTGACACCATAAACCTGGGTCTTCCTAGTGAGAGGCCTTCTTAACACCTCATATCAGCCTAAATCATTTCCTGCTGTACCATCTGCATCAATGCATGCCAAGGTGGTTCTTCGCTCTTCAGTTGCTGCCATACTGACTTTCCGGCGTGTGCAGTAACCAAGTGGAACCCATCGGTATGTCACGCCGAGAACAGCTTGGCCTTTTCAGGGCCGTCCGGCATGTACATGGCGATGCTCATCGGCTCCGTGAGCAGCGGCAGCAGCTCATCCTCAATGCAATTGTACATCTTCCCGCAGAGAGTTTCGAGGATCTTGACGAGGTTAACCACATCCTGCTTCATCTGTACTATCTCCTGGTCAGGCAGACCTGGGATATCTGCCACGAGCGCCTTTGACAGCTGCTCCACGTGGCGTTCCAGCTGCTCCTGCTGGTTCTCGAACAGATTCTGCGCTGGAGCCAAGTTGCGCTTCTCTGCCGGCTGTGTTCGGAGCTCGCCACCGAACATGTAATAGGCAAACGCATATGATCTTGAAACCGCCTGCCGTGAGCACAGCAGACGCTGGTGCGCCTTGATGAGCCAGTCACCGTCCCTGATCTTGTTTGGTCGCAGGCAATTCGACTCCAGCAGTTTCACTTGCTCTTTGATGGCCGGCCCAACTTCTGCTGATGCTCCTTGTACGACTCCTCGTGGATCTTGAACCGGTTGCAGTAGTGTGCGTACCTCTCTAGCTGACGCCTGCTGGTGTCCGCGTTGCTATCATCGCTCTCCTTGAAGCGGTTACAACTGTGGCCCTCGATGCTTGTCCATGTGTGGGTGGACCCTGTGGGTCCGCCACATAGGTAGCTGCATTCATAAGAAACTAGTGAATAAGGAGAATAATTGGTTTAAGTCGGGACAGAATGCACACAGTCTGCAGCAGGTAACATAAAAAACATTCCTCCGATAGCTTGTGGGTTAGCCATGTGAGCCACTGCAATAAGCAAGGACAAGAATAATGGAACCGAAATTATCCCCAAGCCACACTGTTACAGATAGCAAATTGCTGATCGGGCAGTCCACCTCACATGTTTTCACGAAAACATAATTATAGTTCTCAACTGGTATGCCCACCTCTCAACATGTAAAAAGAGCTTACCACAGATACTGGCCACAAGTGCACTTGACCAGGTTGCAGCCATCACGCTTCTCAATCGGCTTGAAGCACTTGGGGCAGCTCTTGGTGTTTTTGAGGATCCACTTGATGTTCTCTGATTCGCCGTGGTTCTTCATGCTCCATTTCTTCCATAAGGTACACGGGCATGGCGAGTGTGCCTGCTCCATGCAGTTGAAGCAGAAGCTGACACCGCAGGGACACTTAAACTCGCAGTCACGATGATCACCAGTGCCCACGCGGATCGCGCGGCCACAGTGTGGGACGCTTGGGCACCACTTAACACAGTCATTGTTCTCGAGATAAGACTCGAGCAGGAACCGATCGAAGCGCTTGGCTGCATCAGGGTATTTCTGGCCGAGCAGGCGCCGCACAATGCCCTCCTCGCAAATAGCAAAACACTTCACCTCCATGCAACGAATCTGCTTCTTGCCACTGTCTATGGCTGCATAGAAGTGCTGCGTCCAACCTGAACAAATAATTAAAGTACCACGTAAGAAACTGTACATGTGTTTTGCAACAACGATTTTTCGATCTTCTGCAAACAAGAATTAAAGTACCAGATAAGAAAAGTAAGGAAGTTGGATGATATCTTTAACTGATTAAGCTGCTTACGCCGACCCTGCTTTTGTACTTGCCTTTACTTTTTCATAAATTATGATTTTGCCACTATGTTGCTTTTATAAGTTTGTGTGGTTCAAGAAGACCAAAATGCCCACATGACATGTAACTCTTTTCTCCAGACCCTTCTTGTCAGCCATGGCAAGTGCTAAGGGACAAAGATGTTCCAAGGGAGGAAGATATGGTGGCGTCGCCATGTTTTGAGAAAAGCTGACATGGTGATCTGGTCAAACCGCGATGATTACACGGTATCGGGGCAAAATGGCGTAAACAAGATACACTATAATGGAATAGCAGCAAAAACAAATGAAAAAGGTCAGAATCATTGTACAAATCAGAATAGTAGCATAACTTAATATAACGGTACAATCAGAAGATAATTGCTGAGGAACAGGTGTGAACTCACAGTCATTGCAGAAGCAATGTCCACAGTCCATAGTTGATACATCAGTTGGGGATAAGTCATCATCAAAGCACACATTGCATTTGGCCCTTCTTGAGGGTGTTATGCTACTCTTCTCCTGCAGCACAATGTCTGCCTCTCTGAGCATGATGTCTCGCCCCTTCCTGTCAAAACAGTCATAGATGCGATCTATCTTCCACCGGTGGAAGATGAAGAGAGCACGCGCATGGTGCTGCTTTATGTTCAGCAAATTCATCACCGTGGACAAGTCTTCTTGCTGTAGGTAGAGTAGATAAAGAAAGCTGCAAGTGAACCTCTAATATGGGTAGGACTAGCAGAATCTGAACTGTAATCATAAGAAATGGCCGCCTGTTACCTGTGCAGCAGAAAGGGAGTCTTCTGTAATGGCCTACAATAACAGATATGTATTAAATCTTTAACAACCTTAAAAAATAAGAATCTTTTTAAAAAATATAAGCTATATTCTAGTGCAGGCATAAATACCAGAAAATGCAAAATACATGTAAAAATGATTTTAGAAAAGATTACTTTGAGCAAACCATCAATATTTTACTGAAAGACCAAAGCATGGGTAACAGACAGGAATTGAACTAACACCATACTTGATGCCTTGACATTGCATGCCTTGTATGGTGCATAAAGTTATATTCAAGAAGGGAAGTTGTGCACGACATACTAGCTTCTTCTACATATAATGTAATTTATAGTTTTATTGAATAAAAAACTGAAGAGAATGCACTTATGCCTTACTTGCACAACAACAACAACGACAACAACAACAAAGCCTTTTGTCCCAAGTAAGTTGGGGTAGGCTACGCTAGATATGGAACCCATCACAAACATAAGGAAACCAAAGGGTGATAGAGAGAAAAAGGTAAACAAAGTACAAGACAGTAAACGCCGACGTAAAATGCACTTATACCTTACTTGTAGGGTGCTTAAAGTTACATTTAGTAAGCAGAAGTATACATTCAAGAAGGGAAGCTGTGCATGCCACACTAGCTTCTTCAGCATGAAAAGCAATCTACTGTTTTACCAAACGAAAATTGGAAGAAAATGCACATCTTGGTACTCGTTTCTCATATCACACAACTATTAAGCAGAAGGACCATTATTTTGGGCACAACTGAGGAGTTGTACGAAAATGATTAAACCTTTTGGAGTGAAAGACGGTGACTGAACTGAAATACAGGTTTTTACAACCAAAAAACGGAGATTCAAACCAAGGTGTCTATGTGGTTTCAAACACGGTCACGCCGGTAGCAACATTGTTGCTCTGATGATTAAATCGGAATCCTATATCAGTCGGCATTAACTGACACCAAACCGCGTCCCGTCGGAAGCCGATCTGGTAGACTGGTAAGGAAGCGAAGAACCCTGACTGACGGACGGACGGACGGACGGACGGACGGACGGGCGGCTGCTTCGCGGAACTAGCGCATTGCTGAGAGGAGAAAGCAGAGCCTCCCAGAGCAGAGTGCAGAGACGCGTAAATAGTCCTAGAAAAAAAAAGGCCCAAAATTCGGCGCAGAACTGGGGAGCGTGCACGGGGATGCTGAAATCCCCGATCGCGGCGGCGGAGGCCCCGATAAGCCGCGGGCACACGCAATCCGAGGGCAGGGGAGCGCGATACTCACCCAGCAATACGCGCGGCGCGGCCGCAGCGGCGCGTCGTCGTCGGCCTCGGCCAGGCCGAGGTCGTCCTCGTCCGCCTCCACCGCCAGGCCGCCCCAGTCCGCCGCCTCCTCCTCCTCCGCTTCGTCGGCGTCTCCGTCTTCGTCGTAGTAGTAGTAGCAGTCGTCGTCGCTGGCCATGGTGGCCGGTGGGGTGGGGGGCAGAAAGGGGGCGGGCGAGGGTTTTTCCGTAAAGGCTTCGGGGGGAAGGGAAGGTTTGGCACCTCCGGCTGCCGTGTTGCGATTTGTCTTCTTGTTAAGCCGTTGGTTTAAAGGCTGACACTAAAAAGGCCACTCGAGACTCGAGAGCCCAGAGGGGAAGGTTGGGTTCTGCTCCGATTTGGACTTGTGTGCTGAAACAATTTCTTGTTGTAAAGAAAGATGATATACCAGAGATTTATGTTTGATGGAGCCGTATCATTAGATATGTCAGTAAATTGACGGTGCTAAATAGTTTTGGACGTGTCTAGCAGGTGCACATGTGATGTTTCGTGTCTGAGCGCGCTCATAAACGAAGAAACTTTTTGGGGAGCTAAAAAGGCCACTCGAAAGTCGAGAGAGGGGGTGGGGTTCTGGTTTGACTTGAATTTGTAGTATGCTGAAACGATTTCTTTTTTGTAAAAAAGAAGACGATATACCAGAGCTTGATGTGTGATGTAGCCGTATCATTAGATTTATCACTTAATTGAAGGTGCTAACTAGTTTTCGACGTGTATAGAGGGTGCACATGTGATGTTTTGTGTTTGAGGGCGTGTTAGATCCCGCTAGTCGAGATCCAACTATAGTCCCGATATGGAGACCTGATCGATCAATTTCAGGGTTTGCTAAGATAAAGTAAAAACATCTAAAGGAAACTAGGGTTTGCTCATAGCAGGATTTTCTTCGATTGCCCTCTCATTCCCCCACGGGATGGCTTATAGATGCCAGTTCAGTAGTTCAATTATTACAAGACGGTAAACAGTGAACTGAAGGTGCTACATAGTTTTGGACACATTTAGCGGGTGCACATGTGATGTTTGGTGTCCGAGCGTGTTCATACACGAAGAAATTTTTTGGAAGCTAAAAGACAAGTCAAGAGCCGAGAGGGGTCGTTAGGTTCTGCTCTGACTTGAATTTTTAGTATGCTGAACGGATTTTTTTTTAAAGAAGACAAATTACCATAGCTTGATGTGACTGAACTAAGGGTGCTAAATAGTTTTGTACGCGCCTAGCGGGTGTACATGTGTTGTTTTGTGTTTGAGCGTGTTCATAAAAAAAATTAGAATCTAAAAAGGCCACTCGAGAGCCGAGGTGGGTCGTTGGGTTGGATTCTCATCCGATTTGAATTGGTAGTATGTTGAAACGATTTATTTTTGTAAAAGAAGACGATATACCAAAGTTTGATGTTTCATGTAGCCAGTGGCGGAGCCACGTTATGGCTGTGTAGTCATGTGACTACACAGCTATTTTGCAAGTCGATGATCCCGAGCTATAAATACTCCACTTCTGAACGGGAAATGCTAAGAAATTGACCACACACAGGGCCATTTGTGTGATATGAGTAACATTTTGCTGGGTCATAACCCACATGGCCCAGGTAGCAAAACATCTAATGAAGCTCCAGCTCTATCTGTCGACCAGTACTGCTCTCGACTTGTGTTCCGTTTCAACTTCCTGTAATCCCGTGTAAATCCCCAAATCAATCTGTAAGCTGGATTGGGCGCGGTGCCATGGGCAGTATCAAAGATTAACCAGTACTAACACCCAGAGCTAAGGTCGCCCGCTGCCCGGAATTCGCTGGTTAGACAGGACCTCCTCCGGGGAATCGGCGATCAGGGCATCACTGCATCAGGCGCACGGCCTCCTCGGCGATCGCCGGTCAGGCACCGTTGCATTCGGCTATCATCTAATCGACGCACCGTTATCAGTTCGTCTGTCCACCGGTCCACATCCACTTCAACACCAGGACGAGGCCCTTCCCGTTTTACTGTAGTTATGTTTTCCTTTTCTTCAAGTTTTCAGTAGATTAGTTCAGTTTAGAAATTCAGAATTTTTATTCTATTTGATCTCTTTTACCGACAATACAAAGAAAACAATTTCTTGTGCTATTATGCATACCTATGAAGGTAAGCATGATCGCAAAAGACTGCTACCATAAATATTTTGCAATAAAGAGTGATCTGTTGTGCTCCTGTTTAATTTGTTTACATAAGGTGTGTTCTCTGAAGAAAATTTTGTCACATTAGTAAAGCTTGACATCACAGAGTTTGGATCCTGGCTCCGCCACTGCATGTAGCCGTATCATTAGATCTGCCATTTAACTGAAGCTGCTAAATAGTTTTGGACGCGTCTCGAGTGCACATGTGATGTTTGCTGTCCGAGTCGCATTCATAGAAATAGAATGTTTGTCCTTCACCACATGGTGATATAGGGGAAAAAAACGCACCTTGGTGTTAAGAGCAACTCACGCTCACGTGATTCACCCAGGATTACACGTCCTGGCCTTTGATGGCCGTGCAATGCAGTTGGATCGTTCTGTACGGATGTTGATACATTCAACGCATTCAACAGCTCGCTGAGATATTTTTTTTAATACCAGCTCACTGTTTTTTTAACACCAGCTCGCTGGTTCATGCATCTCTCCAATATCTAAGCTCCTAGGATCAGATCTCCCTGGTTGCAGTGTCTCATTAGTTCTGCTCTATACATCGTGTCCACCAGATTGAGGTTATAATAATATTATCCGTCTATTCCGTTGGACACAAAACTTAGCGATAATTTTTCTAACGAATCTGCGGGCAACCCCTCTCTTAGAGCATATCCAATAGCTGTCATATTTTAGGGTTTAACTAATTTTTTAGGTCATTTGAGGCCAAAAAATCTTACTCCAACCGATGTCATTAATGTCAATTTTGTCCAAATTTATTTTGTGCAGCCCAAAAAAACAACAAGTGCTGCAAAATATAACACTTGGTTTGCCGTTGAGCCGTGAATCCACTGCCACTACTCGAAGGGAGGGTAGGGATTCGACCTTGAGGGTTGTCCGACCGACGAGCCACCTGAGCGGCCCTTCTCTCCTCCTCGTCCTCACAGTGCCGCTTCCTTCCCTACAAGCACGCGCACGAGCGACGCATGCAAGTTATTCCTCCGGCTGCACCTCGACCAACCGCCGCCTCGCACGACTCCTCCGCCTCCATGCACTAGGCGCAGGGGTCGCCTCGTTCAGAGATTAAAAAGTTAAAAGTTGTTACTTTTACATTATACGGTTTATACTGCAAATACTAGACCAATACATGCAATATTTGCCTGAAAGCTTATAAAATTGTATTTGGTCATGTATGAGGCCTCATTCCGATATTAACAAATTCAAAATTGTTACTTTTGCATACTAGACCAATACCTACGATATTTGCTTGAAAAGGTTATGAATTTGTACCTGGTCATGTATGAACAACTAATGTTTAGTCGGATCATCATATCGTGTATATATGCAGCAAAACGCGCCATCCCCTTCTAATACATACGGATCCGACTCGATCAGCGGTCAGTTAGGCCATGCAAGCCGACCTTGCGTTGCAGGGTAGATCACTAGATTGATAGTTGAATCGTGTGGTACAGCCACGTTGCACTTCCAAGGACGAAAAAGTGCAGATGCACGAGTAATATTTTAGGAATTTTTTACGTCATTTTTTTATCTCTTTTCTAATCGACCACAAATTCTTAACAACGCACTCCCTCCATAATATATATAAGATGTTTTAGTCTTTTAACACATTCATTTACATCTACATGTATCTAGACATATTTTAGTGTGTATGTACACTCTTTTTATTTGCAACATGTACACTATCTAAAATGTCTTATATATGTGAACGGAGGGAGTACTTGCACAAAAGAAACATGCTTGCACAAAAATCCACCACAATTGTTGTACCTAAAGCCTTCTGGGGAAGGTTTGGCACCTTCGGGGTCGGCTGCCGTGAAGCGATTTGGCTTGTTGTTAAGCGCAAGTCGATCAATGGCAGGGTTTAAAGGCTGATACTATGCCCGAAGCGAAAAAGGCCACTCGAGAGCCGAGAGGGATTCTGCTCCGACTTGAACTTGCAATGTGCTGGCATGATTTCTGTTTGTAAAAGAAGATGAATTGTCAAAGTTTGATGTTTGATGGAGCCGTATCATTTGATCTGTTACTGAATTGATGTGCTAAATTGTTTTGGACATGTCTAGCGGGTGCACATGTGATGTTTTGTATCCGAGCACGTTCATAGATGAATAATTTTTTTGGAAGCTAAAAAGGGCCACCCGAAAGTCGAGAGAGGAGGTGGGTGTGAAACGATTTATTTTATACTCCCTCCGTTCACAAAAGGATGTCTCAATCTTTTCTAGATTTGTATGTATGTAGACATACTTTAGTGTGTAGATACATCCAAATTTAGATAAAGTTGAGACATCATTTTATAAACGGAGGGAGTAAAAAAGAAGACGAATTGCCAGAGCTAGCTTGATGTTTGATGAAGCCGTACCATTAGATATGTCACTGAATTGAAGGTGCCAAATAGTTTTGGACGCGTCTAGCCGAGTGCACATGTGTTGTTATAGACAAAAGAGGAAAAGATTGCTACCACACATTGGTATCAGGAAATTAGAACTTAGGCCCACATGATTCATTCGGGATCACACGTCCTGGCCTCCAATGACGCGTAATGCAGTTGGACCGGTCTCTTCGGTGCAGATACATGCAAATGCAATGCTCTCGTACATCCATACGGATTCGACTCGATCAGCGATTAGTTAGGCCATCCAACTATCCAAGCCGGCCTTGCATTGCAGGGTAGTTGAATCGTGCGGTACAGCCACGGTGCATTTCCAAGGACGAAAAGGTGCAGATGCACGAGTAATATTTTTGGAATATTTTCACTTCATCCCTTTTCATCTTTTCCAATTCACCACAAATTTCTAACAATATGCTTGCACAAAAGAAACAATCTAATTGTTTTTGTTCGGCACTATTTTTAAAGGTGGACACCTAAAAGGCCACTCGAGAGGTGAGAGGGGAAGATTGGGTTCTGCTCCGACTTGGACTTGTACGGTTCTGAAACGATTTCCTTTTTTTAGAAGAAGATGATATATCAGAGATGATGTTTGATGGAGCCGTGTCATTAGATCTGTTACTGGATTGACGGTGCTAAATAGTTTTGGACGCGTCTAGAAAGTGCACAAGTGATGTTTTGTATCCGAACGTGTTCATAAACCATGAAAAATTTACTTGAGACCCGAGAGAGGAGGTTGGGTTCTGGTCACATTTGAACTTGTACTATGCTGAAATGATTTCTTTTTTGAAAGAAGACGAATTACCATAGCTTGATGTTTGATGGCATAGGGAGGACAGCGGCGCGCCTTCGGCTCGCTATAGTGTTCGTAGTCGTCGCTAGGTGGTGGGATGACCTATTTGTATTTTTTATTACTTTTGGGTCTTTTGTACTTATGTAGATGATTAATAGATCGGTGGTCTTTCCGCAAAAAAAAAAAAAATCAATTTGAGAGAAATTGATGACGTATATTTTCTTCTCATGCTACATGTATTTTTTCATGGAGCCAGCCGCGTACACATCAATGGATCACAATTTTATGTATTTCATTTTATTTCACGTATTGACTTGACATGTGTATATATTTGTACAAACAAAGCAACAACTCTCATGTCAATATGAACACAAAAGATAAGGAGTATCATGGCTATGAGCGTCTCCACACGCGTTCCCGATTATGTGTACGCACTTTTGAGATAATGTCCTAGGGGCGTTCGGACGCATATCCGCTCCTATCGGGGATGACCCCTAGTGGCAGTGGGGGGCTGGGGGAGAAAGGGGGTGAGGGTTTTTTCGGAAATCCTTCGGGGGAAGGTTTGGCACTTCCGGCTGCCGTGTAGCGATTTGGCTTGTTGTTTTGTTGTTAAGCTGAAGTCGATTGCCACGAGGGTTGCGTCGAAAGCAAAAAAATGCCATTCAAGAGCCGAGAGGGGAAGGTTGGGTTTTGCTACGATCGAATTTGTACTATTTTGAAAAGATTTCTTGTTGTAAAAGAAGACGATATACGAGGGCTTGATGCTTGTTGCAGCTGTATATCATTAGATCGGCCATTGAATTGAAGGTGCTACATAGTTTTGGACGCGTCGTAAAAGAAGAAACTTTTTGTAAGTTGGGTGTGTTTGGTAGCATGTGTCACCCTGTCATGAGTTTCTTAACTGAGACAAGCTGGCCTTATAGAGTATGAGATGAGATATTGTTGTGTGTTCTGTGGGTCATTTCAACCGTCCCTAAATAACATTCAATGCTTGTATTATGTAGTTTGATTAGCTTAGCTTGTAACCTAAAGCCGGTCCTAGGTTAAAATAATATTTCACAATTTGTATAAGTAGGTCCTCCAAGTCCAATATTTAAAATAACAAATAGGTCCAAATTTTACACAAATGAGCCTTTTGCAGAAATAAAAAACCAATCGGGTCCTTAGACCATCCCATTGTGGCTTGGCGTGCTCGGCGGCTCTCGTCGGTCATGGCTTTGGGAACAACTCGATCATCGGCCACCCCCATCGTGGCTTGGGGCGAGGCGCTGGGCGGCGGCGCTCATCGGTTGTGCCTTGGGGAGGGAACGCTCGTCAGCTATGGTTGGTCGTGCTCGTCGGTGACGCGAGGGAGCGGTGCTCGTTGGTCGACGTTGGGTGGCGCTAGGTGGAGACACGGGCGATACGTAAGCGAGGAGGAAGGAAACGGGAGAGGGGGAACTGACTCAAAAAGTCGGGAGGGGCTAAGTGACGGGACGCGCGGAAAGATTTTTGGGGCCACGCGGGATTGATTTTTGGGATGACCTCGGCCAAGCTGAGATGAGAAACTCGATTTTTGTTTCAGAACCGGGCATGGCTGATGAGCCGCGGCACCGCGTCAAGGCGGATCCGTTGCTGGGGGAGGTAGTCCCGGCGGGCTACGTCGTGTCATCCCCGCGCGGAACGAGCACGACGACGACATCCCTGGGTTCCTGGCGGCTATCGCCGACTCGGTGGCGACGCTCGTGCGGGACTCGCCGAGCCTCATGGTCATGGCCACACTGGCGAGCTCCCCGCAGATGGCGGCCTTCTCCTACTCCGGCGGCACCTCCACCAACCGTCCTCCCGTCGAGACGGCGAGTCCACCAGCCGTCGTCCTACTCCTCATCGACTCGGACGACGATGAAATCAACTGGGACGAGCTCGCCGACGAGGATTAGTCGTAGGGTTAGGACTAGGCGACAAAGAAGTCAAACTTCATTCTAACGCGTTTGTAAAATACAATGAAATTTAATAATTTTTAAATTTGTTTGCATTTCAGATTTTTTTTATTTTGTTTGGGGATAGAGCAGGACCCCAATTATACCGAACACATGTCCAGCACCCAAAATAGCTTGGATGTTGGACGTGTGTCCTCTACCCGTGATCCCCTCTTTTCCTTACAGGAAAAAAAACGCCCCGCTCCAAACAACCAACGCGCAGCCGCGCAGGTTCGTGTGAGGCGCGGCTCGTACGACCCGCCGCCCATTGCTCACAGCTCCAGCGGAAGCATCGCCGGCAGCATCGACTTCCGCCGGTGGCAGCAGGACGCCCTGCTCCTTTGCAGCACCGACCACAATCGCTTGCAGCTCCGCCGCCATCCGCGTAGAACCGGCAGAGAGCTGCGGCGCTGACCGACGGTAGCACCACCGCACCCCATGGCAGCACCTCCAATAGACGTCGGTAGCACCGCCGCCCACGGGTGGCAGCGCCGCCACGCCCCCACTTGCAGTCCTCGCAGCAAACCACAAATATATCTATCTAAAAAGTAGCTTTTCCGTGTTGGACTTATAAGTAAGTGCTGTGAAACCACAAATATATCTATTTGAAAAGTGACACTCTGGCGTATCAGGGTCGTATGCCTAGAACAAGAAGGGTCGTTGTACATCTTTGGCGATTAGAGAAAGTAAGAACTTAGCAAGTAAGCCAAATATAATCATGCACATAAGATTTATTATGCCTCGTAATTATTTATTTAAGATGTTGATGACATTATTTTTCATCACAAGGAGTATTCACCATTAAGGCTATGGATGAGCGTGAGGGGAGGCTGCAAATCCTGCAATTGCTGAGCAACCACAACCCTTTATGCATTGCTCCCTGCTCGGAAAGCAAGGGTCCCCTGGTATATCCGAGCAACAGTAAGCGAAACCTATCGGAGGACATATGCACATTTCAATCTTGATGCCATCAATCCGGCCACTGGCTCGAGCTGCACACACATAAGGGTGTTCGGATTAACCAAAGTTACAGTGTAAACTATACCAGATCCGGCAACTAGACTTGTTATCCAGACCGTAAGCTATCCAGTTGATAATAATATCAGACTTTACCTGATTGTCTGTTGCGTACTTACCATCTGAAAGAGCTGCAATGCATCCAACAAGAACCATTACGAGCATGACCACCTTGCCTCTCTCCATCATAAGCTACGATGTTAGAGATACTATGTAGAACGAATAGGTTTGGTGTAATATGTTGGATTTATTATTGAGTCTCATATGCGAGTATATATAGGCAGACAGACTTGTATGGCAAGAAGCCTCTCCTAAAGATAAGGTAGAACATTGATTACAAATCCTAAACTACCAAATACTACAGCAAATATATATCTAACATTGGAAATAGAGAACAAATTGATATAACTGATATTTGTTCCTGTATCTCACGATCATATACTTGCTATATGGTGCATATATATATTGAACCAAAATTATCTTTATTTAGCCGCAAGTAATTAATTACGCTCTTAATGCCCATTATTCCTTGCTAAAAATGATGCCCTATTTTTAGCGAGAAGTAATTACAATACATGCTAGCCGCTTAATGATATTCGTTGGCAATTTTTACGTATGTATCGGTCGCTTCTCCTTTAACTGGTGAGGCCCCCTCTACTCTTTTACTTTTGGTCTACACCATCTTTTACCGAGTATTTACAAGGTGTTATGCATGCATATTTAGATAAGAGTTAAATACACTCAAGGTACTCATACTTTAGGGCGAAGCACACTACGGTACCTGTACTCGGAAATACGAACAATACGGTACCTGCACTTGATAGGACGTGAAACTACGGTACCTGTTTTCCGTATGGAGGCGTACACGCGTCGGGAGGGCGTTGCTGACCGTAGGTAAGCAGAATCAAGTCGACCAAGTCGACCGCCGCGAACCAGGGGATTTCGCTGCGTCGGTGTCTCCGTCTCCGCGATCGTTGGTGTCTCCGTCTCCGCCATCGTCGGCGATTTCGCTCGTGGAAGGTCGATTTCGCATTGTGGCCGGCGAGGCGGCCGGTTCTCGTCTTCGTCGACAAGAAGGAGGTTCCATGGGTCCAGTTCGTCGCCCCGAAGGAGAGCCACCCCCTCTATACAGTACGTTCCCTGCTTGCATCTCGAACAGGGTAGGGAAAAGCATCGACTTTTAAGGGTTTCGCATCATGTAGGACTTGAGATCGTAATGCTGGACCGATTTTGATAAGGTTTCCCTTGGAATTAGGGATTTGGGGTGTGGGCTTAGGGTTTCTGATATGAAGCACAATTGATCTGACAACGATTTCTAACGCATGGATTATTTCTCCTCTTGTATCAGCTCTTCGCAGCACCAAATTCTCTGCAGAAGCTAGAGCAGAGGAACAACGTATAGCTGAACTAGAAATTGCCTATACCAGAAGGATGGAGGCTGAAGCAAGAGAAGAGCAGGGAAGACAAGCTGCTAGTGGGTCAAAGAGACAGCAAGATGGAGATCCTACTACTGTGAATCAACCACCACTTAAGAAAACCTCTATGTTTGATATTTTTAGATAGTTTCTAGGCTATTTGTGCTCCTGTTAGAGCAAGTTGTAAGGCTACCAAGTGTGTTCGATGATTTTGTGCTACCTTATACTGCCAAGTGTGTTTGATGTTTCTATTCCAGCAAGTATATTTTCTGCTACTTGATACTACATAATGTGTTTCTGATGGTTTTAATCTTCATTTCATTACAGTATGGTTTTAATCAACCATCAGAGAGGTTTTTGTTCCTGCTACCTAATGTGCTACTGTGCTACTCATCAGAGAGGTTTAACAGCATGGACAAGTATAAGTAATTCAGATAATTTTATGATCAACTTCAGATACATAAGAAAATAGAACAGATGATCAACTAACACTTGAATTGCCACATAGAGTAACATCATAGGATTCATTGCAAACAACACTTGCATTACATCGACACTACATAGACACCTAAACATCAAACTACACGCACACAACAGCAACATCACACTTCACCAGCAGTAACTGACTACTTCTTCCTGATGAAGATGGCAACAAGAGCAGACAACATCGCCAGACTGCCAACAAGGAACTTCATCATCAACAAAAGCTCTCTGCCCAAGATGAGAAGTGCACAAGCTTGCTGCTTGCTCATGCCATTCACTGCCCTGCGACTGCTTTTGGAATCAACTAGTCCATCTCCCTCTGCAGCAGCAATGAGCACCTCCCTCCTCTCCTCTGCCCAAGAAAAAGAGAAGAATGTCTCAGTTCAAATCGAAAATTCGAGCCGCAATATCCAAAAAAAATAACTGAATGTCCTAATTTCGAGCTCAACTTACCCCATGATGCTTACAAAGGTAGAAAAGCCACCCCTTGTGCTCCGCCGTGGTTGACTCGAACCACTTCACCATCTTCCCGCGGTAGCAGGGGATAAAGGCAGAGGAATGTTGCTGCGGCGACCACCAGAACGAGAGTAGCGAGCGGTCAGCAACGCCCTCCCGACGCGTGTACGCCTCCATACGGCAAACAGGTACCGTAGTTTCACGTCCTGTCAAGTGCAGGTAACGTATTGTTCGTATTTCTGAGTACAGGTACCGTAGTGTGCTTCGCCCTAAAGTATGAGTACCTTGAGTGTATTTAACTCTTTAGATAACTAGTTGTATGCCCGTGCATTGCTACGGCTTACTAAGTTTTTCTATTGTTGCAAACGTAAAATGCACATATATCGATTAGATAGTTTGCAACCATTATAAATGCCAACTATTATTGTATTTCAAATTTGAAATATGTCGTTAACATGAACATATAAGGATCATTAAGGAAGCTGGTCAAATCTCATACAAGGACATCAAGGGTTAAGAACTTCTTTGTAGATAATGTTATGCGCAGTCATTACTAAGAACTCAGGTATTATTATTATTTTACCTTTTAAATTCTTGATATGGTCCTTTCCATTGTCCTTGATGGCAGGATCCTTATGTGGTGATTCCGGCAGGTACACGCTGACAATAGGGGATGGTAAACCCTTGTGGCTTATTGATTGTAATGACAAAGATGGTTCCACTTGAATTTGAATGGGAACATAATGTTGTCAAAAAGGCAGAGAGGTATGCTTGAATGGGAACATATTGTCATCGAAAGGGTAGATAGGTATGTGACAAAGAAACGCCCTCCGCCCAGCACGTTGTCCCAGCACGAACTTCAGGTCGGCAGTGTTCCTCTAAAACCCACGGACTACAAGTATTGTGCGATATCACAGCTTGTTAGTTGGGTCAATGTTTCTCAGCATTATAACTTTGGCAGTTTATGTTCAATTTAAGGGAGTGCAGGTAGCCTATTAGGATCTCGCTATTGTTCTTTTACCTGATACCGGTTTTTTGATTTTGCTTTGCTCCTAATTAAGCCGGCCAAAGTCATATCTAAATATATTATGAAACGATTGGCTCAGTACAAAATTATACACCAACTTTAAAAAAATGTTTTTGATGTACGTCACATGTCATGCAATAAAGGAGAAAGTTCCATCACAGCCACACAGCTCAGTTCGTACTAATATTCTATTTCCTAATACTTGGTGTGACAATAATACTGAAGATATGAAATAATACAGAGATCACTCATGTCAAATATTTCAAGTTGACTGCCTTCTATATAAAATTGATTATAGTTCCATAAAAATCACCAACATCACTTGTATCTGTTATCCCTGCCTATATGTATCCGCAAACAATGGAGCAGGAACAGGAGCACGAAGCAAAGTTGATATCAGATGAACCTCAACAAAACTGTATTGATCCATGCAAGCCTTCACACAACAGGTTATTTTAATTAATATTGAACAGACGAAATACCAAAATAATATTCATTTTGCCTCACCAAATTACAAATATATACATACTGAAAAAATACACCACATGCAGCTTGCCTAAATTACAATAGGGGGAAACTTTGTCGAGCCGTCAACACTACTAGTTGCTTTAACAACTGCATGTTTTTGAATCAGGCATAAGTCGGTGCATGTCCTGAATAAGCCACGGGTGCAAGCGACCAGGGATAAGTAGAGCAGTCTTACTTTCAACCGTACAGGTTTAGCAGGGAAAACATGTAGAGGCCTTGTAAAAAAAATCTTCATTAGCAGCAACAATGGCAGAAAAACACAACCCCTTTTCGGTCATTTAGAACTGTTTATTTTTCTTAACAATTAGCCCATCAACAACAATCATTCTTCATAAGTAATTCTTGTGCGACATGTTTTCATATTTTTCATGATATTGACACAAATCAATCTTGTTAAACTTAACATCATCTTCAGAAAAATCACAGTTGAGTAGATGAACAAGTACCTCCTGAAGAGGAGTTGGCGACGGTGTGGGCACAGTTTTAGGCGACGCTGAGCATGTTGTGCAGGAACACGTACACGTCATCGTGGTAGAGCATGTCGAGGCAGTGGCGCGCTATACTTTCATTCACAAAAACAAGTCCAGTGTCTAACATAGTAGTTTGACGAAATTGGTCGTAGCCCCGCTATATAAATATAGCAACCAACCGAAACAACCGACAAACACGAAATGCTGGGGCGGCAGCAGACAAACACCCAAAGACAAGAAAAGAGAAAACAAAATGGAGACATAGGAGGATTGACTAAGACGGTGACCCACACTCGATGCACCCTCTCCGAAAAAGTACCACCACGCTCCTAGCTAGCACCAATCGACGAGCACCAAGCAGCACCTTCAAGAAGGAAAGCCATGCTGCTGCCCGGACAAAAACAGGTCCTAGGGTTTCCCCCGGCACAGGGAAGCGGACGAAGGGTAGCCACGACGCCCTTCAGGAAGGAAGATGCCACCCGGAGGTGGCACCGCGTCGGTGTCAGACGAACCGACAAGGATTTCTCCCGAAAACCCCATCCACAACCCGGTCGATCGTAGCACAGGAGCCCCGCGAGGACGAGCCTCGACACCAGCAAACTAGCCGCCCACCATCATGCGCCACCGAATCCGAAGCCACCGTCGTCGTCTCACCGAAGTAGTCGTCAAGGTGAGGAGTATGAACCGGGCTCAGCAGTACCGCGACCGAGCGGGAGGGAACAACCTCCACCGCCAAGGACGATAGTCGACCGGACGGGGCCGCAGAGCACACCGGTCTCTGTCTGGTCCGGCCGAGCCCAGCGGGCCCGTAAAGCCCCCACGAGGGCATACCGGTCCTAATGGACTCCGGCCGGTCCCAAAACGGGCCCGTGAAGCTCTCCGCCACGCTGCAACAAGGTCGGACGCCGTTGCCGCTGCACCTGCATCTCCACCTCCCTTCATCTGCAAAACGCGCCGCAGGTCAAACCGGCCCGCCCTAACCCAGATGGGGCCCGACGGGCCCAGATCTGGGCCGCATGGGCTAGCCGGCCGACTCCGCTGCACGCCGCCGTCCGCTGCACAGCGCCGCTCCGCTGCAAGCTCGTGGCGCCGCCGTCCTGCTACCCCCGGCCGGAGCCGAGCCGCCGCCGCCCGAGGTACACCGCCATCGGAGGATAGCCTCCCCGCGAGGCATCCAACACGCGCGGGAAGAGTACAGCCGCCGCCGCCGGCCACGCCCGAGCAGAGCTCGGTGGCGCACGCCGACAGCGGCGGTAGGGGAGAGGTATGGAGGAGTGGACGAGAGCAGGGAGCTTGGGAGCCGCGCCGGCCACCGCGGGGGCGGCGCGGACGCGGCGAGGGAAGGGGAGGAGGCGGCGCGGCCGGGGGTAGCGCTCTTGTCTTTTGCCACCAAACAACATAGTAGTTTCAACCTTGACAACACTGCCCATTGTCTAATATACAACTTAACACTGCAACTGCTAGCACAAATACTTAGAATAGAAATTGGTTCGTTCCTCAACATGTCATGCCCAGCCATTCATCCAAAGCGAAGCATATGCACCAAATTACTAATTACATCGACATCTAAAGCGATGTATACACACCAAACTGCGCTCAAACTTGAACTCCCATTAGCTATTCGATAGTAATCCACTTCTGTTACTAAAACCAATTTCTCAAACAATAAAACAGTGACGGACTGAAAAAACAAACCAATTGGCGGTGGGGAAGACCCGTGCACCCTCGGCGATCTCCTCAACGGCTCCGAATTCCGATCAGATCACCCTTACTGCCACCAACGCTGCCACCCTAACCTGATATATAAATTAGAGGTGGTTCAGTAAAGTGGACATATATCAAGTGTAAATATATGGTAAAAGAGAAATTGGCGCACAACTTGCAGAAGACAGTGTTGATACTCTACAGGTTTGGAGCAAGACAGGATTCAGAAAAAAAGTTTGGCACGACATAGTGAGAATTAAACAGCTAAGCACTATGGTAACCTAATAAACGAAAATGACAAAAGGAAGTCCATTTGGTCAATACGATCCCTTGAACAAAACTTAACTGCATCTCTTGTCCAAAGCTTAGGTTTTTCAGTTAAACAGAAATACTGTTACTGCCGATCTTACATTAACTCAAGAAGAAAGACTTAGCTGCGGTGTTCGAGAAATTATAACATACGGTTGAATATACTAAATCATCTGTGTTAGTCATATTATCACACACGTTTAATCAAAATTAACCGTGCGCGATCAGTTCCCCTACTGAACTAGTAATTGAAACATTTCATCCAAAAGTACAATAATATATTTCAATAAAATAAAATTTCAGAACCAATTTGTATACTTATATACATTGCAATATATATTTAATTGCTAACTACATATACAAATGAGAAAGATGCACAAAGGACATATTATACTTTGTTGTTACATATTTGTCTCCGTGATAGGTTCTGAAGAATATAACAGTCACAAAATTTGTCAACACCCTGATAGTTTTTAATTTGTTTCGAACTTTCAGTTAACTATTTGCGCTACTTTTGTGATATTTTGGTTACACTATAGAAGACAATGTTAACTAAAATTTTGTATAAAACACTCTTATGTAAAAAATGATTTATGCAGTGCAACAAAACATTACAAGAGTAACAGGTTGGAAGAAGCATTCCCGTGAATTGCACTATGTCTCACATGTTTACATAACTAGCTAATTGCCCGTGCTTTGCAACGGGTATAAATATTTTAATGATGGTTCACACTAATCTTGTTAAACATGTAATTTCGGAATCGTAAGGGAGTGTCTACTAAGGTGGACACGCACAACACGAGCGCTTAGGTATCAATGCTAGGATAATATTCTAGGCCGACCAACAGATGTGCCACGAAATCCTAGCGTCCTCGCAAACATAGACATCTGGCGTTTAGCATTTTCTCTATGTAGCCAGGGCAGCGGGAGAAAGCTAAGATTTTAGCGTCCGAATTCCAAAAGAAGCGCCGAGCGCTGGCTGCAGCAGGAGACAACTACAGTTTTTTTTTTTTTTTTTGAAAACACGAAACTTTATTACTTGGGCATTTCGCCCAAAACAATACCAGCAATAGATGCTGGTACTTCATACTCCCAGAGCAGAGCTCTGTTGACATCACAGGACCTCCCGACCCCAGCCAGCATGGTTTTGCCCAGGATTGAAAGCGCCATCAATATTAATTTTGAGAACATCTTGTTCTGGAGGTTGCCAGATGCGCTGCTGCAGCTCCTTTACCTTCGTCAGTTTACTCAAGTTCTCCATGTACTCCAACGAAAAGCAACGAATCTGATGGGCAACAGTAGCAGCATCAAGGACTTTCTCACCTTCCCTTAGTTTATTAACTACAGTTTTAGCGTACGAAATAAGAGTTGAGCATTGCAAGGTACAACGTTTACCTTATGATATGGTTTTCTAATATTTTATCCCCTAAGAACCATATAATCGCCTAGCATTGGACACGGCCTAATTAAAAAGTTTCCTTATTACTCAATTTGAAGCTAATATTACTGTACACATACTCACAAATATCTCCATTGCCTTACATCAAAAAATCTAATCATTCTACTCAGACAAATGAAGTACTCCGTACTATGAAAGTATAGAAGGTGTCTCCAGATCTTCTTCACATCCAATGTCACCTCCCTGGACTTGCTTCAAATTTCCCACAAGTGAGCACGACTGCGCTCTGTATGTGGTGAGAGCATTGTCCAGGAACTGAGCCACTGGCTGACCGACATGTATCTTAGTAGCTTGAAGCAAACATAGCACTCCTGCTTAGGTATGTCAGTGATGACCTTGTTTTCACTATCGTTAGTCAGCCACACCAGCTCGTCAGCCACACCAGCTCCAGCGGATGTGAAGACAGTGGGACTGCAATTCAAGAGTGAATTTCAGAAACGATAATGCGAATAATCATTGAGCACAGGTCATTGCGGACTGTACTCAGCATGAGCAATTAAATTGTAAATAACACATATCAAAAGGCAAATCATTCTTTCCTTCTACATATGAAAACAATAAACCAGCAAATTTCAAAAATCGAAGACGTTATCTGATTTTGGTAAAGAAAATAAACCATAACGCCAGTCTTTGTTCCGAAATAGCACACACAACGGATGCACACATCACATTTTGGATAAAACAATATATTCACATGACTTGAGGCTTCTAACCTGTGCCTAGGCATCTCTTATTTTTACACAACACATATCTTTTTCACTCTGATATAATCACATAAAATATGCTTAAACATCTTAACCACGTTTATATAAAGCAAATCGTTGTGACTATACTATTGAGTGTAATCAAATAGGATAGGCAAGATATATTCTTGAGCTATATTAGAGACTGATAGCCTGTAATACTCTGTGGCCTTTAATTGTTTACAGACTTCATATTATTAAGAAAGAGCAGTAGCAGCATATATGTATGTTGGTCAATATGAAAGAATGAATATGTTGAAGGAATAAGGAGAAATAATATGAGAGCAATTATACCTGGTTGATATCATTTCGAGTGGGTGGAGATTTAGTTGCAGAGCATTATAACCATGCTCATATATATGTTATTTACATGCGAACCAACCATTGATACAGTAAATATCTTGACCCATATACACAGGGCCCAATTCAAATCTGCTAGATGTAACTTCAAGAACTTTAAAATAGTAAAACTATAATGCTATATCAGAAAGCCTTAAAAATGTAGAAAGCATAGGATAATCTCATTTTACAGCAGCAGACTAATGCTTGAAGACTGACCTTGGTGGAAGCTTATACCGAAGAACTATAATATCTCGGAAAAGATATAAGTTAATTATAAGCCAAAAGAAACGTATCACATGGACATGAAAAATACATCTAGTTCTTTCACATGTGAGTACGACCAAATCTGCATATCCCCTAGTAAATTATGAAAATAATCTCAAAATAAGACGATAATTACACTGAAGTCGCCTAGGTACCACATGGATCAGATTTACGGGACGCGTGGTAAGACGTGAGGAGAGATTATAGGTGAATGGACGAAACCTTAAGCCTCTGGGATTATATCTTGTAAGACATGACCTAGGAGATGGCATATTACCTACTATTGCCGATGGGAACATTTTTTGAACAACGCCATTGATAGAACCAGAGTAGACTTGCGCCAACCTTGCGATATTCCGGTGCCACTCCAGGAAGGCCCACTTCTAGTTCCCGTCGAGCTTATTATTCGTCATCTGAGAAGTCCACGGGACATCAAAGGTTCCAATTGCATTCAACAATACATCACGCATCCCACTCCACAAGACCAAAAGAAAATTAGTTGGTGTTCAATACTCACCGGCGTGGCACCTTGAGGTTGTGTGCGTGCAGGTATCATGCTGCTCCCACATAAACCGTCTCTCCTTCTCCATTTCCCTCGTCACATTCTGCAAAGCAATCTGTCATGCAATTCGTCGAACACCTTGCGAGGAATTAAAACAAAAAAATTCCTGGTGGGCACTTACAGATCGATGAGTATGGAATTAAGCGCAGAGGACATGGTAGCAGCGCTTTCCGCATCGTCGTGGTGGAGTAGCTGCTCCTCGGCCGCTCGCTGATGGATGGCGTCGATGTCGTTAACATTGATGACGGACTCCAGAGGCAGTCTTGGTTGGACCAGTGCACGTCCAATCCGCTCGTGCCGGTCCTTCTTCCCGACGCCATCGCCTGTCATCTCCACCAAGTCCGTTAGCACTAAAAAGGAAGCCATATGATAGCAGGCAGAGTTTACGGAGGAGGAGGAGGAGGAGGAGGAGGAGAGAGCATGGGCGTGAATGACGCTCTTCCCTACCGCCGCGACGTGAGGACCGATCTGAACCGCCGTCGGGCCAAGATGCCCCACACACTGCTGCAGCCCCTCTACAGCAGGGGATGAACTGAGAGCAGTTGCGTTTTCCAGTTCCAACTCCCGCCGGTGGGTAGGTAGCTGCCTCGGGCCTTCCTGCGGCGGCCGCTGCATCTTCATTCGGTCGCCGCCACGGGAGGGAATCGGGTGGTGAGGGAGAGGCGCCGGGAGCACGGCGGGGAGGCGGGTCTGGCCAGTGTGGGAATCACTGATTGAAGGAGGAGGCGGCATATCCGGCGGCGACAGCTGGAGGAGGAGATCGCGGAGGAGTGGAAGAGGCGAAAAAACACTGCTGCAGATGGGTGGGACGAAGAGAGATTACAGTATCGAATCGATCGAAGGGATGGAAGGTGCGTGCGATGCGGGCGGGATGGAGGCGGAGCATGCGGGCGGTGTGGTACCAAAGATTTTTTTTTTTAGAATTTCTGGTCTTTTACAGTACAGCTGTAGTATCTGAACTCACGCACAACTCACTCCACACACACTCAACACCACACACACGCTACCTGTGCGCAAGCTAGACCTAACCAGACTATACTAAGCTTCTGGACCTCCGTGAGCCTAGACCTACTGGGAAATCTCTGCGGTGGTGGGCACACCACAATACCTCTGACAGAACCACGGTGGAATTGGCCCAGAAGCAGGAACTGATTAAGGGCTCAGTCCCCAAAGCCCTCCACAAATTTTGGTGAGACGTCCAGGAAAATCGGTCTCGTAGGAATCGAACCTGAGACGGGTTGGAACTGGCCACTGCCAGCCAACAACCGAGCCACTGCTCGTTCTCGGTACCAAAGATGTTGGACGAAGGACGAAGCCAGACGACGTACGAGAGGAACCAAAATTTTCTTTTAGATAGGAGAGATAAATAAAGAAGTGTATCAGATATATATTTTTAAAGCGATTCTATCAATTACCTTGCATCAATATAGATATTTTTACTCTTTCATTAGAACGAAAGGAGAATGCATGAAAGAGATACACTTAGTCCCAATGTGAGAGCATCTCCAAGCGAGGCCCCAAAGGCCGCCCAAACGCCCGTGCGGTCCGCCCGGACAGTGTTTGGGCCAAAAACCGCCACCCAACGGAGACCCCCAAAGCCATCCCAAATGACCGGGCGGTCCGGCTGCCCCCAAACCCAGCCCATATGTAGGGCGGGTTTGGAGCCGCCTGGAGGGCATCCGCCCGGACAGGCGTCCGCCCCGTGGTTGCTGACACGGCGAACCCATGCTTTGACCGCCCGTCCACGCGGAGTCGGAGGCCTTGACCATCTTCCACACCTCATCATCATGACGCACCGGTCACCTCCGACTATAAGATGTGCCGGAGCAAACCCTAGCCCTCACACTCACTCATCTGCAGCCGCTCTCTGCTCCTCCACATCCACCGCTTCCGGCATCTCTGCTCCTCCACATCCGCCTGTAGGGTTCGCAGCATGGAAAACAAAAAATTTCTATCGCAAAACCAATAAAACCAAGATCTAATCTAGGAGAAGAGCCAAGATCTAATCTATGAGATCTATGCTACGAGATCAGATCTATACCTTTGTAGATCGCTGAGCGTTTAACGAGATTGGATCTCGTGGTTGATGTAGTCGATCACTTGCCGATCTCAAGATCGCTGTAGTCGATCAATCCGGTGCTGTAAACGGGCAGCACCTCCGCACTCGGTCACACGTACGGTTGTCGATGTAGACGATCCTCTCCCCGTTCCAGCGGGCAGCGGATGTAGTAGATCTCCGTGGAATCCCAGCAGCACGACGGCGTGGTGATGGTGGTGGAGAATAATTCCTGCAGGGCTTCGCCAAGCCGGCACAGAAGCAGGAGGGAGGAGAGGGGCGGCTAGGGTTTTTGGTTTCTACTTCTATGTCTTATCATGCCCCCTTGCCCCTCCTTATATAGGGGTTGGGGCTGCCTTGGCCCCTAAGCAAACTTGCTCCCCAAGTAAAGGAAGTAGAGTTCAAAACAAATTTGAACTTAGCCATTACTTAGTAGCTAAGGTAGTAGAGTTCAAAACAAATTTGAACTCCGCCATTGCTTAGGTAGTAGAGTTCAAAACAAATTTGAACTTTAGCCATTGCTTAGTAGCTAAGGTAGTAGAGTTCAAAACAAATTTGAACTCCGCCATTGCTTAGTAGCTAAGGTAGTAGAGTTCAAAACAAATTTGAACTCAGCCATGGCTTATATGAATCTTATTCTCCGGACTATTCCGAACCTCCTCGTGATGTCCTGGATCCCATCCGAGACTCCAAACAATATTCGGTCTCCATCTCATATTCCATATCTACTAAAACTATACCGAACCTTAAGTGTGTCATCCTACGGTTCGCGAATGATGCAGACATGATCGAGACACCTCTCCGATCAATAACCAATAGCGGGATCTGGAGATCCATAATGGCTCCTACATATTCAACGATGACCTTGTGATCGAAAGAACCATAAGCATTCGTTACCAATTCCCTTTGTCGCGCGATATTTTACTTATCCGAGATTCGATCATCGGTATCTCTATACCTAGTTCAATCTCGTTACCGACAAGCACTCTTTTCTCGTTCCCGTGATATGAGATCCCTTGTGACCTAGTCACATGCTTGCAAGCTAATTGGATGTCATTTCACCGAGAGGGCCCTGAGTATATCTTTCCGTCATTTGGATGGACAAATTCCACTCTTGATCCATGAGCTTCAACTCTCACTTTCAGAATACCCAACGCCACCTTTATAACCACCCAATTACGAAGTGGTGTTTGATGTCATCAAAGTATTCCTCCGGTGTTAGTGATTAACATGATCTCATGGTCGAAGGATTAGGTTACTATGCATTTGAGAGCTACAGCAAAAATGAACTTAATGACTTGATCTTATTGCTATGCTTACTATGGATGTATGTCCATCATATCATTCTCCTAATGACATGACCTTGTTATTAATAACATCCAATGTCCATGACCAGGAAACCATGATCATCAATTAATCAACAAGCTAGTTAAAACAAGAGGCTTACTAGGGACTCTGGTTTACAAAACACACACGTATCAAAGTTTCCAGTTAATACAATTATAGCATGGTATGTAAACATTTATCATGAACATAAAGATATAATAATAACAACTTTATTATTGCCTCTTGGGCATATCTCCAACAGTCTCCCACTTGCACTAGAGTCAATAATCTAGATTACATTGTGATGTACCTAACACCCATGGCTTTCTGGTGTTGGTCATGTTTTGCCCTAGGGAGAGGTTTAGTCAACGGATCCGCCACATTTAGATCTGTGTGTACTTTGCAAATCTCTATGTCACCATCTTGGACATACTCACGAATCGAATGAAAGCGCAGCTTAATATGCTTCATCTTCTTGTGTGACCTTGGCTCCCGGGCATTGGCTATGGCACCCGTGTTATCACAATAAATAACCAACGGGTCCAATGCACTAGGAACCACACCAAGTTCTGTAATGAACTCCTTCACCCAGATTGCTTCCTGTGCAGCTTCTGAAGCGGCTATGTATTCTGACTCAGTTGAAGATTTCGCCACGACGCTTTGCTTGGCACTCCTCCAGCTCACTGCTGCACCATTCAAAATAAATACGTATCCAGATTGTGACTTCGAGTCATCCGGATCGGAGTTCCAACTAGCATCGGTGTAACTGTTTACAACAAGCTCTTCGTCACCTCCATAAGAAAGAAACATATCCTTAGTCCTTTTTAAATACTTCAGGATATTCTTGACCGCTGTCCAGTGTTCCATTCCAGGATCACTTTGATATCTGCTGGTCAAACTAACAGCATGTGCGATATCCGGTCTTGTACATATCATGGCATACATGATAGAGCCTATGGCCGAGGCATAGGGGATTTTGTTCATCCTATCTCTTTCTTCTGCCGTAGCCGGGCATTGAGTTTTACTCAATTCCTTACCTGGCAACATGGGCAAGAACCCTTTCTTGCTTTCATCCATTCTAAACTTCTTTAGAACTTTGTCAAGATATGTACTTTGTGAAAGCCCTATTAAGCGTCTTGATCTATCTCTATAAATCTTGATGCCTAATATATACGCTGCTTCGCCAAGATCCTTCATCGAAAAACTATTATTCAAATAGCCTTTGACGCTTTCAAGAAATTCTATATCATTCCCAATTAACAATATGTCATCTACATATAGTACCAGGAATACTATAGAGCTCCCACTCACTTTCTTGTAAACACAAGCTTCTCCATAAGTTTGTATAAACCCAAAGTTTTTGATTACCTTATCAAAACGTTGATTCCAACTTCGGGATGCTTGCTTCAGTCCATAAATGGAGCGCTGAAGTTTGCATACCTTGTCTGCATTTTCAGGATCGATAAAACCCTTGGGTTGTACCATATACAACTCTTCCTCAATGTCACCATTAAGGAACGCCGTTTTGACATCCATCTGCCAAATTTCATAATCGAAAAATGCAGCAATTGCTAACAAAATCCTCACAGACTTTGGCTTCGCTACCGGTGAGAAAGTCTCATCGTAGTCAACTCCTTGAATTTGTCGGAACCCTTTCGCGACAAGTCGAGCTTTATAGACGGTTATGTTTCCATCAGCGTCTGTTTTTCTTTTGAAAATCCATTTATTCTCGACAGCCTTGCGACCGTCAGGTAACTCCACCAAAGTCCATACTTGGTTATCATACATGGATCCCATTTCGGATTTCATGGCCTCTTGCCATTTGTTGGAATCCGGGCTCATCATCGCTTCATCATACGTCGCAGGGTCATCATTGTTGTCCACCAACATGACACTCATAATAGGATCGAACCATTCAGGAGTGGTACGAATCCTTGTTGACCTGCGACGTTCAGTAGTTGCTTCGTTCAAAGTTTCATGATCATTATCATTAGCTTCCTCTCTTGTTGATGAAGGCGGCACTGGAACATCTTCCGGCGCTGCGCTACTCGCAAGTTCGAGAGAAGGTTCAATAACCTCGTCGAGTTCTACTTTCCTTCCAGTCACTTCTTTTGAGAGAAACTCCTTTTCAAGAAAGGATCCATTCTTGGCAACGAAAATCTTGCCTTCGGATCTGTGATAGAAGGTATACCCAATTGTTTCTTTAGGGTATCCTATGAAAACGCATTTCTCCGCTTTGGGTTCGAGCTTCTCAGGTTGTAACTTCTTTACATAAGCCTCGCAGCCCCAAACTTTGAGGAACGACAGCTTAGGTTTCTTCCCAAACCACAATTCATATGGTGTCGTTTCAACGGATTTTGATGGTGCCCTATTTAAAGTGAATGCGGCTGTCTCTAATGCATAACCCCAAAATGATAACGGTAAATCTGTAAGTGACATCATAGATCGAACCATATCTAAGAGAGTACGATTACGACGTTCAGACACACCATTGCGCTGTGGTGTTCCAGGCGGCGTCAACTGTGAAAGTATTCCGCATTTCTTTAAATACATGCCAAACTCATAACTCAGATATTCACCTCCACGATCAGAACGCAGAAACTTAATCTTCTTGTTACGTTGATTTTCTACTTCACTTTGGAATTCCTTAAACTTCTCGAAAGTTTCGGATTTATGTTTCATTAAGTAAATATACCCATATCTACTTAAATCATCTGTGAAAGTTAGAACATAACGATATCCACCGCGCGATGCTACGCTCATTGGTCCACACACATCAGTATGTATTATTTCCAATAATTCAGTAGCTCGCTCCATTACTCCAGTAAATGGACTCTTAGTCATTTTTCCCATAAGACATGCTTCGCATCTATCAAGTGACTTAAAGTCAAGTGATTCAAGAAGTCCATCAGAATGGAGTTTCTTCATGCGCTTCACTCCAATGTGACCAAGACGACAGTGCCACATGTATGTGGAATCATCACTAAATTTTATTTGTTTAGCATCTATGTTATGAACATGTGTATCACTACAATCGAGTTTCATTAAGAATAAACCATTCATCTCAGGCGCATGACCATAAAAGATATTATTCATATAAATTGAACAACCATTATTCTCAGACTTAAATGAATAACCGTCTCGCAATAAACAAGATCCAGAAATGATGTTCATGCTTAACGCAGGCACCAAATAACAATTATTTAGATTTAAAACTAATCCCGAGGGTAGTTGAAGAGAGAGCGTGCCGACGGCGATCACATCGACCTTGGATCCATTTCCAACGCGCATCGTCACCTCGTCTCTCGCTAGTCTTCGTTTATTCCGCAGTTCCTGTTTCGAGTTACAAATATTAGCAACCGAACCAGTATCAAATACCCAGGCACTACTACGAGTACTAGTAAGATACACATCAATAACATGTATATCAAATATACCTTTCTTCTTGATGTTGCCATTCTTCAGATCTGCCAGGTACTTGGGGCAGTTACGCTTCCAGTGACCATCGCCCTTGCAGTAGAAACACTCAGTATCAGGCTTAGGACCAGCTTTGGGCTTCTTAGGAGGCGCAGCAGCTTTCTTGCCACCCTTCTTGAAGTCGCCCTTCTTAGGCTTGCCCTGTTTCTTGAAACTAGTGGTCTTGTTGACCATCAACACTTGGTGCTCTTTCTTGATTTCTACTTCAGCAGTTTTAAGCATTGAGAAGAGTTCAGGCAGCGTCTTCTTCATGCATTGCATATTGTAGTTCATCACGAAGTTCTTGTAACTAGGTGGCAGTGATTGGAGAACACGATGTATCCCCAATTCATTAGGAATCACAATTCCCAACTCTTGGAGTTTATTCGCATGCCCAGACATCTTGAGCACGTGCTCGCTAACGGAGCTATTCTCTTCCATCTTACAGTTAAAGAACTTTTCAGAGGCTTCATAGCTTTCAACGGAAGCGTGAGTCTCAAATATCATTTTGAGCTCTTTTATGATTTCAGATGGGTCGCGGTTCTCAAACCGCTTCTGAAGCTCCGATTCTAAACCGTACAAGATGGCACACTGAACTACTCCGTAGTCCTCTTTTCGAGAGAGATAAACATTTTTAACCTCTTCGGGAGCATCTTCTGCAGGAGGGTCACCTAGCGGTGCATCGAGCACATAGGTCTTCTGACCAGCGTTGAGGACAATCCTCAGATTGCGGAACCAGTCCGTAAAGTTGCTTCCAGTATTTTTCAGCTTTTCTTTCTCTAAGAACGCATTAAAATTGATTGCAGGTGGCGCCATAATCTACAACATATTTGCAAGGATATTTAGACTAAGTTCATGATGAATAGAGTTCAAACTTTAATTCTAAATTACTAGGTGAACTCCCACTCAAAACAACATCCCTCAGGTTGCCTTAGTGATTACACGAACCAAATCCACTACACCAAGTCCGATCTTCACGAGAGAAGATGTAGTTTCAAAGGCGAACAACAATGTGTTCATCATATCATTCATATGACTCATGCTTTACCTTTCGGTTATCCGTGTTCCGAGGCCATGTCTGTACATGCTAGGCTCGTCAAGTTAACCTTAGTATTCCGCATGTGCAAATCTGGCTTGCACCCGTTGTATGCACACGTAGAGTCTATCACACCCGATCATCACGTGGTGCTTCGAAACGACGAGTCTTTGCAACGGTGCATACTAAGGATGAGCACTTTATTATCTTGATATTTTGTGAAAGGGATCATCTTATAATGCTACCGTCGCGATCTAAGCAAAATAAGATACATAAAAGGATTAACATCACATGCAATTTATAATGTGATATGATATGGCCTTTCATCTTGTGCCTTTGATTTCCATCTCCAAAGCACGGGCATGATCTCCATCATCACCAGCGAGGCGTCAAGGTCCATGGCGCTGCTTCATGGTTGTCCATCACTTATAGCGACTATTACAACTACTTGAAATAAAGCTATTACATGATGAATTTTACACGCAGGTCATAAAATTATAAAGACAACCATTAGGCTCCTGCCGGTTGCCATATTACAACAAAGATCATCTCATACATCAAATATAATCATAATCACATAGTGGCCATATCACATCACATGCCCCTGCAAAAACAAGTTAGACGCCTCTAATTTTTTTGCATGTTTTACGTGGCTTGGGGCTTTCGAATAAGACCGATCTTACCTACGAAAATGAACCACAACGCTGATACAAATATTATCAAGTTACTGTTGTAAATTGAATCTTAACTATGGTGGGAGAGACTGCACCCGCAAAGCCACTTGTGCAATACCAGTTGCACATCAAGCGTGGAGCAGGTCTCATCGTCCGAGGACGTGTAAAATTAGCCCGAGCCGCTTCATCCCACCATCCCGCAAGATGCAAAGTACACGAGAGTAAAAAGATAACAAAAACATCAACGCCCACAAAACCATTGTGTTTTACTCGTGCAACAGATCTACGCATAGACACGGCTCTGATACCACTGTAGGGTTCGCAGCATGGAAAACAAAAAATTTCTATCGCAAAACCAATAAAACCAAGATCTAATCTAGGAGAAGAGCCAAGATCTAATCTATGAGATCTATGCTACGAGATCAGATCTATACCTTTGTAGATCGCTGAGCGTTTAACGAGATTGGATCTCGTGGTTGATGTAGTCGATCACTTGCCGATCTCAAGATCGCTGTAGTCGATCAATCCGGTGCTGTAAACGGGCAGCACCTCCGCACTCGGTCACACGTACGGTTGTCGATGTAGACGATCCTCTCCCCGTTCCAGCGGGCAGCGGATGTAGTAGATCTCCGTGGAATCCCAGCAGCACGACGGCGTGGTGATGGTGGTGGAGAATAATTCCTGCAGGGCTTCGCCAAGCCGGCACAGAAGCAGGAGGGAGGAGAGGGGCGGCTAGGGTTTTTGGTTTCTACTTCTATATCTTATCATGCCCCCTTGCCCCTCCTTATATAGGGGTTGGGGCTGCCTTGGCCCCTAAGCAAACTTGCTCCCCAAGTAAAGGAAGTAGAGTTCAAAACAAATTTGAACTTAGCCATTACTTAGTAGCTAAGGTAGTAGAGTTCAAAACAAATTTGAACTCCGCCATTGCTTAGGTAGTAGAGTTCAAAACAAATTTGAACTTTAGCCATTGCTTAGTAGCTAAGGTAGTAGAGTTCAAAACAAATTTGAACTCCGCCATTGCTTAGTAGCTAAGGTAGTAGAGTTCAAAACAAATTTGAACTCAGCCATGGCTTATATGAATCTTATTCTCCGGACTATTCCGAACCTCCTCGTGATGTCCTGGATCCCATCCGAGACTCCAAACAATATTCGGTCTCCATCTCATATTCCATATCTACTAAAACTATACCGAACCTTAAGTGTGTCATCCTACGGTTCGCGAATGATGCAGACATGATCGAGACACCTCTCCGATCAATAACCAATAGCGGGATCTGGAGATCCATAATGGCTCCTACATATTCAACGATGACCTTGTGATCGAAAGAACCATAAGCATTCGTTACCAATTCCCTTTGTCGCGTGATATTTTACTTATCCGAGATTCGATCATCGGTATCTCTATACCTAGTTCAATCTCGTTACCGACAAGCACTCTTTTCTCGTTCCCGTGATATGAGATCCCTTGTGACCTAGTCACATGCTTGCAAGCTAATTGGATGTCATTTCACCGAGAGGGCCCTGAGTATATCTTTCCGTCATTTGGATGGACAAATTCCACTCTTGATCCATGAGCTTCAACTCTCACTTTCAGAATACCCAACGCCACCTTTATAACCACCCAATTACGAAGTGGTGTTTGATGTCATCAAAGTATTCCTCCGGTGTTAGTGATTAACATGATCTCATGGTCGAAGGATTAGGTTACTATGCATTTGAGAGCTACAGCAAAAATGAACTTAATGACTTGATCTTATTGCTATGCTTACTATGGATGTATGTCCATCATATCATTCTCCTAATGACATGACCTTGTTATTAATAACATCCAATGTCCATGACCAGGAAACCATGATCATCAATTAATCAACAAGCTAGTTAAAACAAGAGGCTTACTAGGGACTCTGGTTTACAAAACACACACGTATCAAAGTTTCCAGTTAATACAATTATAGCATGGTATGTAAACATTTATCATGAACATAAAGATATAATAATAATAACAACTTTATTATTGCCTCTTGGGCATATCTCCAACACCGCTGCTGCTGACACCTCGTCCCCATCATCCACCTCCACCATGCCTCGCCGCCTTCAAACCACCTACGCCAAGCTCACGTCGGATCTGCCTTGCTCTTCTCCGACTCCGACGAGCAGGGTTCTTCTCCGGCTCCTCCACCCGGTGCGGCACAGGGCGCCTCCGGCTTCGGCGCCGGCTCCGGCGCAGCAGCGGTCATCGTCATCTCCAATGACGAGTAGAATAGGTTAGCGGCGGACAAGGGTAGCAATATGTGCGTGATGTACGTTGCATGCTTTTGTAGTAATTTCGTATCTAAATTTGAGGTATGTGGTTGTTGTAGCTTGTTTTTAGGGGTTGCCCTTCGCGGACAGTTTGGAGGCCGATTTTGGGGGCTCCGACTGGAGATGCTCTGACCATGTCATGTTATCTCAATAAGAGAGCCACTCAAAACCTCATGGCAGCGAGTGTTCTTTCAGCACAAACTTTTCCGCGGAGCTCCACAACATGAGCGCAGATGGTACCTCACAACCATCATTGTTGATTTCACAATGTTAGAATATAAATGTACAACCCAGCCACCCAGGTTCAAGTCCAGCTCACTTGGTTAGTAAAGTGGATGTACAACCCAGCCACCCAGGTTCAAATCCTCACGGACGCATTCACGCATATTTGGGTTCTTATTATTTCAAAAAACAAACGTTGTAAGGTAAATGTAGAAAATCAGAAATTAAGTAAATGCAAGTGCAAATGATTAATGGACTTGCCGTACAACTGTCGGGCGACAGTGAAGAAGTACGATGATTTTTTTTTTCACTCGGTGTCATATGGAAAAAGAGACACTTGAAACTCTCGTTTCAGCACGAACTACCAGCTGGGAAGACAAATGAGCCCATGTTGATTTCCCGGTGAGAACATAAATAATGTAAAAGTAAAATTAAATAAGTGGACTTACCAGGAGGAAGAATCCCCCGCCTCAATCGAGAGGAAAGTCACAAGGCATAAATAATGCTGGTCACCAAGATAAAATCCCTACTATAATATGATAGCTAGAGTTAAATATGAAAACATCTAAAAATAAAACACCTAATAAAATATGAAGAACGCACTAAACTAAATGTGCCACACATGCATCTGGTCCAACCCATCAATCTGTAAAACATTATTGAGCAAACACATGTACTTGGAGGAAAAAAATCCTATGGCAGTCATATAATATTCGGACGAAATTGGCTAGAGGACATCCCATTTTATACTACAAGAGGGGTGAGGATGACGACGCGCCTTCGGTTTGTTCCAATGCTTGTAGTCGTTGCTAAGTGATTCAGTGATCTACCTGTATTTCTTATTATTTTAAAAACTTTGTACTGTTGTTGATGATTATAAATACATTGGTGGAATTTTCTTCAAAAAAACATTATAGCCGTTGGTTATACTATTATGTTTGCTTGTAAGCAACTTAAAAACTGGAAACCTAAAATGGAGCCAGAGCTGCACGACTCCTAATATTTCTAAAAATTCAAATTCAACATTTTAAAGTTTCAAAAAAATTGGACAAAAGTTCTAGATGTAGACAGTGATGCTTTCTACCAACGGGAAAAAAATCCCAAGGTGAAATACATTGTATTTTTGGCTACACAGAATGATAAAATTTGGCAAATGTTAGAGATTTCAAAATCTACACTATTCACTATTTCAGATCCATGATTTTGTCAATTTTGCACAGCCCAAAATATAGTCTTTAGAATTGATTTTTTTTCATACTATTAGAATACATCATCATCTACATCTAAGAGGCTTTTCAGAACTTTTTAAAACTTTTAAATACCATTTTCGAATTTTGAAAATGTCAAGAGCCATGTAGCTCGAGTTCCAAAATGGCACTCTCAAGCCACTTGTTGAGCAAACCAATATTTTGAATGTAAATATCCTCCACCGCAAGCCCACCCTGATCTCTTGGTATTTGGCCTATCAATATTTATTTTTATGTTCTTCTTTTTGCCATAAGAAGCGAGGCATGTTCTTTTTTTCCATACTAGAAAGGATAATGTAAAAATTGGTAGATATAGGGACTAGTGAAAACAAGTCGAGATATACACCGGTGAGTAAAGTACTTCTGGATCCCAAAATGTAAGATGTTTTAGACTATTGCTAAGTAAAAAATAATTTAGTTTGACTTTCTAGAAAATTTACCAGCATTTATGACAACAAACATATGTAGTGTGAAAAATAATTGATGATGAATTTATTTGAAACTAGCTTAGTGTTATAGAAGTTGGTAAATTTAAAGAAGTTTGATTATGACAAATCCAAAATATAATGCATTTTGAAACGGATTCAGTATCTCAGATTAAAAAATAATAGAAAAGGGATCCCTTTATAAAAAAGTCGGCACAATATGGAGGCATTTGCGTATCTCAGATTTCTCGAAATAAAAAATTGGGCTCACCACTCGTCTTCGCCTCCACCGCGACACCTTCCCACCGGGTGGGGTTGGCGCGTCATGGAATTTTTCATGGAGGATTACCAGACCAGAGGATAGTTCAAGACTTCAAGCCATCTTCCCCTCGTTTTTTTTTGGTTCTTTGGACATTGATCTGAGGTCGTTCTTCATTTTCCTAGGAGCGCGGATCCCCTTTCGAGGTTCGAACTTCGAAGGGGAAGAGCGGACCGGGAAATTAGTTAGTAATTGGGGGCAATGCTTTGGTCGTGTCAATGCTGCATTATCTGGTGGGCTCAAGGTACGAAATGATTTGGACGGACCTTGAGATTAGGTTGAAGCTGGAAATGGCCATCCCCGCAACAAAAAAAAACAGTAAAAAAATAAGCTGGAACGCATTGCAACTGTGGTGAAGACTGGAGATGATGGTCCTGGAGAGAAAGAAGGTAGGATGTTCTTTTTTGTTTTGCACGATATGTTCTATTTGCCATACCTACATTTCAGTGCCTGCTAGTTCTTCTCTAGGATATTAACGAGATAAATATCTACGATTACTCGTAGTGGGTATGTATAATGCTGATCAGTGATCACTTCCTGGCTGAACTTACGCCACTACAAAAAATATCTATGCAGCAACCATTTCGAAGCTGAAACTGATAAGCTGTCCAAATGGTCGAGAACAGATCAACGAATTATGTCATGATATATGGCCATATACTCCTAGAAGATTGCACTGGATTCTATAGCATATTATGATTCTTACTGTAGCCATTTACTCCTACATAATTAAGATTGATCAACGGTAATGTGTGCTGAAGAAGCTAGCTGGACATTAAAAGTAGCAGATCCATGCTCCGTCTCACTCTGGCCAATGCAGTGGAAGTACCTCGTAGGGAACTAGGTCCATCCATTAGGTACCTGGACACACATCAAATAAGTTGATGAGTACTCAAGCACATAGCACAAAATGCGCTGCAAAGATACAGAATGTGTCGCAGATCCTTAAGTGGAACCCAGAAATCGGAATGCCTTCAATTAAATATCCATTGTGAGAGATGGGTTTCTCGAATGTTGATAGAACTAGATAATTATGGTATAAGTTGGACCTTCTACAATTCAAATGCCAAGTTAGCAAGTGCCTTGAATTAGATGATTTTCTGCTACCAACTTGGATCTATCTGTACAAATATGGCTTTCTTGTGCATTTGTTCTTATCAGTGAACATGAACCATTCGATGAAAAAATCATTTCATTTCAAGAGTTTGTCAATAAAATTGGTGGCCAATATTTTTTGTCTGACTTTTTATTTCTTTATTTGTATCTTGGAGTCTGGCAATGGCGATTTACTCTCATAAAGCTAGTAGTTAGTATGGAGGCATGAAAGTAATATTACCATGAGCTTACAAACACGGCGAGTTACGAAATTAAACACACCTAAAGTGCAATAGTTTGCCAGCAAAAAATATATTTGAAGTTGATGAGTCTAGTGAGGCACCAAATCATGTTAGCGGTATATATGACATACCTTTAGTTGCTGATTTCTAACTAGAGGCGGAAAATGAAACTAAAAGTAACCAAGATAACAATTGCAACAGGCAATGAGATTTTCTGTGATGCATGTGCAGAATTGACAGTTTTCTTCTGGGATAAGGTAGTAACATGGAATGGTAGAGAACCTGAAAGAAATATTTAATTTGTTAATCGAGGGTTGTAGATTAAAATGGGAGCAAGTAATAGTATAATGGAGAAAGATTATTGTGCTTACAATTATAATCAATCCATCCTAATAGCATGTTTTCCATGTCATGAACGATTATTTTATCTGCTAAAATGATATCTGCGACAAAGTGATCACATAGTTAGCAGAAAATAGAAGATTCAGAGTGCATTGCAACTATAAAAAAAAAGCGTTGAATAGGTATATTTAAGAATTTAGATTTAGTTTGACTAACCTCCAAGGATAGTTACCCGCTGCCTGTTCCTTTGCCAGGCAATGCAATAAATGGATTTGTCACTCTAGAAATATTTTTTCCATTTCAGACAAATAAGTTTGGTAACAGTAATCCAGATATGTAACTGAAAAGAATTTCAACACTGTAAGGATTTTGGACTTACAGAATGCAGATAATTCTTTGGCTTCAATTGCATGACAGCACCACCCACAAATTGCAGTGTCACATGTGGAAAGGATGAATCAATGCTACCGAGAGGCAAAACGTTGGTGTAAGTGATTCAACATATTTAGTGATAACTAATAGTTGCTATTTTCCTTTCCATACTGAAGGAAACGTACCTGCTAGAAGGAACAAAGCAATGCTGATCCCCACCTCCGACTGATGGGTTCGCAGAGGGAGAGGCTGCAGCAGCTATCTGCAAAAGCCAAACCATAAGGATAGACTATTCCATCAGAAAATAGGACTGTAGTAAGGTAGCCAGTCATATGTTGCTCATAATAGATAAAGAAAAAAATGAGTGCATCTATGGTTATCTTACCGCACTAACGAACATATCAAATGCTTCATCTGGAAGGTACGCAAATGATGTCCCTGAGTCCGCAAAAGTTCGGTATCCAGCTGACGGTCTAAAAACCGAGGGGTCAATCCGCAGATTTTGACCATTTACGTAAATGCTCTCCAGATTCAGTAAGTAATAATCCCTATATTTCACTTAAGAAGTTAGTGCACGTACAAGAACAGAGTATAAGAGTTCCCACCACTTCCTGTTACGACAAATGGTTATCCAATAGTCCTCTAAATCTACCATACTGTTGGTGTCACAAGTTAGTTCAGTTATTCTAGATGGTGTAGAGCTTTTTTTTTAGTGACTTCCCAAAGTGTGACATCCTCCTAAATAATACTTGTGAAGTATTTAACAAGTAAGTGGCATCTTGATTTCAGCTGTCACTTACTAACTATTTTACTAACATAATGTGCTAACCAATGTTCAGGTGAATTCTAGAAGCAGAGCTTCTTGTTCTCTCAACGATTGAAATGGTTGTTTCCCAGTTAATGGCAAGGTACTATGAGAATGAGAAACAGGCTAGAGAAAATTGGGTTTGGACAGATATGCCCCAAAATTATGAAGAAACTCGATAAAAATGCAGAGTACGCAGCTGATATTGTTCCAAAACTAGCAGGAATGGATGCACTTAAGGTGGGCTCACTTAATAGTGAGAGCATTTACATAGTTGAGCTAAACCTTAGGGCTTGTAGCTGCAGGATATGGCAGCTCACTGGAATTCCATGTTCTCATGTCATAGCTTGTTTGAGGCATGAGAAGATCAAACCAGAAAGGATGGTTTCAACTTGCTATTCCATCCAGACATACATGCAGGCATATGGTACTTACATCAGACCAGTAAGGGATATGAGAGAGTGGACAAAATTGGATAGTCCTGAAATCAAGCCTCCTTTCTATGAAAAGGTTATTGGCAGGCCAAAAGAAAATTAGAAGAAAAGCTCCTGAAGAAAAGAAAGGAGGGACAAAGCTAAGCAAACATGGAGTGCAGATTCATTTTAGATATTGCAGGGCACCTGGTCACAACAGGGCTGGCTGTGATATTCTTAAAGCAGAACTGCTGGCACCAGCTCAAGCAAATGGAGAGGAGCATGTAGTAGAGGACCAAGCTGGTACAAGCACAAAGCCGGCTAGAAGGAAGAGAAAGACAGTACATGAGCAAGTTAATGTGCCAAATCCAAGTAGACAACCTAACATTATTGGTGAATATGGAGATGCTGATGTCCCAGAGATAAGAGAGGTGAATTCTATATGTTCTCTAGTGTACCAAAATATGAGCTAGACTGATCTAATGTTCATTTCTTAATGTGCAGCACATACCATTTTGATTTGGATCCAGCACTCGACCCTTGATATGAGAGATTCAATGGTGTCACAATTAGCTCATGAGGTAATTGTCCATGATCTGTAGGAAATTATTCATGAATTTGCTTGTATTTCTCATGATTTGTTGGAACTGTTACTCTTGATCTGCAGCTCACTGGAATTCATGATTTTGTTTGTATTTTCCTTGATCTGTAGAAACCAGATGTAACTATTACTGAACATGACCCATTGCCACAAGAATCCCATTTTGTGGCACAATACAGAGAAGGGAATTCAACAGAGCAAGAGTAACTACAGCAACTTCATCTGGTCATGCAGTTCTGAGGAAAACGCAGAGGAAGAGCTACAGGAACTGATCGATCTGCAGCACCAGCGAGAGCTACAGGCACTACAGCAGCAGCTCGAACAAGAAATGCAAGAGCAAGCACTACATCAGCAGCTTGAACAAGAAATGCAACAGCAAGCACTTCAGCAGCAGCACATGCAGGAACCAGCAACAAGAGGAAGGGGGACAAGAGGAAGGGCAGTAGCAGCAGGTCGAATTATAGGTAGGGGAGAGTGTTTGCCGTTTTGTGATGGTGATGGTGGCGCCAATGGGGAACAACCAGAAGACGCAACAGTGCTTGAGAGCACACAAGAACCACCTGCTATTTAGTTTCTGTCATTGTGTCAATATGATCTAGTGTCGCTGATGCTTTTGGTGCAAAACAATGTTAACTGTAAACCTGTATTCAGTTAACTATGCATGCGTTTGTTCATGTTATACTCAACTATGCAAACATGAGCTAGTTGTCATCAACGTTGTCAATTATGTGTCAATTAAGTTGTTTGTCAGTGATTTTGTTTGAACTTTGTCAGTTAAGTTCAGTTAACTTTCAACATTGCATCACTGCCAGCAAGATTGATTCAGGACGGGGATTTAGTTGTTCGCCATTGTTCAGAAATCTCTTAAGGACGAAGCTGAAAATTGTCATCTCCTTTTTTTCCTGCCAAAACACACCGGCCGCGGCCACGCCAACAAGAAAACCGTCTCGGTGGCGGTTTGTGACCAAAATACTCATCAAAGGAGAGATCGGTGCTGGTTTTTCACATTTTAGGATTTGTGTGACCAAAACTAATAAGTTCTATGGGACCTTGGACCCGTTTCCTCTCCGCTACAGTACCAGAGGAAGGGATTTGTGAACCTCCGTAGGCGACTCGCCTCGCCGGCGCCGATCCGTCGGTTCCCTCGCCCTCCGCCGGTCGCTCCGGCGGCGGGAGGACGGGGGAACCCCGCGTCGCGTCGTGTACATAGTGCAGAGTGGCGTATGGTTTCCTGCCGGCGGCGTCCTGGCGGAGGAGGCGCGGTCGGATTTGTTTTGCAGGTGGCTTTCCTCCACCTCGACGGCGGCGCTCGGAGGAGCTCCGGCGTTGATCTGCTTCCTGCGTCAAGCCTGCAGCTCCGTCGACCTGTTCGGCTTGACTTCCCCGTCGCCGGTGTCCGCGGAGCGGCGGATCCGGCGTGTGTAGATCTTTTGGAGGATCCTGGTGTGGTTCGGCATGACGATGGCGGCGACTTCCGGTGTAGATCCCTTGGGATCGTTGCTCGGCGACTTCCCGCCGGCTTGGGGAGGCTCCTGCTCCAAGGCATCAAGAGGAGTTTGGCCGGCGGCGCGCCACCGACAGCGCTGCGTCTTCTCCGGCGTCGTCTAGTTTCGGAAGGGCTGGTCTGTAATTTGTTTTCTTCTGGGGACCTTTCTGTAAACTGTCCGAATTAATATCAGTGTCCTTTATCGCAAAAAAAAAAAAAAAAAAAAAAAAACTAATAAGTTCTATGACCAACAGTGCGTTTCTCTCTTAATTAAATGTGAGGAAATATTCCGGCCAAGTACTTACTGTGATGGTAAGAGCGGAGTGTAGACGATTCCTGGCACTAAAGGTGTGCCAAAAATAAGGACGCCCTCTCCATGTGACCTCTCCATACAAAGAGAGAACACCCTAGGTGATAATCCAAGCAAGTATATCTGTGAACTGAATGATGTTGGTGCTGGACCAAATCCAAAAATTCCATCAAATGCTTCATGTGCCAGTTGTCCCGTCTTTGAATTTGTGCATCTGTGTAAAAGAAATTGGTAAGCTAATGTATGAGCCAATTAAATGCGATTTAGATATTATTGTCCCAGTTATCTACTAGTATTTGAAAATACTAATCACATGTAAGCTTACCCAAAAATTATAGGGACAGGATAAGAGGACGTTTGCTGGCTTCCATTGAGAATGTCCAAATAAACCATATCGGACAAGAAATACCCAGCTGTGTTGGATAATACTTGGGAGCCAGGACCATAATTAATAATGTACACACAAGAATTGCTCGAGGTGCTGCACACACTTGACCTGGCACGTAAAATTGCTTGGCACCTGTTTTCTGAGCACATCAACATGGATGAAGTCGATGACAATCTAGGGTCAAATAACCCTGGTTGGGTCTGAGAAACAAATAGAACAATAGATTTTTATCAGAAAGAGTATTTGGGAAGAATAGTTTCTTTTAGAGGATGAGTGTGGAAGATGTCTCTCACACTTAATCCAGGTACCGTCTGGCAAGTTACCCATGGCACGCTACTCCCAGTATCAATGAGGACACTGAAACTTCTTGGTGGGTTACCAAGGTTAACACGGGTCAAATAGAGCCTGCAGAAGTGCACAACAAACATAAGGACACAATAGTTGTGAAATTCAGTAACTTTGATTGCTAAGTGTGTTAAACACTTTCCATATGGTCTAAAGAATGCTATCATCGACGCAAAAAGCACTTATTATTCAGCCAGAGGTTTAAAGGATAAGGCTGGAATGATGCAGCTTTACTAGAGTTTGTAATATGGACTCGTAAAAAACAAACCTCTTACGTTGTACTTAAGGTTGTTAGCATAATATAACATGATACACCTGAGTAAAAAAGAATATCAGATGCCATGATTCTTAATTCATGCGTCTCCTGCTCTCATTGCAATTTGTCCACTTACCTCCCGAAATGTACGTAAGACTATTAAATTAGGACACAATGAGGCAAATATAAAGGGCAAGTAGCACTGAAATTCATTGGAAATATTATTTTAGCAGTGAACTTTAATGAAATACGTGATTATGGATTTTGATAGTAGGTTACTTTTTCTGGGAAAAAAGGTCCATGATGGCCAGCAACAATTTCGATGATGGTCAGATCTTAGAGTTGATTCTGCTCACCAGAGGAGTAGCTGTGAGTATGTAAATATTCACCATAGTAAAACCTTGAGCAGGATACATGGAAATGAGCTTCGAATGGCTGAGTTTCGAAACTTACATGAGAGGTATTGTCTATACTCTATACATTTTCTGAATTTGGTTAGTGAGACATAGTGTGAAGGATGTTTTAAAAAAAAAGAGAACATAGCCTCCTCCCTTGAAACCAATGATCTTTCCTGCCAACCAAGGTGAGTTAGTCTTAAAAGTTGACCTTCCACATTATTAACTCATGGACAAGTTTTCTAAAAATAACTCATGGACACTTCTGAAGGGGTTACTATTATCAGTGTTTGTTAACTTCCAAGTATGGGGTGAGAGCTTTTTCATGGTATGCACCTATGTTGCAGATGCGCGGCGGTATAGGGGGTGCAGTTGAGTGCCTCCTACATGCTACCAAGCAGCTGGACCGGCAGTTGCCCTTCTGTTTCCTAGCAAGCAGCTTGCCTTGCAGTTGGCCTTGTATATGCTACCAAAAGCTTGACCATATAGTCCAAAAAATAAGAGAAAAATCTGACTTTGAGGTTATTGAAAAATCATACTTCTTACTATATGAAGTACCCTGTGCCGACGTGGGATTCTAGCTAAGAAAGAACATGGCTGAAAGGGCCCTATTTTGTTTGTTTCAACTGCAGTTCCTTATGGTTGCATGTGTCACAGTATCAGTGCCCTGCTATGTAACTAAATATGATAGGTTTCTGATACTAATTAAATGCTGCTACACTATGCTAACTCAATGATGTGCTGAACTGTACTTTTTTTTATTTCTGTTCTCAACAGGTAGTATGGTTAACCTGATGACATCAAGTTTTTTCCTGGTCCTTCCGGCTGCTGATGGATTAATTGAGTTACTCAGATTATAGTTTGCTTACATGCTGGTGTACCATGGGCGCGTGAAAATCTTGTAACTTTTGGACTTTGTAACTGTTTTCGATTTCATCGAGAAATAAAATTGGGAGCTTGATGAGCTCCTTAACTATAAAAAAAAACTACTCCCTCCGTTCATAAAAGGATGTCTCAATCTTTTTTAGATTTGTATGTATGTAGACATATACTTTAGTGTGTAGATAGATACAAATCTAGAAAAGATTGAGACATCCTTTTGTGAATGGATGGAGTAGTATATATTCATTGTACACTAAAGTGGTCAAAGGTTATGATGCAGTGTATACATACGATCCTGATTTAGGTTTCTATCGATCTGTATGTGTTTATCCGCTTTGCTGGTCATGAGAATGCGCCATGTATTGACATCAATCAAATAGTACTAAACTCTGCAGATTTTCCATTAGTTCTAGGATTCGTGCGCCGTTTTTTGTCATCTTCTACACACTGTCGGGCGCCATCAGACAATGTGTCTATGTAGTATCACTGCCCGCTCTTGAACTGTCCAGGACTGCACCTCCTGATTTTCTTAGTTCTTACGAGTGCCACTGAATCAAATTATTTATTGTTGCTCTCAACCACAAGGAAACAAGTACAGGAGTAGTGCAACGACGGGAAGTGGCACCGAGCTGCTTACCCGCCGGCCAGGTAGTCGTTCCCCGTGCCGCTCACCGGGAGCTGAACTGCTCGGCCACCTAGCTTGCTGTGCCTCAGTTCATCCATCGCCACTAGCTGCTTCGTCGAGGTATTGGCGCCTAGCCGTCGCTCCAGCTTGAGAGCCATGGGCGGCTGCCCGGCCGCCACGGCAAGCAGCGACACCAGTGTTGCCGCAACCCGGATCTTCATCGCCTCCTGCTGTATGGTCCTGTGCAATCATCGACAAATCAGTAGGTAGAAGACATCCATATATGCTAAACTATGATGTTGTTTAACCGTCCTGTAACATTTGCTTAGGATCTTTAATAGTGCATCCATTTTGAATCAGAGCGGTCGTCCAAGTGGAATTTTTCACCACGACCCCATATAGAACTGAAGCTATATATGACATAACTAAGAAACTAAATTCTAAATGATACAGATGAACAATTTCCTTGCTAATGCCTGACGCGTCATGCACAGCAAAACCAGAGGAATGTTCTAAATAACCACTGAAGACATCCATATATACAGATGAACAATTTTTCTGTGCATGACGCGGGTGTGTTTCAGTGCCCCGCTTGGGAAGTTTGTCAAATTTTCCAGCAGCAGTAGTTGGCAAGTGTATCTCGCCGTGCACAGCAAAACCAGAGGAACCGAAACACGCCCGCGTCATGCTCGTCTTCAACGCTAGCTGCCAGGGGCAGCAACACGCGCCGCACCACCGCGCGCCACACCTGACCTCACTCTTTCCTCCGTCGTTTACCTGCCGCAGTCCCCGACGCCGCCGTCCGCAGAGGCACCGTCCACCACAATGTGTTTTCATCGTGCAGAGCGGGAGTAAGCTAGCGGCGGCGCGGCTTTTGTAGCTCGACGCTGGGCGCCGCGGTACGCCGGGCTGGTGATCTTGATCGAGCAGATGGTGGGGACGGACGAGCGAGGCGAGATCTACGTCCGCGGTCGGGCGCGCGGGGCTGCACGGCAGACGGCACGCCGGCACGGTAGCGGGAGACGCGCGTTTCGTCGCCGGCGATGAGTGGCGCAGACTCGCTGGACTTGAGCTACCCCATGCTTCGCCCAATTACTAGCTACTCGAGTTCATTCGACCGGGCAAAAGGAAGACGACGTACACACCTGGACGATCGCCGGCGCCACCTCCGATCTTCTTCCAACCAGCAGCCGTGGAGCTCCAGACTTGGCAGAAAGGTGCAGGCTGCGAGAGCTCTGGGCAGGCGATGGAGCTGCTGAAGCACTCGATCAAAACCCAATGCAATGCAAGGACGGGTTCTTCCCTCTTTTGGTGCTTGCCTAGTGCTGCGGCAGCTGCTTAGGCCATGAGCTAAACAAGGTGAGAACGTAACGTGCGCTCGGCCGGGTGCGATGCATGGATACACGTACGCAGGGAACGACACTTACACGTGGGCCCCGTCCGTCAGGCAGCACACTGGACTGGGGAATCAATCAGGGTCCCGGCCCATCCAGTGTGCACGCGCGCGAGTTGACATATTCGGAACCAACACGTGGGTCGGCCCAACCCTGCAAGCGTTTCTAGTTTAGGCAATTCAACTTTCTTTTTCATTTTGGAAAGAAGTGTCATGCATGTGCTTGGTTTTGGCCTCAGCAGGCTGCTTCACTGTCTTGACACGTACTTTGCGCTCTCCCGTCAGGAGGGGAAAAGTAAACAGTGAAGAAGAGAGAGAAGCAGGTAGTAGGTGCCTTTGGTTCGATGCGACAGCATTCGGCAAGGTTTGCGTGTGCGTGCCGTCGAGCACTGTGATGGGCGAATTCGAAATTATGTACTCCGTTTCGGTCCTTCGCGTGCTTGAAAGAAGGCAGACCGGCCCGTTGGGGCAGCGGCGGTCGGGGATGGGGACGCCGAGCCGGCGGGCTCGGGCGGAGTTGAAGGCCGGCGGGGACTTCCAGCGTCGATGTGGCGCGGTGGGCGTCATCGGCGACGAGGACCTTGCCCGTGCTCGCGTTCTGGGCCTCGTCGGGCTCGATCTGGGCCTGGCGGGCCTGTGCGGGCGGTGAGCGCGCCGAGCGTGGATGGGCGCGAGGGTGAGGCGCGGGCGGCGGTGCAGGAGGCAGAGCGCCGTCGTCGTGGAGGAGGTCGTGCGCCCGATGGGCTTCGGCCCGGGCTGCGGCGTGCTGATGCGGGGCGCCACATCGAGCTGGGCGCAGTGGCGGAGGCGGAGGTTCCGACACGGACGCGGGAGGGCCTCTCATGTCAACGTGCTCCTGCGCCGGGCGGCGCGGACGCCATGACGGCGGCCCCGGAACGAGGACTGTTGCCGGCATGGATGTTGCGGCCATGGGCGCCGCGGCCGCCATGGCCGGTGGTCTATCTTGGTGGATGACGACAGGGCAGCACTGCGAGTGGCGTTGCTCCCTCACTTTGCGGTCGGGACGACCTTCGGGCGAAAGCTTTGCTCCGACTTGGTCGGAGTCGGCGCCGGCGGCGCTTTTGGGCGTCGGTTTCCCTCTTGGGGCATCGTTGTGGAGTGCTCGTTCCAGCCCGACGTGGGTGGTGCTAAGATTTTCGGGTGAAAACCTAGACTCCATCGGGAGCGGGCGGTGATAACCCCCAAGAGCAGGGGATCACTGTAGCACCTCTCAATGTGGAAGTAGGGTATCGATCCGCAGGAGCAAGAAGGAAAATTTATCTATTCCCTATAACTAAAGTGTCACAAGTTTTAGTTGATTATGCACTAAACAAGTTTAAAGAACAAGATGGTTGATTTAATGGATGGAAGTTTAATGTAACAAAACAAGAATGTAAAAGTGTCCCAATCCTCTTCAATGCAAGAGGACAAGACAAAGGTTTTCTCTTATAGGAACAATGGACATGGGTTCATGGGTTCACTCAATCCTCTCTCCCATCTATGGTGATTATCATGTTATAGATAAAAAGTACACACAATTGTCATGCTTTAATGGTAAACTTTCTATGACGGCTACATGTCCTAAAACACATAGTTGAAAGAAAATAATCATTTGTGTTGCTAGGTCACCCTCGTAAGGCTAGCGTGGTTTGTTGTCACTCCCACATCATACTTCTTCCTTTTTACCCCCAGATAAAGGATGTTGGTTGTATTGTGTCACTCAATACATATGCCGTTGTCACATCGGCCATCCCGTACCTACATACATCATACTTCATAATGGACAATATTCTAAACACTAGTGCAATGATTCATATTTCGTGTGCATGACCACATCTCTCTCATCTATCTACACTTGGTGGTGTCAATCACCTCATGACATGGATAAACAAGGCATTATGCATAAATCGAACCATCACATGCATCATAGAATATCTCCAAAGTATGACAAGTCATAAAAGATCCAACACAACGGTAAATGCATAACAAATATCATCTCATACCACAATATCCACCATAGGAATTACATAGATAGATCCATACTTATGCAAGGCACATCATATGGACTTCAACAATGATCATACATAGAGAGATTAGATCAAGTTACCACCACAAACCCAAAGTCCAGGGGGTGGACTACTCCCCCTTCATCATGGTGATGATGGTGGAGATGTTGGAGAAGATGGAGACCACCCCGGCAGCGCCCCGCCGGAGTTTTCCCCCTCCAATCTGCAGCTCCAGGTCTTCTGTTTCGTGGTTTTTTGTTTCTGCCGCGCTCCCTTCCGAAAGCCGTCGGGGGACTATTTTTATAGTCGTTTTTAGGTCAAGACGAAGGCACGGGGACGAAGATCGACGGCATCGGAGGCTCGAGGCCCAGGATAGGGGGTCCCACACGGCCAAGGAATCTGGCGCGTGGGCCCACCTCTTTTGGCCCTCGGGTTTCCATTTTTTCGCTTCCTTCGCTCCTACGCTTTGTTCCTTCCAAAAAATGATCCCCGCAAAATATTAGGTCATTTGGACGTCGTTTGGGTCCCTGAAACATCAAAATATAGAAAATAGGGTTTTCTGCCAGTGCAGGGTTAATTCCAGAAAAATAGGGAAACTGTGAAATATTCCCAAAATCAATATAAAACAATGATATAACCCTTATATGATGCAAATATGATTGAAATATAAGTAATATAATGCAAAGTTCATGTATGCATTTTACATGCATCAACATCCCCAAGCTTAACCTATACTCGTCCTCGAGTATGAAGGTGATAAAACTAACATGGACTTTGCTTTTTAATACTATCAATGGATATCAAAGATGATTACTATTGCTACATAGAGTCAAATGATTCATTCTTCAAAGGAATAGCAATATACAAGATAGATTATGAAGTGATATCAAATATTCAATGTAAGGATGTTCAATGATAATTCACAAAGTGTAACATAGAAGAAAGTACTATGGACCAAATGTATGCATAATAAAAAGTAAAAACATCCTATAATGGTCATAGAGTATTCTTAAATCTGAATATAAAAGGTGGACACTTTGGAAAGATATATAAATAAGTAGAGGTAAAACATGAATAAGTTTCATCTAGCTTCCAAATGCTTCTACTTAAGTTAATGTTTGCAATGTGGTATCCATTGGTGTGGAGCTCTCATTACCCCTATCATAGCATCTTGAATGGTTAAAGTTTAAAGTGAAAGCAAATATGAGTAATGTGCTTGACAAAGTATGGGTTGAATGCCTCATGCCCCGTGAATACGAGTACCTACACCACGGTGTTACTCAACTCGGGCCACAAAGCAAGTTCAAGTTAAAGTCATTGTAAGTAATATAATAGCGTCATCAAGAGCGTCAACTGGGGTACCTCTTGCCTCAGGACATGGAAACTAGCCCATGTCAAAATGACAAGACAAACAGACAATGAACAATCTCAGCACTCTTTTATTTACTATTTGTATAGCTTTTTATTATGACGTGCATCACTGAATGTTCACTTTGGTACGCTGTAAATTTCCACCATGAATGATGCATGGCTTAGGTTAGCGGCCCAGGCGTCTCTCTAGCCATTTATACAAACTCCTCAAACTTACTAAGTTTCCGCATTTATTTGGCACCATGATAAGCATCCATAAACAAAAGTACATGATATCAACTAAATATAATTAAGAGCACGTTGAAAGCTTGCCATGTGACAGCACATATGAGCTAACTCCCAACCAAGACTCTTGTCAAGCTACAACTTCATAATTTTAATCACAATGGTTCATGTTTATTAAGTGCAATAAAAGTAAAGTGTGCATCAAGTTCGTGAGAGCTTTTTAACCAACTTTCCCATAACAATCAATAACATAAGCATTTTAATTCATAAGTATAGATAATACAATATAACATGATAAACATACTCGGAATAGCATAAAGCTAATAGGTAGATATGGTGGACTCACTGGAAAAACTTTGGTTGAAGGTGTTGGAAAACAAGTTTTTACTTGTTGGAATTTTTGGGCTAGCAAAGGGAGAAAGTTGACCGTCTAAATGCATGCATAAGTGTCCATAGAACTAATCAATCCATGTTAAACAAAGTAAAGTAACATTCAGCATCAAAACATGAATAAAAGATAGCTCTTGATAAAACACTTGCAAATTAATACTCATTAAAAAGCACATGAATCATGCAACTATATGTATCTTTTTGAATCAACTCAAACATCCCTTTCCCAATCTTTTTAATAGCATCCAACTTAATTCAACCCAAATTTCCAGTAGCTCTCTCATATAAATGATAGTGGTGGTCTCACAAATAAAAAAACAAACCGAAATAACAAAAATAAAAGACGCTCCAAGTTTATGCGATAAAGTGCATTGATCGAAAAACAGAAGTTAGACGTGTGCAAACCGAGAGTGTGTTGGTCCAATGGGGTTGTCTTCACATCCCCAAGCTTATGGTCTTCACCATCCTTGGATAGCTCTTGGTGCATCTCCTCTAATCCCTGTGAAAAAACTTCAAAACACCGTTTCTCCCATTTCTTTTCTGTGGGGCGACATTAGTAGTGATAGACAAATGAATTGCTTGCTGCATAAAATCCTTAAACAAAATTCATATGAATGTCCAGAAAGTGTATAATGTTGTATGCCTACTTATAAACTCAATTGGATCAAAAAGATTCAAGTTAAAAGTTCAAAAAATGCATCAAACAAAATGGGACAGAATCTGTCCAGAAAAACAGCAGCAGCAAAACGCATTTTTCTACCCTACTTAAATATGTCGAAAAAATCTGAAAAAATTCACGTTTACAGAGGATGAAAAGTTGCAACTACAGTTCAAATTTCAGCTCATTCGGAGTCACAGAATAGGAATGAAAAATCATACCGTGCACAGATTCGTGCTGGAATGAAATCTCCGAATGCAAAAAACAACTTTTTCAAGCCAAAATAGGTAAAACTTGGCAATTTATTAAAAATTCCAGAAAAAAAACTAAAAACTAAGTCTCTTGTTACAGCAAGAGGACACAAAGAAAATCAAAAATAAAAACAACCGGGTTGCCTCCCGTAAAGCGCTTTCTTTATAGCCATGTAGCTAGGCTTCTTACTTTGGTGATCATGAAGGTTGAAGCTCATGAGAGAGCTTGTTCTTTGGTGTGTCCCTCTTCCTTGAGAAGTGTTCATGCATAATACCAGGGTCCCATGGTGCTATCAATCCAATCAAAATAATATTCAAATTGAGACCTAGTAGCACTACAAGAATTCCGGTCTATTGCCACGAACAAAATCGTTGAAATAAGTGCCAAATCGTCGCAATTGGTACCTGTTGCATCCAAACGTCGTTCGTTGGGCGTCGTTGCGACTAAACGCGTGGTACTAGGCTATCTCCGCGGAATGATTTTCGTGGCTACCAAATTGGCCTTTTGCAACCATTTATTCGGGCAATTGCCACTCGTTTTTCCGTTGCGGCACTCACCTAATGCAACCTATGTTTTTCGTGGGTATAACTCTAGTGCAACAAATACCGAACCGTGGCGAGTGACCACTGTGGCAATGGCGCGTGTTCCGTTGCGCCTGCTCTTTCGTTGGAATAGTCCAGTTTAATTGCCACGTCCAATTTTGTGGCAAGAAACTATGTCAACAAACCTTATACGCGTGGAAAAAATGATTTGCCACAAACAATTCAATCGTGGTAACACGAGTTCTCTGGTTATCGCCACATCCAAAAAATTTGAAGCGATAAACAACTGCGACAATGAAAAATTTCCGTGGCGATACTCTATTTGAACACAAATTATTTAGGTGGCGCCAAATAGTAGTCGCTACGTGCAAACTTTTCGTGGCGATGCTTTATTCCAACAAATATTATTTCAGTGGCGACAAGTAGTAGTCGCAACGTCCAAATTGTTAGTAGCGAGAAACTAGTGCGACAATTAACAGTTTTCGTGGCGATTCTCTATTTCAACAAAATTTGGTTTGGTGGCGCGAAATAGCTAAAGCAACGGCCAAAATGTTTGTGGAGAAAAAGTACTGCGACGAGTTGGTGGCGAAAGTCTATTTCAACAAAACTTTTGTTGGTGGCGCCAAGCAGTTATCACAACATGTGAACAAAACAGGTAGTCGTGGCGACTAGGGCTTGACGCAACACTATATTTACCGTGGTAATTACCTATTGCCACGTTAAAGAAAAAAAAAAGGAAACAAAAATACGGGTATTGAATTAAAATATTCAAAACCGTACGTACAATATGTATATTCATACAAATCATAATTCTCATAGCTATTTATAATTCATACAAATCATAATTCTCATACAATATGGATCAAATGAAACTCAAAAATATCGTAGGTATCCTAATGTACTTGATGTAGAATCCAGTGCAGCTATTTTTTTCCATTATCATTTCCAATTCCATCCTACGATCAAGAATAAAAAAAAAAGTTTAGTTCATGTCCATTTCCATCCTAGCTAGCACATATCTGTTGTTTGATTAAGTTGTGAGTCAACACAGCAACAATACATGGTGAAACATAAGAAGCAGGTGGAGCAAGGCTATAGTGTGGGTGAAGAAAAAACAGTAGTTGTAAGTCAACGAAGAAACAACACATAGTGAAACATAAGAAGCAGGTGCAGCAAGGCTATAGTGTGGGTGAAGCAAAAACAGTACGTACTAGTACCGATTTGTACAAGTTTGTGACTTACCATTGCTTTATACATTCGAGAACCCTGTACTGTGGTGTGCGGAGGAAATATTTTCTTAGCAGGGCTCTGTGAAAGTGGTGTTTGCAGGTTTGGACTAATACTTTCTTTCTGGTTTGACTTCTTAAACAACTGCAAAAACGAAGTGCACTATAAGCAATGCAAGTAAACAACTAAATCTTACGAGTTTGCAAGCGTATGACTATCATCACCTGAAGTGTTTGCAACTTCTGTTTTTCCATCTGTTGGGAGAACTCTTGAAACTTTGACTGAAACTATGAGTTAAACTGTGCCATCAAGTTTGTCTCAAATTCATGTCTTGTGGTTCTCTCCAATTCCATCATTCTTTCCCTTTCAGCACGCTCTTCCTGTAACCTCTCCTCAAGGTTTTCCCTCTCAGCACGCTCTAAATTAATCCTCTCGTCCATGCTAGCACGTTCAGCTTGTAACTTCTGTTGTAATTCAGTGACCTGCTGGCTGAGCTCCTCGGCAACGGTGCCAGAAAAGTACTTGATAACCCCCAAGAGAAGAGGATCACTGTAGCACCCCTCAATGTGGAAGTAGGGTATCGATCCGCAGGAGCAAGAAGGAAAAGTTATCTATTCCCTACAACTAAAGTGTCACAAGTTTTAGTTGATTATGCACTAAACAAGTTTAAAGAACAAGATGGTTGATTTAATGGATGGAATTTTAATGTAACAAAACAAGAATGTAAAAGTGTCCCAATCCTCTTCAATGCAAGAGGACAAAACAAAGGTTTTCTCTTATAGGAACAATGGACATGGGTTCACTCAATCCTCTCTCCCATCTATGGTGATTATCTTGTTATAGATAAAAAGTACACACAATTGTCATGCTTTAATGGTAAACTTCTATGACGGCTACATGTCCTAAAACACATAGTTGAAAGAAAATAATCATTTGTGTTGCTAGGTCACCCTCGTAAGGCTAGCGTGATTTGTTGTCACTCCCACATCATACTTCTTCCTTTTTACCCCCAGATAAAGGATGTTGGGTTTTATTGTGTCACTCAATACATATGCCGTTGTCACATCGGTCATCCTGTACCTACATACATCATACTTCATAATGGACAATATTCTAAACACTAGTGCAATGATTCATATTTCGTGTGCATGACCACATCTCTCTCATCTATCTACACTTGGTGGTGTCAATCACCTCATGACATGGATAAACAAGGCATTATGCATAAATCGAACCATCACATGCATCATAGAATATCTCCAAAGTTTGACAAGTCATAAAAGATCCAACACAACGGTAAATGCATAACAAATATCATCTCATACCACAATATCCACCATAGGAATTACATAGAGAGATCCATACTTACGCAAGGCACATCATATAGACTTCAACAATGATCATACATAGAGAGATTAGATCAAGTTACCACCACAAACCCAAAGTCCAGGGGGTGGACTACTCCCCCTTTATCATGGTGATGATGGTGGAGATGTTGGAGAAGATGGAGACCACCCCGGCAGCGCCCCGCCGGAGTTTCCCCCTCCAATCTGTAGCTCCAGGTCTTCTGTTTCGTGGTTTTATGTTTCTGCCACGCTCCCTTCCGAAAGCCGTCGGGGGACTATTTTTATAGTCGTTTTTAGGTCAAGACGAAGACACGGGTACAAAGATCGACGGCATCGGAGGCTCGAGGCCCAGGATAGGGGGTCCCACACGGCCAAGGAATCTGGCCGCGTGGGCCCACCTCTTTTGGCCCTCGGGTTTCCTTTTTTCGCTTCCTTCGCTCCTACGCTTTGTTCCTTCCAAAAAATGATCCCCGCAAAATATTAGGTCATTTGGACGTCGTTTGGGTCCCTGAAACATCGAAATATAGAAAATAGGGTTTTCTGCCAGTGCGGTTAATTCCAGAAAAATAGGGAAACTGTGAAATATTCCCAAAATCAATATAAAACAATGATATAACCCTTATATGATGCAAATATGATTGAAATATAAGTAATATAATGCAAAGTTCATGTATGTATTTTACATGCATCAGGCGGCGACGATGGACGCGTCGTTTCCTTGTTGGAGGCGCCGCCTTGGAGGTTCTTAGCTCTCACGGTGTGTTGGGCTCGCGGCGCTCAGGGAGGGCGGTTCTGTTGTCAGCGGAGCGGATGACCGGGGAGGCGGCCCTGGACTGTGACGGTACGTCGAAGCGGCGGTCTCGATCTCCCACGCTACGACGGTTCTTTGAGGCATAGCCGTTGTCTTGCGGCGGTCTGGGTGGCGACCTGGATGAAGACTACGCTGGCAAAGGGTTCGTCGACCTGACTGGATCACCTTCAGGCAATGCGAAGGTCGATCTGGTTGCTACGCCGGGGCGGCGGCCCCGGAACAGGGTGGTTTTGGTGGCAACCTCGATGAAGACTGCGCGGGCAGAGGGTTCATCGACCAAGACTGGATCGCTTTCCGGCAATGCGAAGGTCGATCTGATTGCTACGCCGGGGCGGCGGCTCCGGAGCGGGTGGTGTGTGTTGTGGCGCTTGGTCGACTTGTGTCGTGTGGGTGGCGGGTCGCTTCGTCTGTGTGTTCTTTTGTACAGTTTGTATGGTTTTTGGACCCGGTTTCCCTTATAAACTGGGTCAATTCAATTCTATCTATTCGAGCGGTGGATATCGACCACCTTAAACTCAAAAAAAATTAACATGCTGAAATACCAAATCAAAAGCCCAAAAAAAATCCAATGGCTCAGCTTGTTCATGCGTCGAACTCGGATATAGTTATTATCCAATGGCTCAGCTCGTTCAGTTAGCCCTCGTAGAAACACCCGTGTGCTCACCAATAGATTATAGATTATGCTTAAGCGCAGCTCTAACCGGCCACCGCAAATGGATCAGCCCAGTCTGTTTTTGTCCAAATGGACACGGGAGGGGCTCAAACGGCTCTGCGCATACGGACCGGCGAGGGCAGACACGTCCGTTTTCCCCCAAACCTGGCCCAACTTTGGTCCACATTTGGGGCGAAACGGACCCCCTCTCGGCGCGCCCTTTGTCCTCCCTTGTCCGCCTCGGCGTCCTACACGGACAAGGAGGACCAAGTTCTTTGCGAGGCTTGGATGATATGTGGGAAAAACGCCATATGTGGTGCTCAACAAAAAGGCATCGCGTTTTGGAAGAGGGTATGGAATCATTTCCATGAGCAAAGGAAATTACCTCCATACAAGATCGAGAGTGACCGCGGTGAAATCTCTCTCCAAAAGCGGTGGTCACATATACAATGTGAGTGTAGCAAGTTCCAATCCACATGTGATCATGTCATTGGGGTTGAGGACAAGCTTCTTCAAGCTTTGAAATTCCACAAGAAAATGTACAAGACCAAGTTTAACTTGACCCAATGTTGGGACATGATCAAGCGATGCCCAAAGTGGGTCGAGCTCTACAACTCGTTGAAAAAAGAGGGCGGCGATGGATCGAAGAAATGGTCCAATGAAGATGACGATGAGGATGTGGAGCTCGGCCAAAGCTCCAGGGGCCGGGCGGTGCGGCCGAAGGGACACAAGTCCACCAAGCAAGATGCCAAGCGTGTGGCGGCGGTGGCACAATTGGAGGAGACCTTGAAGTCTTTGATCATTGGCAAGGAGGAGTCAACCGCCGCAAGATGTGTGGAGAAATGTAAGGACAAGGAGGAAGCAATGGCATGCTATTTGGAGATGCAGAAGAAGAAGCTAGAGATCGAGCAGGACCAGATCAAGGCCGAGGAGAACCGGGTCTAGCTCGCCATGATTGCTGAGGAGAACCGTGTGAAGCTCACGCTGATGGCCGAGGAGAACCGGATCATGATGGCCGACTTGAGCTTCATGACCCGGAGCAAAGAGCTTAGATCCTCAAGAAGCAAAAGAAGATTCGTGAGCGCGGTGATGCTTGACCTCCTTCTCTTCTATTTATCATGTCATTTGAACTAATTTGTATTTTGAACTATGTGCCATTTTGAACCTTTGGATGTCTTGTTTGTCTTGTTTGGGTGGACCAATATTTGTATTATTTGTATGCCTATTTTTTATTTTGTTTGCAATTTGACAAAGAGGCAAACATGGTCAGCCTCAATAAAAAATTTGTTTTGAGATGGACCATTTTTGCTGTGGGCCGTTGGGGGCACCCCCACCCCAAACGGATAAAGGCCTCAAACTTGTTCGCGGTCCGCCCCAAATAGATCCAAACGGACACATTTGGGTGTCCGTTTGTGGTAGCCGGTTGGAGGTGCCCTAGCGGTCATGAACACATGTGAACATATTCTGCGCAGACATAATCAAAGATCCTAAAGTCAAGTTCATATTCTAAGTTGTTAATACGAGGTAATTCCACATGGTGACATATGACCGCCATGGTAAAGATGTACATTCACATTCTCAACAAAGATGAAGCCACTATAGAAGGTCAAGGACAACTCAAAACCTACATAGCGAATTATGACAAAACTCTGTTTGATGCGGTAGAGGAAGGAAATTTCTTTTTACGCGAGGGCTGAAGGGAGGATATAACTCAAGTTCTGGATAGTCAAAATGCTTTTCTCATCGCACCTTTCATGGAAGAAGAAGTAAGAACATCAATTTTTCAAATGTACCCACCCGGCCTTGATGGATTTTTTTAGAAAGGCTGACGTCCTAGAAATGTTCGATGGTTTACTCGTGGGGCACTTGGGGCTTTTTAAAATGAACTTTGGAGAGATTATTTTGTTGCCAAACTGTCGGAGAATGACTCCCACGAAACAGGGGCAGTCACACTCGCGAAGAGAGTTCGTGTAAGGGGCTGAACACGACGTCAATCAACCCTCATCCGGCGCGGCGACGCTGCTCGTCGTTCCAGAGGAGGGACATCACGGCAGAGAGAGACACGGCGTGTACCCAGGTTCACGGCCCTCTTGTGGAGGTAAAACCGCTACGTCCTGCCTGTCTATATTGCTGCTTGTAGAGGTTACAGTACAGCGTGCTTGCCGAGGGCACAGTTGTGGCAATGGCGCGTACAAGGGGAGGGAAACTACTGTCTTCTTCTCCCTTGCGCGCAAGTAGCTAGACTAGGAGTAAAATGTGTTCGATCCCTGTTAGGGTGGTGCACCAGCTCCTTTTATAGGCGCCCCGGGCCTCCTCCCTGTCCTTGTGCAGCAGAGGGGCTACCACATGGCGACAACGGTCGGGAGCTCGGTGTACCGCTGCTTGGGCGTCCATGAGCGCGGTCCATGGGCACAAAAGCTGAGGCCGCAGCAGAGAGGCCGCCGTCCATCCACGGTGACGTCGCATTCGGCGCGTAGCGCCGGCCTGCTCCCTTATCACCAAAGAGGAAAGCTTGGTGGTCTGCGCCGTTGCCCCTGCTTTGTTGACTCCTTTATCACCAAAGTGGGACTGTAGCTCCGTCGTCACTCTGCGCAGAGGCGCGGTCACTCTGCGGCCACTGCGGAAGCCATGTGCGCTCCGCAGAGCTTGCTTTACAGTGAAGGAACCCTCGCGTGGGCGGGAACGCCCTGTGGAGGATTCTGCGTTGACTTCCCTTCAGGGAAAACTTCCTTGGAGAGGAGGCAGCGGAGTAGAGGCTCCACAGGCCTAGCTGCCTCCTCAGGCCTCCGCGAGGCGATTCTGCCCCGCGGGCTCCCAGGCTTGCAGGCCTGGTCCTTAGCGAGATTCACTCGCCGAGTGTTGAGGGTTATAGAGGCCTGGCCCAGTACACCCTGGTTCTTACTGGGCTGACAGTAGCCCCCGGGCCCATGACGGGCACGACGCGGTCCAGGGGGCGCAGGCGAAGCGTCATGGGCCCAAAGTGTCCGGCCGGCCCGAGACACGTGGCGAGCGGTTGGTGCGTCTCGGCTTCTCCGGAGGAGGTGGGCGTCGTGGTGGGACCCACGACGCCTCGGAAACCGCTCTGAGGTGATATAAAGGCTGCCGCGGCTGTGCCGGCAGCAGTTCCGCCGCATTTACGCCTTTTCCTTCTGCATACACCTCCGGTGCTCCACTACTCCGGCGATTTCCGTTCTTCTCCGAGCTCTTCCGCCGCCCTTCCTTCGCGAGCCATGGGCCCCAAGAAAGGCAAGGCGGCGATGGTGGAGGCCTCCGCTGAAGCGCAGCGGGAGGAGGAGCTTGCGCCGGCTCTCATCGGCACTCGCGTCTCCACAGCGGAGGCGCTGGATAGGCTGAAGGTCCTCGTCGCCGGGAGGAATAACGAGCATGGCGCCAGCGGCGTCAAGGCGGCGCGCTTCGGCAAGCTGGCGGCGGGGTGGTACCCCATTTTCGTCCACACGCTGTTCGCGGCTTGGTGCCGCCGTTCTCTCCCTTCCTTGCGGAGGTGCTGGCTTTCTATCAGATCCAGCTCCTGCACCTCCACCCGAACTCCATCCTGATTCTCGCCATCTTCGCCTATCTCTGCGAGGCGTATCTGGGAGTGATGCCTCCGTGGCCTTCTTCCGGAGCTTCTACGCGCTCCGCAACACGGCGCCCGGCGAGCGGTCTGGGTGCGTGTCTTTCCGCATCGCAGACGGGATGGGCGCCGTCTACATCCCCATGTCGTGGGATGGCGACAAGGCCGTTACGAGGGTGACGAAGAAGGTGGAGGACTTCCGCCAGAAGTGGGTCCTCGTCGACGCCAAGGAGCGGAATGCCTTCTTCGATGAGCCTGAGGCGCCGCCGCTGAAGAACTCAAATTGGTCCAGCGAGAAGTTCCAGCACCAGAAGATTGCCCACTTGGTCTCGCGCATGAAGCTCGTCCGCGAGGCTGGCCTCACGGGGCAGATGGTCGCTGAGGACTTCGTGAGGCGGCGCATCGCTCCCCTCCAGGCGCACACGAAGCCGGTGTGGATGTACTCCGGCCCGGCAGATCCAATGCGCTTGCACCTCAGCGCCCACGCGCCAGACGACGTCGCCTCCATCTTAGGCACGCTCTTCATCGCCCCGGAGATCCCTGTTCCGGGCACTGAGCACCTGAGGCCCCTCCACCAGCTCACTCCAAAGAAGCGCCTCGCAGTTCTGGAGATGATGCCGACGTTCACGCCAGAGGGCTTGGAGGGAGAAGAGGCGAAGGGGGCTGCGGCGCCTGTGGTGGAGGAAGACTTGTTTGGCGAGTCCTCTGCTGCTTCAGACGCCGAAGCTGACGCCGCCCGGAGGAGTCAACCCCTCGTTAGGGGAGGCGAGCTCTTCAAAGCAGGCGGCCCCTGAGGAGGAGATCCTGGAGGTATCGTCCGATGTGGACGAGGATTTTGTGGTGGCCCCGTCACGACGGGCCACAGAAGAAGAAGACGAAGACGGGACGATAGCGGCCCGGAGGCCGCGGCAAAGCGGTGCGAGCCCCGCACCAAGGCCATCCACGACGGGCCGCCAGAAGCCTGGAGAGCACTCCTTCAAGAGGAAAGCTGGGCGGCCCCTGAGGAGCCCAGCGCTGGAGCCTCAACAGGCCTGCGGCGCTCGCCAACAAGGTGTGGGTGGACACCCGCGCCAAGTCATCTGGGTGAGTACTGCTTCTTCTTGACTCGTTCTTGCTTATCGAGAGTTCTTGCCTTTCTCGAGGATCTCACTGTCTTGATTATCAGGGGTCTGGTTCATGCGAAGCGTCGCCGACTCCGCAAGGCTGCGGACGTGCGGCGCGACGCTACGACCGTTGTTGAGGGGCCTACAGCGCCCCTTGGAGAGGAGACTGAGGAGCCCGTGGTGACAGTCACCACGGGCCCGGCTGTTGACGAGGCCATGAGGCCTGTAGGGGAGACGCCCCTTGAAGAAGCAACTGCCTCGCCACCTCCTGCCGAGAGTCAGTTTGAGGAGGCGGCGAAGCTCCGTCGCCGCCGCGCCCTGATGCTCCACTGGAGCCCCCAGAGACACCCGCCGTGGAACGGCGGGGACCAGCACACAGCGCCGGGAGGCGTCGACGTCGAGATGGAGGAGGGAACTCCTCCGCCGCCCCCTCCAAATTCCGAGCCTGGGGGAGGCCACTTCTTCTGAGGCCGCAGCAGGCGAGGCTGCGGTTGAGCCTCTGGTGGCTAGGCCTCCCTCGCCAGCCCCCGGGCCCACGAGGAGGTCGTCGTGGAGAACAACGACGCACAAGACGGTGGGGGCCCGCTCCTGTGGCCCCGTGCTGACCCTGGTCCAAGCACTGTGCTTTCTGCACCAGAGGCTGGCGCTGGGGCGGAGGACGTTGCGCCACGTGAGGGCTCTTGGGCCTTGGTCTTGAGCGACCGGAGCCGGAGCGGCGCGAGCCGCCAAGCTGCCCTCCGTTTGGTGAGGGGCACCCTAGACGGGCTAGAGACCCAACTTGCCCTTGAGGAGGCGGAGCTTGGCAGGAGGTATGACGCCCTTGCTGCTGACTGGGCCCGCTTCTTCGAAGTCAGGCGGCGGAGTGGCCCTGACGACCAAGCTCTTCAGGCGCAGCGCGACGAGGCGACGCGGCAGGCCCAGGAGATCCGCGAGAACGCGGAGCGCGAGGCGCAAGAGGCCTTGGCGCCGGTCCAGGCGGAGCGCAAGGCGGCTGCAGAGGATCGGGAGGCGGCTGTGGCGGAGCGCCAGGCTGCAGCCTCCGACCGAGCGGCTATCGAGACCTCCCTCGCCGACCAGCGCAAGGAGCTGGCCAGCCGCGAGGAGAAGATAATTTCTGAAGCTGAGGTGGTGAGGAAGTCTCTGGAGCAGCATCGTCTGTCGCTGGAGGCTCGCGAGCAGGCCATGACGACACGCGAAGCTGAGGTGCTCAAGCGTGAGGAGAAACTGGAGCAGGCGGAAACTGACATGAACAGAGAGCGTGAGGCCTTGGAGTCCCGCGAGAGCAGCTTGGCTGAGGCCATGGGCAAGCACGACAAGGAGGTGGAGCGGCACCGGGAGCTTGTGGAGAAGCCAACCAAAAGCTTGCCGAGAAGAAAAAGGAGGCAGAGGCGGAGGCCCTCACCAAGCAAAAAGAGTACCGCACTGCTGTCACACAGGCCGTCTCCCGGGAGTATGCTGGGAAGTTCAAGAAGCAGGAGGACGGCTTCCAGAAAAAGCGCAGAGAGCTCGGAAGCGCATTCGCCAGCTGGAGGAGTGGAACGCCAACTTGAAATCCTCGCTGAAGCGCGCCAAGGACGCTAATCTCCGCACGGAGCAGGCCCTCGAGCGCTCGGAGCAGGACCTCACAGCCCTGATGGCAGACATGCAGGAGCTGAATGCGCAGGTGGCCCCTGTTGTGGAGAGGGTCGAGGAGGCTGAGCAGAGCGCGGTGGCGGCACGGGTCTTGACGCAGCAGCGGGAGCGTATGTTCCGATCTTTGGTGACGCGCGGGAACGCTCTTGCTGCGAAGCTGGGGGTGGATGCTCCTGCCGTCCCCGTCCACGGGAACGCCGACGTTGCCACGTATCTGACCTACTTCGACCAGCTCTTCTCCGTCCTTGAGGGCCCTGTGGCGGAACTCGACGATGTTGTCGACGAGGAGTGCCGCAAGCTCCTGCTGGTGGCGGTCGAGCGCGTCTTCGTCAACCTCAAGCGCCTATATCCATGCTTCGACTTCGAGTCCGTGACCGAGCCCATGGGGATGCTCAGACCGAGACGCGCCTCTTCAACTCGCTGCGGGAGGAGATCAACGACTATGTCAACCGCTTCAAGAGGGTCGCTGAAGAGCCGGCCTCTGGCGAGGAGGAAGACGTCGAGGAGGAAGCGGGGGAAGATGACGCTGAGGAGGATGAGGCCGCCAAGACTTCGCTTAAGCTGCTCCTGCCACAAGTCGCGCCTGAGGCGCAAGTTATCTTTGTTTAAAGACTTTGTTTCATTTGTGATGGTCTGTAAAACACTTTATTGTGCTGCAATGTGCGTGTGCCCCTCGACGGGCATTTTATCCCTATTCCATGCCTTTTTCGCTTTACGTCGTCAGGACCCGTCTCTTAGCGCTATGACTCCGCCACTACGGTATGCCAGAGCAATGACTCAGCAAGGCCGGGGGGTGTTTAAGGCTTAGAGAGGTAAGAGCTCTCGAGTCGCGATGCTCGAGGGCTCCCCTTTGACGCTCAAGCAGTCCATGAAATGCGAGGAGAAAATACCCGCCCGAGGGACGGAAGTTGCTCGTGAGAGGAAAAACACAACGCCTGAGGTGTAAGCGCAGGACTTAGCTTAGCGAGGTTTCCTCGTGGAGGGCGTTGATTTCCCTGAAGATGTGCTTCCCTCTTTGGGTCTGGAGCGTGACTCCACGAGCCTTGGGGGGACTCTTGTTCCCTGTGTAGGTTAGAGGTGGAACCAAAGCAAACATGGTAGAGAAACTCATGCGCGCTTATAGGTTTCCTCATGGGTGCCTCGCGAGGAGAGTAAGTACCAAAGGTCCTTAGGTGAGGTGGCAGGTTTGGGAGCAAGCCCCTGGGCCAGAGCTCTTTGGTGAGGTAACAGGCGTGAGAGCGTGCTCACGTGTTAGAGCTCGGATCCTTTTGGTTTTGCGGTGCTGCTGGGATGCTCCCGAGGCACAGTCACCGTACTCAGCCCCCGCTCGCGAGGTGCGCAAGGGGAAAGATATGAGCGCGAATGAAAACACAGAGTAACGAGAACTAAAACTCACCCCCAAAATATTACATAGCGGCGCCGCAGCGCAATGTTTCACTAGGAAACGAATTGGTTCGTTACACTTGGGCTTGCCAAGATAAAGTTTCCATGTCGAGGCATGGGGACCACATTCAGTGGCTGAGACTCTTCACGGCCTGCGGCGGCACGTTACAGGAAGAGCTCAGAGGGACTGGCCCTCAGAGAGAGAAGCTTTTGTGAAGCTTGGAGGTGAAGCTGTGCGCTTTCCTCTAGAGACAAAAAATGCCTGGTGTGATAGAGATCACGGGTAGAACTTGCGTAGATGCGCGATGTTCCAAGGGTTCTTGACCGGGATGCCGTCCTCCGTCTCGAGGCGCACCGCACCAGGTCTGGCGACATGCGCGACCCTGTAGGGGCCTTCCCACATGGGCGAGAGCTTGTGGAGACCTTCCCTGGAGAGGATCCTCCTGAGGACAAGGTCGCCTGTCTCGAGAGTGCGCGGACGTATGTGGCGGCTGTGGTAGCGTCGCAGGTCTTGCTGGTATTTTGCCGCTCTGAGGGCGGCTGGCGGCGCAACCCGTCGAGGAACAGCAGGTCGTCGTTGTGGAGGTCTTCTTGATTGTCCTCATTGAAGGCAAGGACCCTTGCGGACCCGTGCTTGATCTCTGTGGGGAGGACTGCTTCGGCTCCATACACCAGGGCGAATGGCGTCTCACCAGTGGGCTTTGTAGGGTTCGTGCGGATGGACCAGAGCACGGAGGGGAGCTCATCGATCCAGCCCTTGCCGTAGCCCTTGAGGCGGTTGAAACTTCTCGTCTTGAGGCCCTTGAGGACCTCAGCATTTGCTCGCTCGGCTTGACCATTGCTCTGTGGGTGAGCTACCGAGGCGAAACAGAGCTTGGTGCCGAGGCTCTCGCAGTAAGCCCTGAAGATGCCGCTGGTGAACTGTGAGCCATTGTCGGTGATGATGCGGTTTGGCACACCAAAGCGGCAGACCAGGCCTCTGATGAACTTCACGGCTGCCCTGGCGGGATGGTGCGCACCGCTTCAACCTCTGCCCATTTGGTGAACTTGTCAACAGCCACGAAGAGGAAACGGTAGCCCCCTTGCGATCTCGGGAAGGGTCCCAAGATGTCCAGCCCCCAGACCGCGAACGGCCAGGAGAGCGGGATGGTCTGGAGTCCCAGTGCAGGCTGATGGACTTGCTTGGCGTGGAACTGGCATGCATCGCAAGACTGAACGATGGTGACGGCATCTTGAAGCACTTGAGGCCAGTAGAAACCGCTCCTGAAGACCTTGCCGGCGAGGGTGCGCGCGCAGGAATGGTGGCCGCACTCTCCACTGTGTATGTCCCTGAGGAGCATGCGTCCTTCCTCAGGAGGCACACACTTGAGGGCAATGCCATTTGGGCGCTTGCGGTATAGGTCTCCCTCCAGGATGTAATAGGATTTCGCTTGTCGAGCGACTCGTTAGGCATTTCTTCCCATTTGAGCCCCCTGGGCGATCCTCATGAGCCTCTGGAAGGTGGCGCCGGCGTTCTTCAACCCGAAGGGCATGCAAGTGTAGCAATACACGCCACAGGGGGTGAGGAACGCTGTTTTCTCCTCGTCCTCTTTAGCCATTTTGATCTGGTGGTAGCCTGAGAAGGCGTCCAGAAAACAGAGGAGATCACAGCCGGCTATGGAGTCCACGATCTGATCAATCCTTGGCATGGGGTATGGGTCCTTGGGGCAGGCTTTATTTACATCAGTGTAATCGATGCAGAGCCGGCCTCCCCCATTGGGTTTTGGGACAACCACGCCATTAGAGACCCAGGTGGGGTGGGCAACTTCTCGAATAATGTCTGCTGCTTTTAGCTTTTCTACTTCTTTGGTGATGAAGGCTTGCTTCTCAGGGGCTTGTTTCCGTGCCTTTGCTTGACGGGGCGTGCGTTTGGACACACAGCTAAGTGGTGCTCGATCACCTCCCTTGGTACGCCAGACATTTCTGACGGAGTCCATGCGAACATGTCAGAATTTGCCCGAAGGAAGGCGACGAGCGCGCTTTCCTATTTGGGAGGTAAGCCAGCGCCTATGGTGACGCTAGCCCCCGAGCCCTCAGACCCCCGAATCGCTGGTGCTCAGCGACACCTTCTTTGTAGCAGCCTGCTCCTGAGAGAACAGCTGCTTCTTCTTCTTGGGCCTCGCGAGGGACTCCAGGTCTTCGTCAGCAGGGAACGCCATGGCAGCAGCTTTGTAGGCGAGCTCGACAGCGCGTGTAGCGTCCTGTACGTGACCATGGATGGTGATGGTGCCGCCGCTGCCAGGGATCTTGACCATGTTGTAGGCGTGATGCGTGACGGCCATGAACTTCGCGAGGGCGGGGTAGCCGAGGATGGCGTTGTAGGGCAGGCCAATGTGCGCAACGTCGAAGTCGATGAGCTCGGTGCGATAGTTTTGCTGCGTGCCAAAGGTGACTGCAAGCCTCACTTGCCCCAGAGGCGAGATTGAGCCGCTGGTGACCCCTGTGAAGGGCCTGGAGGGCATAAGCCACTCGTAGGGCACTTGAAGCGTCTCAAAGGTCTCGACAGAGATGACGTTCAGGCCTGCACCCCCATCAATGAGCGTTTTGCCGACGGCGATATTGTTGATGGTGGGGGTGCACACCAGCGGGAGGGTGCCTACAGTCTTGGTGGACTTGGGGTGGTCCTTGGCGTTGAAAGCGATGGTGTACTGAGACCACTTGAGGGGACGCGATGTCTCCACCCCGGGCAGCGCTGCGTTGAGCTCGCGGGCGAACTGCTTGAGCTGATTGTTGGACTTGGGCGCCTGAGCCCGCCGAGGATGCACGCCATGGCGCCTCTAGGGGCCTGGTAGCCCCCAGGCTCCTCGTCAGGGAGATTGTTGTTCTTCTCAGGGGCGTTGGCCTGAGTCCCTTGAGGCTTCTGGTAGCCACCTTTGCGTCCGCCCTTGCGGTAGTTACGGCCTCTGCCGCGACCACCGCTGCCTTCTTCCTGCTCGCGCTTCTTGCTCAGTTGCTTGAGGTCGTAACAGTTCTCCGTCGCGTGGCCGCGCCTGTTGTGGTAGATGCAGAAGGGACGGTTGTCGACCTTCTTCTCGCCATCCTCTGCAGAGTCCTCCCGAGCGTGCTTAGCGCCGGGCTCAGCAGCCAGCACAGCAGTAGGCTTGCGCTTGGTCTCGTCACGCTTCTTGTGGGCCTTGGATCCCTCTGGGGGGTCATCTGCAGAGGCCACCTTGGTGAAGAGGAGACCCTCTTTAGCCTTGGCACACTTGTCTGCGATGTCGAAGAGCTTCACGACAGAGGAGAGGGTATCATGAATGCCGAGCTTCTCAAGCATCCTGCGGTTGGTGACGCCCTCTCTGAAGGCAGCAATGACGTGCGAGTCAGGGATGTTGGGGATTTTGTTGCGGACTTGGCTGAAGCGCTGGATGTACTTGCGGAGAGTCTCGCCAGACTTCTGGCGTACGGCGCGCAGGTCGTTGTAGGTGAGGGCGCGCTCGTACGTGCCCTTGAAGTTCGCAACGAACTGCTTGCAGAGGTCCTCCCAGGAGTCGATGGAGTCCTCAGGGAGGTTCAGGAACCACGACAGGGCAGAGTCCCTGAGGGCGTGCGAGAACCAGTTCGCCATGACCTTGTCGTCTCCTCCCGCAGCCTGGATGGAGGTGGTGTAGAGCTGCAGGAACTCGATGGGGTTGTTCGTGCCATCGTAGCCCTTGGGGAGGTCTGGCCTGAACTTCTGCGGCCAGACGACGCGGCGCAGGTTGCGGGTGAAGGCCGTGCAGCCAGTGGCGTACGTGGCCACACCGCCCTGGAGAGCTCTGCGGTTTTGGCGCCCGGCCTGGCCAATTTCCTCGACGATGCGCTTCTGGAGGTCCCGCTGGCGCTCCATCTCCACCCGCGCGTCCGGCGGCGTCCGCTGCACGATTTGACAATCATGCGGCGAGGATGCGTGAGAGGCGGCTTTGTTTGCCGCAGCCGGAGGTGGTCCTGGCGGAGGCGGAGGCGCTCCATGCGCGGCGGTGCCTGTGCGCCCGGAGTTGTGGTGCACCAGGGAGCGCGAAGGTGCTGGAACCGCGCGCGGCGCAGCCGCGATGTCGACGAGGTGCTGGAGACGGCCAAGCCAGTTGTCGTGCGCCTCGGCGGTGGGGCGGTAGCGGAAGAGCTCTGCTGCCATGAGCAGCGCAGTGTTTGGGCTGGGCGCCGGGCGTCCAAGCGTGGACGCGCTTTGGCGCCGAGACGGATGCGAGGACTCAGCGTCCTCGCTGTGCTCGTGGTCGACGTCTTCGTCGTAGCGGTCGTCCTCATCCTCGGGTGCTCCACGCGTGGCTCCGCAGTAGTGCGCCCCGAAGCGCGGTTGGTGCGCGGACGGCCGCGTGGCCTGGCGGCGTGGACGACGGGCTCGGTCTCAGCTCGGCCTGACGCGCGTCGGTTGGCGCGAGCAGCGCGAGTGTCCGCCATGGCGTTGAGGTCGATGGAGGTTGAATGCGCGCCTCAGCCCCCTACCTGGCGCGCCAATTGTCGGAGAATGACTCCCACGAAACAGGGCAGTCACACTCACGAAGAGAGTTCGTGTAAGGGGCTGAACACGACGTCAATCAACCCTCATCCGGCGCGGCGACGCTGCTCGTCGTTCCAGAGGAGGGACATCACGGCAGAGAGAGACACGGCGTGTACCCAGGTTCACGGCCCTCTTGTGGAGGTAAAACCGCTACGTCCTGCCTGTCTGTATTGCTGCTTGTAGAGGTTACAGTACAGCGTGCTTGCCGAGGGCACAGTTGCGCGTACAAGGGAGGGAAACTACTGTCTTCTTCTCCCTTGCGCGCAAGTAGCTAGACTAGGAGTAAAATGTGTTCGATCCCTGTTAGGGTGGTGCACCAGCTCCTTTTATAGGCGCCCCGGGCCTCCTCCCTGTCCTTGTGCAGCAGAGGGGCTACCACATGACGACAACGGTCGGGAGCTCGGTGTACCGCTGCTTGGGCGTCCATGAGCGCGGTCCATGGGCACAAAAGCTGAGGCCGCAGCAGAGAGGCCGCCGTCCATCCACGGGGACGTCGCGTTCGGCGCGTAGCGCCGGCCTGCTCCCTTATCACCAAAGAGGAAAGCTTGGTGGTCTGCGCCGTTGCCCCTGCTTTGTTGACTCCTTTATCACCAAAGTGGGACTGCAGCTCCGTCGTCACTCTGCGCAGAGGCGCGGTCACTCTGCGGCCACTGCGGAAGCCATGTGCGCTCCGCAGAGCTTGCTTTACAGTGAAGGAACCCTCGCGTGGGCGGGAACGCCCTGTGGAGGATTCTGCGTTGACTTCCCTTCAGGGAAAACTTCCTTGGAGAGGAGGCAGCGGAGTAGAGGCTCCACAGGCCTTAGCTGCCTCCTCAGGCCTCCGCGAGGCGATTCTGCCCCGCGGGCATCCCAGGCTTGCAGGCCTGGTCCTTAGCGAGATTCACTCGCCGAGTGTTGAGGGTTATAGAGGCCTGGCCCAGTACACCCTGGTTCTTACTGGGCTGACACAACACTAATGAGGCAAAACATATACAACAATATCGACCGATATGTACCCCGTGTGCATAGATATAATTAAGCATGGCTCATGATCAGAGACGTAGCATCCAACTGATGGAAGTAATCCTTCCTAAAACATAACTCCAACAACAACATGGCCCATGGTGAACAAAAATGTCGAGGCATGTCCCCTTGACTAGCCATAGGTCTAATGTTCAAGGAGAGAAACCGTGAGGGAGCATAGCAGTGTAAATCTATGATTCACAAAGAGGTTTACCCATGTTTTGCCCCTCGCTTAGGAGTAAAATACTACTCCCGATCGTATATATTTGTCTTGTGAAACTTGTCCAAATGATTTTTGAATCGCGCTTTATATAGAGCAATGTGTTTGGGTTACAAAAATGTAACAGTAGTGGAATTAACTCCTTACGGTTACAAGGGTATCAATGTGTGTTGCCGTCGACTCAAACTCACATCTTGAATGCTTCATAACGTCTGTTTTTATGATAACTATGGAAGGAGTGGTCCCAAGGCATTGGTTTTACGAGTCGGCTCTTGGTTTGACGCTTCGAGGAGTTAGCCTTAGCAAACCAAACAAAGACTTCTTAGGAGATCGAAACACTTCCTTCTTTCACAACTTTGCGTCAGCTCGGCGCAAGAATAATTTTATCAAGAGATTGTGGAATTCTAATGGTGATTGGGTGGAAGGTACGGCACATATAAAACTGATCATTTTCAATTATTTCTCTAATCTCTTTGCTTCTGATGTTCAAGGTACTGATCCAAATATGCTAGAGAAAATACACAGCAAGGTTACACCGGATATGAATGAAAAGCTCCTTAAACCCTTCACGGCTGAGGAGGTAAAGAATGCATGTTTTAGCATTGGAGATTTCAAAGCCCCGGGGCCAGATGGGCTTCATGCTGTTTTTTATTTAAAAAAAATATGGGGAATTTGTGGTGAGGAGATCACTTCAGAAGTATTGCAGGCGGTGAATTATGGTGTTATACCTGAAGGCTGGAATGATACTACCGTGGTGCTAATTCCAAAGGTGGATGATCCTGAGTTGGTTACGCAATTCCGCCTTATAAGTTTGTGTAATGTGCTCTACAAGATTATTTTGAAAATGCTTGCTCTCAGGTTCAAAGGAATTCTCCCTGATGTGGTCTCACCGATGCAGAGCGCCTTCGTTCTAGGGCGACTAATTACTGATAATGTCCTTGTTGCCTATGAAAGTGTTCATTATATCAAGAATAGAGAGCAGGCAAAACAGGTTACTGTGCGGTAAAACTTGATATGCACAAGGCTTATGATCGTGTGGAATGGATCTTCTTGGAAAACATGATGAGAAAGCTTGGCTTTGCCGAGCGATGGATCTCCTTGATGATGACCTGCGTTAAAACTGTCAGGTACCAAGTTAGGTTTAATTCAGAAGAAACAGATGTTTTTGTCCCCACGAGGGGCCTTCGCCAGGGTGACCCCTTTCACCCTATTTGTTCCTTCTTTGTGCGAAAGGTTTGTCTAGTCTTTTGTTGTTTGAAGAAGAGGTTGGTGGCATCGATGGGGTTAGGGTGTGCAGGAATGCACCGTCAATTTCACACCTCCTTTTTGTTGACGATTGCTTGATTCTCATGAAAGCAGATATGAACAATGCAATGTCACTACAGCAAGTTCTGGATACCTATTGTGCAAACTCTGGACAATTGGTGAGTTTCCCAAAATCGAGTATTTTCTTCTCCCCTAACTCTAATGTTCTGATCAAAGCAGAAATTTGTGAGGTGCTCCATATCAATACTGAGGCAATTTCTGATAAGTACCTCGGTCTCCCAGCCATTGTCGGCACAGACAGAAGTGATTGTTTCTTAAATTTTGTGGAACAAATAATCCAACGGATCAATGGATGGAAGGAAAAAATGATGTCCATCGGATGGAAGGAGATTCTGCATAAGGCGGTAGCTTAGGCTATACCGGTATATGCAATGTCGGTTTTCCAAATACTTGTGGGAGTCTGTAAAAAGATGATGGATGCCATCTCCCAATTCTGGTGGGGTGATGACGAAAACAGCAACAAAATGCATTGGCTTGCTTGGTGGAAGCTTTGTTTTCTGAAAAACGATGGAGGTATGGGTTTTCGTGATTTCCACTTTTCAATCTGGCTATGTTAGCTAAACAAATTTGGAGGCTTATAAATGAACCATAATTCGCTATGTGCAAGAGTTCTTAGAGCAAAATACTATCCCAATGGTAATATCTTAAAGGCAGGGCCAAAAGCAGGTTCTTCCTTTACTTGGCAAAGTTTGTTGGCTGCTCTTGCCACTTTTAAAAGAGGGATGATTTAGAGAGTAGGCATGGGGAACATATCAACATTTGGCACGATCAATGGATTCCTTCTAGTTCGGATAGCAAGATATATCTCCTCGTGGAACTACAGTCTACACGAGGGTGTCAGAGTTGATAAACCCCATCACGGTAGTTGGTGAAAGTGCATGTGCCTCATGTGTGGTTTTGGTAATTAATGACAATCTCTATGGACTAATGTTTACATTGAGATATCTTTATAGATCTTGTCCATGGCGAAGATTGGAGTTCATGTGTTGGACTCTAGAAGATTATATGATGAACAAGGTTCTATCCAATGGGTTATATGAAGAATGGTCATCTAAAGTTGAGCTTATTGCAAGCATGACTTGGAAAAGAAGTTTTAGTGAACATTCATGTTTGTCTCCAAGCCATATATTATCAAGAGAAGAAGATGAAGCGCAAATGGATTCATGAAGACGGAGCTTAGCAAGGCTCTCATATTGGAGCATGGGGGAGTATTTGGAGAAGTCTTCATCAAGCATGTGCTAGCAAGCACAATCAAGAAAGGTGTTCCAACTTGAGAGAGTCAAGATCGTCATCATCTAGCTCAAATGGAATGTACAAGGCAAATGTATGATCTTGATAGGGTTTCTTTTTTACCGGTCTCATGGTGTTAGTGGGAGACTGGGGTTTAGGATAGACGACGTACTATCAAGATGGGCTCTCAAGTGAGTAACTTGATTGCATCTTTATGGAGAGCTCAAACCTTTGCATACTTGGCATATCATCTTTCTTGGTTCTTATTTGGATTTTATCCATGTGAGAATTTAGAGCTTGTGTTCATCTCCATACCAAGCTCTAGTTTATCAAAAATGGATTTCATATGCATATCTTGTTGCGTTTTTAATATCAGAGGTTTTACCAACTTATCCTTTCTAGAGAGGTCAAACTCTCTCCTTGTGATTTCCTCCTCGCGTGATGGACTATGATGTGTATATGCATGATCTTGTAGGGCTTGTGATTATCTTCGAAACAAGCCCAAGATCATAGAAAACGAGTAGTCTTGATGATTATCTTGTTGAGTTTTGATGTTGGAGGATTTACCGATTGTTCTTTAATAGAAAGGTTTTACCTTTCATCATTTGGTTTTATCCTCCCTTGTTGGACTATGATGTTTCTCTGCATAATCTTGAAGAGCTCTTTGTTGCGATTCCAACGAGCCCAAGATCATCGAAATCGGAGTCGGATGAAAAAGTTATTGTAGTTTTTTCTATTTGTCTATGGGTGGCCAGCCTGGCCGGGCCCCAGGCCGGCCGCCTCGGGTGCTAGGCCAGCCTCCAGGCCAGCCCGGCCGGGCCCAAGGCGGGCTCTGCACCTCGTAGAAAATGCCCAACGGGCAGATTTCTGCCCCCACCTTTTTAAGGGGCCTTCTTCCCCAAAGGGTACCTAACCACTTGGGTAAGTTTTTCCCCTCTCTCCTCCATTGTTGACCTTGAAAAGCTTGCCTTCCTCTCATTCCCTCCCTGATTCTTGCATATCTTTGAGGGATTTGAGAGAGGAGATCCAGATCTACAATCCCACCAATCCATCCCTCCTCTAAGTGAGGGGAAACTAGTAGATCTTGATCTTGGAGTTTCATTTGTTGAGTTCTTCTTTGTTCTTCCTCTCTTATTCCCCCATAAGCATTTGTTGCTTTGTTGGAATTTGAGAGTGAAGGACTTGAGCACTTCTTGTGTTCTTGCCATTGCATTGTGTTGCATCGGTTTGCTCTCTCCACGAGGATTCGTGGAAGTGAAAGTTTGTGAACTTGTTAGTCTTGGGTCTTTGGACCCTAGACGCCTTTGTGGTGGTTGAGACCTCTTGTGGTCACTTGTAGCCGTTCGGGGGCCCCCAAATCCAGTTGTGGGTTGTGCCTCAAATTGTTGTTGTAAAGGCTCCGGACTTCGTCTTGAAGGTTTCTGATAGTTGAAGGTGAACCAAACCTTTGTGGTGCGGTTCATCAGAGAAGAAGGTGAAGCCTTTGTGGCTATTGAGTTGACCTTTGTGGTATATCACACCTCTCCAACAAGACGTACTCCCCTAAAAAGGAGGAACTCGGAAATATATCCTCGTCTCCGCGTGCCTCGGTTATTTCTATACCCAAATTATTTACTTATGCACTTTACATTGTGATAGCCTTCGTGCTTGAAGTATTCTATATTGATATCACTTTGTTGCTTGTCTTGCTTAGCATAAGTTGTTGGTGACATAGGTGAGCCTAGTATATTAGGTTGTTGGCTTGTTAATTTAAACATAGTTTTATTCCGCAATTATCAAGCCTAAACCTAAAAAGTTTTAATCGCTTATTCACCCCCTCTAGGCGACATCCTTGTCCTTTCAATTGGTATCAGAGCATGGGCTCTTTTATTGGGCTTTACCGCCTAGAGAGTAAAGATGTATTTTAGGGAATTAGTGCACGATCCCACTTTCATATTCGATGGCCAAATTATGATGTTTGGAAAATTCGCATCCTTAATCTTTTTAGGGCCATGGGTCCAAATTATATTAAGAAGATTGTAGATGTGGGTTTTTCTCCTCCAAAGGATTACCAAGAATTATCTTTAGAGGATGAGGAAAACTCATCTCGATACTCTAGTTTCTAATGGTCTTACATGTGTTTTGAGTGATGTAGTTCTTGCTTCAATCAAGCCTTTTCGGAACGCTCATGAGCTTTTGACCAAGCTTCAAGATAATATGAAGTGTCCAACATTACTGAGAATGATTGTTCTCCCTCCACCTCCGGCCGTGATGAGTTCACAACTCCTTCCACATCACCAACATGTGATTGTCACAAGGTAATGATATGGTGAGTGGTGATAGAAATTGCTTTGTTGATGGTGAATATTCTATTGACATACTTCATCTCTATCACATTCCAATGTTCTATCTTTGGACTTAAATCTTCTAGCACCCTAAAATGTCTTACATGCTAGTGTTGATAGTCCTTGCATATCATGTAATATTTGCTTAACTATATTCATGATGATATGCTCTTATGTCTTGTTGCCTTGATAAAATTTCTTCTATTTTCTCCAGTATTTGTTTGGCTAACAATGTAGAGGAAACCGAACACTCCATGGAACAAGATATGGATTTATATGGTGCTTCAAGTAATTCTTCATCATCTTTGTCCACTACTTCACTTTTGCCTTATGACTACGGATTCAAAGGCATCTCCTAGTTTGAATCCCAATATATCTCATGATGATGATGATGATGATGATGATGATGATGATGATGATGATGAAGAAGAAGAAAATGATACGATGCTTCCATTCATGAGATGGGTAAAATAGTTCTTTGTGCTCTTTCAAATAATAAACTTGCTAGTGATAACTTTTTAAAAATCATGAGTGCCTTTGTAAACCGCAAGCTTACAATTGAGGTTTTGAAACTCAATTGGGTGAGAGAAATGGAAATTGAGAGAGAAGACTCTATTACAATAGCAACCTTGAAGGCTGCCCTCAGGAAGAGGAAGAGCTTAGGGCTTCTCTTGAAGAGAGGCTGAGTCCCTTGATGAGTCAAATGATCCTATTATTGCTAAAATCATTAAGGAAAGAGATCATGCTATTGCTAAATATAAAGTGCTTAAAAAGGAAAAAAGTTGAATTTGGTGTTGGCAATGCTAGACTAAGTGAGGACATAGAGAGACTTGACAAAGCTCGCAAGGCTTTAGAAAGTGAACACTCTCTCCTTATCAAGTCACATGATCAACTCCAAACTCAACTATCTAGAATGATGAGCTTGACAAGTTGTCTTCTTCCATTTCTAATGTTAATGATGCTTGTGCTACTAACTCCACTTCTCGTGAAGCATCTATTTTGAAAGAGAATGTTGAGCTGAGTGCTCACTTGAGTGCTCAACTTGAGTTGCTAGAAGATCCTCATTAGAGCTAGATAGCTTTTCAAGAATGAAAAGCTATCTAGCTCTAATGAAAAGCTATCTAGCTCTAATGAGGATCTTCTAGCATCCCATGCTAAGCTAAAGTTAGCTCATGAGGCTATTATGTCAAAGGTAACATCTTGTGAGCCTCATATGGACAATGGCACAACTCTACTCTAAATGCCTTATCACTATGTGATAGTCCTTTGATTCATCCATCACAATTGCTACATCTTGTGATAAATTATCTTCCTTGCCTTGTTGCTCTAACAATGAAGCATCTACTTCATCTAGTGTTTGTGTTGATACTAACCATGTAGAGGAATTAAAAGAGCTCAAGCTCAAGACACTTCTTTGAAGAAAGACTTGAAAAGCATCATGTTGGGAGGTCCACACTTGACTATGTGTTGAGTGTTCAAAGACGCCCCAATGACAAGAGTGGACTTGGATTCAACTCCAACAATAAGAACAAGTCCAAGCCTATCAATAAGAACAAGTCAAATGATATTCAAGAATAGATGAATAGTACAAAACAATTACAATAAATTCTGGAAAAATAAATAAAAATAGAACAAAGAAGAATGGAATATTACACACTTATTTTGATATTTCATGAATTTACAACAAGAATTGAAGAATACAAAATATTGGAAAATAATCCACTATACATCATTCATCCAATAAGTACATATCTCACTGAGATCAAACGAAGATACAAAGAGGTAAAAGAAAATCCTAATCTGGAAGTTGATCTTGACGAACTTCAACTTGATGATCTTGATTGCGTGGATCACACGTTCGCTGGGAGACCCAAGAGAAGGTATGATGCAGTGTAGCAGCAGTCTTCCCTCAGTATGAAACCAAGGTTTAATCGAACCAGTAGGAGCAAGAAATCACTTCGGAAGGTTGTCAGTTGCGCGCTGACGTGGAATCTGTACACACACAATCAAACTACTTTGCCCCAACGAAACAGTGAGGTTGTCAATCTCACTGCTTGCTGAAAACAAAGGATTAAACGTATGGTGTGGAAAACAGTAGTAAATTGCAGAGAATAAAAAGGAACAGTGTTTGCAGTTGGTTGTATTATAGTGTAAAAGAATGGACGGGTCCACAGTTCACCAGTGGTGTCTCTCCATAAAAGATAACTAACATGCTGGGTGAACAATAACAGCTGGGCAATTGACAAAATATTGAGCGCATAACATGCATATATATGACATGATGATTACTATAATATTCATGTGGGCAGTACGACAAAATACATAGACCGTTATCCAACAGAGTCTATGACTAATAATCCACCGCCAGGTGGTCATACCGAGTTCCCCGTTGGTATTAAGTTGCAAGCAACGGATAATTGGATTAAGTAATGTGCGTAAAGTAAACAAATGCATTAGACCTAACGGCGTACCCTTAAGCTAAGCATCGGTTATTTTATCCCTAGTGGCAACAGCACATCGCATCTAGAAGTTATTGTCACTCTCCCAGATTACCGGAGGCATGACCCACTATCTAGTGTAAATACTCACTCTTGAAGTTACAAGCATCTACTTGGCCAAAACATCTACTAGTAACGGAAAGCATGCAAGATCATAAATAACATATAAGACAGATTGATAATCAACTTGACATAGTATTCAAATTCATC